>ONZH01022848.1:0-172003 GCA_900303285.1 Rhinella marina | reverse complement strand
CCTATTCAGAGTCTGGCACACATGGCTGACTTCATGCTGGGCTGCTTTTCCCGGGACACACGTGTTGTCCGGATAGTGGAGAACAAACTGTACTGGGTCTTCGCAATTCCTGGACCCCCGGTATAAAGATAACGTCTCCTCTTTTATTCCGGTAGAGGAGAGGACGAATCGATTGCTGGAATACCAGAGGGAACTCGTGCAGAACATGATGGAGATTTTCCCACCCACCATCGCTGGCGCAGAGAGGAGAGGGTCTCCAGAGTCCCTCAACATCGATCAGGCCCACAGCCACCAGGGGAACACTCTCCAAGGTGTGGGACACGTTCATGGCACCCCCTCGTGCAACTTCCATCACTGCGGGGCCCGCTATCAGCAGGAGGGACAAGTATCGGCGGATGTTGCGGGAGTACCTGGCAGACCGTAACCCTGTCCTCCCCGATCCCTCGGCGTCCTACACTTACTGGGTCTCCAAGTTGGACACGTGGCTGGAACTGTCCCTGTACGCCTTGGAGGTGCTTGCCTGCCCTGCCGCCAGCGTGCTATCAGAAAGGGTGTTCAGCGCTGCCGGGGGCATTATCACCGATAAGCGCAGCCGCCTGTCAACCGACAGTGCCGACAGGCTGACGCTAATCAAAATGAACAGCAAGTGGATTGACCCGGACTTTGCTTCTCCAACCGTGGAAAGCAGCCAAAAGTAAAGTGCCATATGTATGAAGTGCCATTTCCTCCTCCTCCTCCTCCTTAACCGCCGTAGAATTGCTCCGTAAATAAGAACAATTTATATATTTATGGCTCACCTCTTGGGCCTGCGCTAAATGTTTAAGAGGTCTCACCTCTTGGGCCTCCACATAATTTTTAACGGGTCTCCCCTCTTGGGCCACCACATAATTTTTAAGAGGTCTCACCACTTGGGCCTCCACAAAAGGTTTAACACGTCTCACCTCTTGGGCCTCCACAAAATGTTTAACAGGTCTCACCTCTTGGGCCTCCACATAATTTTTAACGGGTCTCCCCTCTTGGCCACCACATAATTTTTAAGAGGTCTCACCTCTTGGGCCACCACATAATTTTTAAGAGGTCTCACCTCTTGGGCCTCCACAAAAGGTAAATAAATTATAAATTATAATTTTGGTAACATTCTCATTTTAATGTGTTCAGTCTTTACATACAAAATCTGGTACAAAATAGCATTCTCAGTATTCAAAAAAACAAAACAAGACTTAAAACGTTTTAAGTGGCTGCAGTAGCATCATGAAATCAACTCTCATATACTGAAGGCAACAGCATATACATATAAAAAAAGGAAAAAAAATAAAAAGAATACTCCTTCCTCTGTAGAAATACTCTGTGCTGCCCTCAATACATTTAAACTGATTTTTCATGATAGTTGCCTTTATAAAATGAGTGTAACCATTTTACATTGCATGCAAATCTGTGGATAACTGCAGCCTTTAAAAGCAACACCTCTTGGGCCTCCACAAAAGGTTTAAGAGGTTAACAGTGGAAAGCAGCCAAAAGTGAAGTGCCATCTGTATGAAGTGCCATTTCCTCCTCCACCTCCTCCTCCTTAACCGCCGTAGAATTGCTCCGTAAATAAGAACAATTTTTTATATTTATGGCTCACCTCTTGGGCCTCCACAAAATGTTTAAGAGGTCTCACCTCTTGGGCCTCCACAAAATGTTTAAGAGGTCTCACCTCTTGGGCCTCCACATAATTTTTAAGAGGTCTCACCTCTTGGGCCTCCACATAATTTTTAAGAGGTGTCACCTCTTGGGCCTCCACAAAACGTTTCGAGGTCTCACCTCTTGGGCCTCCACATAATTTTTAAGAGGTGTCACCTCTTGGGCCTCCACATAATTTTTAAGAGGTGTCACCTCTTGGGCCTCCACATAATTTTTAAGAGGTGTCACCTCTTGGGCCTCCACATAATTTTTAAGAGGTGTCACCTCTTGGGCCTCCACAAAACGTTTTCGAGGTCTCACCTCTCGGGCCTCCACATAATTTTTAAGAGGTGTCACCTCTGGGCCTCCACATAATTTTTTAAGAGGTGTCACCTCTTGGCCTCCACAAAAGGTTTAACACGTCTCACCTCTTGGGCCTCCACATAATTTTTAAGAGGTGTCACCTCTTGGGCCTCCACATAATTTTTAAGAGGTGTCACCTCTTGGGCTCCACAAAACGTTTTCGAGGTCTCACCTCTCGGGCCTCCACATAATTTTTAAGAGGTCTCACCTCTTGGGCCTCCACATAATTTTTAACACGTCTCACCTCTTTAGCCTCCACACAATTTTTAAGACGTCTCACCTCTTGGGCCTCCACAAAATTTTCCATGAGCCTCTGGCCAGCCCACGGCCTCTTCCTGCCTTTTGCGGTCCTACGCATCCCTCAACATCCCCACTGCTTTACCTGCTAGACATGACACTGGGCCAGGTCGGGTCACTGACATCTCAAGCGCCAACAATTTTGGGCATTTTAAGGCTTCTGCATGTGTTTGAGTTGTTTTTACATTTTAAAGAAGACATGTCTGACCACATCTCACACACACACACAATGACAATTAGGGGTGGGGTCTATTTGCTTTCCCCCTTGCCTATGCCATCTGTGGTTGTCATAGGCAACGTGATTTTAAGGGGTGCAGAATTTTATCTTCTTTTTTGTCTAGTTTGGCTTGGGGTCCATGGCAATGTAGAGGAAAGAAGGTTTCCTTGTATGGTCTCACTTTACAGAGAGGTTAGATTGTGTTTGGAGTGTATTGTTGAGAGGCTGTGATAGTGGCGTAATAGTGCGACTTGGGCGCGTTATATGCACCCAGACATGCTTCCCCTGCTGTCCCAGTTGCATTCCAGCAGTGTTGGCATCCTTTTCTGAGGTTCCAGGGTGGACTTGGTGACCTCCAAGTGGTCGAATTGAGATTTCCAAGTGGCAAGCATTTTTTTCCCATAGACTTTAATGGGATTCGATATCCGGTCGAATAGTCGAATTTCGCGGTCTATTCGAATCGAATTTCGAACTTTCGAATATTTCACTACTCGCTCATCTCTAGTCAGGATCCATCCAAACGCAGACTTTATAAACGGATCCTGCTCCATAGAGATGAATTGATCTTGGAACAGGATCCGTTTCTCTGCGTTTTGGAAGTGCAGACAAAAATGCTACAACCCTAAGATGTGCCTCCGCATGCTCATGCAATGTGCGTTCACAATACAGCAGTTACCTTAGAGCGGGTTTGAACAAAAATAAGCCGGCCACCACTACTACATGGCCATGGTGGCCGTAACTAGGGGCAAAGGCCTGACTGATGTGTGTGGGACAATGGATATAGAAATAGGCAAATCTTCTAAACGGTACATTTTATATAAATACATTCTATTAGTAATAATATTGGTATGGCTATATCTAACTATACAAATTACATTTGTGAAATGGGAATACCACTTTAAGCCAAAATGAAAATAACGAGTAACTTTACCCATGATGTATGTAACCAGGGTGGCGCCAACCACAGCGCACATTTTAGCGTACCTTCGTCTGGGGGTGGCGTCATCACTGCAGATCATTCTATTTAAACCAGTCCACACCAAGCAGATTGACAAAAAGATAATGAGGTAAAATCGTATATTCACCTGAGCACAAGTGGCAGCATGCTCAATGTGCATAATACACACTTGCCACTTCTGGTCCCAGCTTCACGCCGTGCACATCGGAATAGAAGCAGTCAGCTGATGAAGGTCACGTGAACAGGCAACGCGGTGGAAATGTTGCCGTACCCCCGTCTGATCTGAGGATAAGTCATCAATAGTAAAAGCCCAGACAACGCCTTTAATATGTAAGTATTAGGTCTCCTAGGAAATTTAACATTTTTTAAAATATTTTTTGTCTTTTATTCTATTTTGCCACAAATTTTTGCTCTCTCCCCCTACCCTTTAAGCTCTTGAACGTAATGACAGAAATAGCAAATAATATCAGAGTGATGATGACATATATACAAGTGCATCTCAATAAATTAGAATATCATCAAAAAGTTGTTTTTTTCTGTAATTCAGTTAAATAAAGTGAAACACATATATTATATAGAGTCATTACAAACAGTGTTTATTTATGTTAATGTTGATGATTATGGCTTACAGCCAAGGAAAAACTAAAATTCATTATCTCAGAAAATTAGAATAATTAACCCAAAACAACTGCAAAGGCTTCCTAAGCCTTTAAAAAGGTCCTTAAGGCTCCATTCACACGACCGTATGTATTCCGTGATCCGTATAAAAACGGAACGGAAGACATACGGAAAGTCTTCCGTAGTGTTCCGCAATTTTGCGGACCCATTGACTTTAATGGGGCTACGGACGTGATTTTGCGGCCAAGTATAGGACATGTTTTATTTTTTTTGCTGGGGAACTTACATGAGATACGGGATGCGGAATGTACACGGTGTGCATTCCGCATTTTTTTTCTGCTATGGAAAAATGAATGGGTCCGTATGGTTCTGCATCTTATCCGCAAAAATGCGGATAAGATGCGGAAATGTACATGCGGTCGTGTGAATGGGGCCTTAGTCTGGTTCAGTAGGCGACACAATCATGGGGAAGACTGCTGACTTGACAGATGTCCAGAAGTCATTGACACACTCCACAAGGAGGGTAAGCCACAAAAGATCATTGCTAAAGAAGTTGGCTGTTCACAGAATGCTGTATCAAAGCATATTAATGGAAAGTTGAGTGGAAGGAAAAAGGGTGGTAGAAAAAGGTGCACAAGCAACAGGGAGAACCCCAGCCTTGATAGGATTGTTAAGAAAAGGCCTTTCCTAAATTTGAGGGAAATTCACAAGGAGTGGACTGCTGCTGGAGTCAGTGCTTCAAGAGCCACCACACACAGAAGTATCCAGGACATGGGCTACAAGTGTTGCATTCCATGTGTCAAGCCACTCATGACCAATAGACAATGCCAGAAGCGTCTTACCCGGGCCAAGGAGAAAAAGAACTGGACTGTTGCTCAGTGGTCAAAGGTGTTGTTCTCAGATGAAAGTAAATTTTGCATTTCATTTGGAAATCAAGGTCCCAGAGTCTGGAGGAAGAGTGAAGAGGCACTCAATCCAAGCTGCTTGAGGTCTAGTGTGAAGTTTCCACAATCAGTGATGGTTTGGGGAGCCATGTCATCTGCTGGTGTAGGTCCACTATGTTTTATCAAGACCAAAGTCACTGCAGCTGTCTACCAGGAGATTTTAGAGCACTTCAAGCTTCCCTCTGCCGACAAGCTTTTTGGAGATGGAATTTTTATTTTCCAGCAAGACTTGGCACCTGTCCACACTGCCAAAAGTACCAATACCTGGTTTAATAACCACAGTATCACTGTGCTTCATTGGCCAGCAAACTCGCCTGACCTTAACCCCATAGAGAATCTATGGAGTATTGTCAAGAGGAAGATGAGAGACACCAGACCGTACAATGCAGATGAGCTGAAGGCTGATATCAAAGCAACCTGGGCTTCCATAACACCTCAGCAGTGCCACAGGCTGATCGCCTCCATGCCAAGCCGCATTGATGCAGTCATTCATGCAAAAGGAGCCCCAACCAAGTATTGAGTGCATTTACCGTACATACTTTTCATTTGGCCAACATTTCTGTGTTTAAAACAAATTTACAGTTGGTCTAATATAATGTTCTAATTTTCTGAAATAATGACTTTTGGGGTTTCCTTGGATGTAAGCCATAATCATCAACATTAACAGAAATAAACACTTGAAAAAGTTCACTCTGTTTGTAAAGACTCTATATAATATATGTGTTTCACTTTTTGAACTGAATTACTGAAAAAAATTTTTTTGATGATATTCTAATTTATTGAGACACACTTGTAGGTATGGGTAAACGCATGGTTGACGGTGTTAACAAACAGTGTGTTTAAAACACACTGCACCATAACATGTGTTATGCCTTTTCATATTAGAAAAAAATGTTCTTTATTGGGGTAGTTGGTAGTGTTTTGGAAAAAGGGCCAGCTTAACACAACTAGTTTAGTTAGTTTATTTAGTTAAGCAAGTATGCTAACTCTACTACATTTGTAGAGCCAGCACTAGCATCACAGCATGGAACAGACACAGCAGCAAGTAGATGTTTGTGCAGCTGTGTTGGGGAAGTAGTAGTAGTGGCAGCTGTGTAGCAGTAATAGTAATGACAGTAGGGGTAATGGAAGGGGCATTATAGTGCAGGTGGCATCAGATTTACAGTACAGAACATAATAGTAGGCTGGAAGACAGAGGCAGTGGCATGATAGAGGCATCAGCAGCCACATGGTACAGAATGTGGCGGTAGCAGGCAGACAGCGGCAGTAGCATGATGGCAGCAGCTATATGGTATGGAACATGATGGTAGGCAGGCAGACAGTGGCATTGACATTATAGCGGCAGCAGCAGCCATGTGCTGCAGAACATGATGGTAGGCAAGTAGATAGTGGTGTTGGCAAGATGGAGGCAGCAGCCATATGGTATGGAACATGATGGTAGGCAGGCAGACAGTGGTAGTGGCACAATGGGGCACAAGCAGATCTACTCACTGGCCTCAGCCCGAGGTGTGTGAAAATCCTTATGCCACGTTCACTTTAACATGCACTTTGCCCATTTGGGTGTCACGATGCCAACTGCCAGACTGAAAATCCTATCTGAAATGACACTGGAGGTCGGACAAGACAGTACAGAGAGAGTATAGTGGGCCAATTCTAGTCACTGTTCCAAACTGCTTGCCCAGAAGTCAGGGGTGCACCTAGCCTTTCTGGTGCCTGAGTCGAAAACTGAAACGGCGCCCCCCTTCCCCCATGGCAATTTCTAAACCTAACCCCTTCCCTCCAGCCATACTATGAAAGACATAATTGGACAACATTACATACAGAGCTACAAAACCTACAGGTTAATTCAGTCACATACCTCTTACATCCAGTGACGTGTCCTCTGTGATGTTATCTTTTTTTTATCTTCTCCATTCAGACCGCCATGATGATTTCTTTCAGCCATCTTTTGTCTCTGCAGAGTTTGACAAACAGACATCTTAGTTTCCTAGTTTTCCATCCTCCTCCCCACCTTCTGAACACCCCATCCTGCCACCTCTAATACGGTGCCCACTGTTCTTTCCAATACTATACCGCAGAAACAGATAATCCCCCTGAAAACACTATTACCACACAGATAGTTCCCCTTCAATAATTATTGGCACACAGTGCCCTAAAAAATATCTGTGCCCAGCAAATATTGTTCCTGAAACATGACGTAAACATCGTGTCCTCCAAAAATAATTGTGCTAAGCTGATAATGTGCCAGGGTGCCTCCCAATAGTAATAATGACCCTCATTTTGCCCCCAGAAGTAAAAATGCCCCTATAGTGCCCCCAATAGTAATAATTCAGCCTATAATGTGTGCCTGTACAAAAAATACCCCCTTATAATGTGCGCTAAGTACAAAAAATGCCCTCTTATGTGCCAGTAAAAAAAATGCTCCCTTATAATGTGTGTCAGTACAAAAAACTACCCGCTTTTAGTGCCTCCAGTAGAATGGATATCCCCATAGTCACCCCCTTATAATGAGTGCCTGTACAAAAATGCTCCCTTTTACAGCCGCAATGTCCTTATAGTGATTTCTCCAGTTACAAAATAATCACCCAGATAAGTCCCTGGTGTGGGAGCCAAACAGTTGGAATAATGCTGGTTGTTCTGTTTATCGCAACAAGTACATTATGTGTTTGCCTGCTTCCAAACATAGCGTTATGTTGTTAATAAAGTACTTATAAAAAGAAAGGCAGAAAGGGCAGGGACTTGCTGCATGTGCAGAGAGAGAGAGCTGAAAACAAAGAAAGCCAGAAGCAGATATGCTGAGATGCTGATCTTACTGAAAGATATATTCATATGTTGTGCGGTTATCTATATTATAAAAAAACAGTGCCTCTATAGGCATCCAGATACCTGAACTGATGGACACCACCAAATTTGGCACATAGGTACATCGGGTACCTATGAAGGGTTTCGTTAAAGTCTCAGTTGTCTAGGATGTACCGTTCTTGAGATATTCCCAAAAAATGTATTAGTCAATAGGAGTTTGCAACTTCACTCATATACTAACTGCAATACATTTTAACATGACTCTTTTTAGCCAATAGAAGCTTGCAGGTCCTTCAGTCTTGACATACACACAGTTTTAAACCAGGTTTCCATAACAACTCAGCCATTTTTCTTCAGTGTAATAGGTCACTGCTAAAGGGTGAGTGCTGTGAAGGTCACAGTTAAGGAGATGGGGTGCTGTGGAGGTCACTGTAAAGGGGGCAGGACACTGTGGAGGTCATTGTTAAGGGAGCGGGGAGCTGAGGAGGTCACTGTCAAGGGGGAGGTCACTGTTAAGGGAGCAGGGCGCTGTGGAGACCATTGTTAATTGGGGCAGAGTGTTGTGGATGTCACTGTTAAGGGGGCAGGGTGCTGTGGAGGTCACTGTTAAGGGGGTGGGGTGGTGTGGAGGTCTATGCTAAGGGGGCAGGGCACTGTTGGAGTCACTGTTAAGTGGGGAAGGGTGTTGTCGATGGTGTAGTACTTTGACGTTTTAGAGTATATAATAATATCATCCAGATACAATAGCACAGTCTCAAAGTTTTTGTGACCTAGTCAATACTCCATGGTATGCTGGAAGGTGGCTGGTGCATTACACAGGGTGAATGGCATATGTCAGGTATAAAGCCTGAAAGGTGTGGTAAAAGCTGCCTTTTTCCCAGTCTTCAGATGGCATGGGTACCGGCCAGCACCCACTAGTTAAGTCTAAAGTAGAAAAGAATGCTGCAGATCCCAGGGCTGATAGGGACTCTTCTATTCTAGGCAAAAGGTACGCATCTTTATGGGTGATGTTATTTAATTTGCGGTAGTCTACACAGAAACACATTGTACCGTCCTTTTTACACACAAGTACTAAGGGTGCGACCCAAGGGCTATCCCGAATTACATTAAAGGCTTTCAAGTCATTCAGTAGCTGTTTCACTTGCTGGTACATGGCTGGTGGTATAGGCCTGTATCTTTCTTTAATGGGTAGGTGGGACCCAGTAGGGTTGGTGTGTTGGATCACCTCTACTTTCCCAAAATCCGTGGGGTGTTTACTGAAAACAGCCTCATGCTCCTTAACAATTTTCAGGACCCCCTCATTCCACTCAGCAGGGGGTTCTGATCCCCAATGTGCAGCTGCTCCCACCAGAGAACCTCTGGACAGACTTCTGCCTGGCCGATAGACTGAGTGGCTGGACAGCAGAGCTGTACAATATCATCATTCCCAACAGGGCAGTTTCTAGGGAATTTTACTAACAGGGCGAACATTAAAAAAGCGCCCCCCCAATCAAATAACACTGACTTAAGCAATGTAGCATAGCATGCACAGCTCCGAATGAATGGAACGACTGGGCAACAGCCCTATGCATGAGCCCTAATACAGTACAAACAATATGTATGAGATTAGATAAATCCCATTCATGTACACTTTGCTTCTGGGACTGGGACAGTATGTTGGAGGGGCTGAAGGGAGGAAGGAGTAATGTGATTTACATAGGGCTGCCTTCAGTGGCGTAACTACAACTAACTGGGCCCCACAGCAAATTTTTGAACGGGGCCCCCCCCAGAAACTTCTTCGCAACCCCCAACTCACATGCAACCCTCACTCTTGTGGCTAGTCAAGATTGAGCTCTCCCAGACAAGGCCTGATAGCCGCTCCATCCGTTTCCTATAGAGTCACTGTATATAATGTCATTGTATAATACTGTTGAGGTGGCTCTGACAATAAAATCTTTTAGTCTCCCTCCTGAGGGGGCCCCTTGTGGGTCTGGGCCCCAAAGCAGCTGCTTCCCCTGCTTCCCCTATAGCTACGCCCCTGGCTGCCTTGGAGGGGCTGATGTTATTTACATGCCACTGTAATATATATATATATATATATATATATATATATATATACACAATTACAAAAAAACGGACAGCACCTCCTGCAGGTGAGAGTCAGGTGCAAGCTACCTGCTGGCTAATTAAATACTAAACAGAAAATGGTAGCAGCACTAGATAGGCCATGACATATAAAATGAACATATGAAAAGGTAAAAAAGTAGATAAAGTGGAAGCTCTTGGCGCATATAAATGATCATAAATATGTCGGGCCCATCCACCAACCGTCATATATATATATAATTATACAGCCCATGGCAGCCTTCCAACTCTGTATATAGTATACAAAGGCTGCCATACGCATTATATAAAATTTTATATCAGCTATGCAGCATAAATATACATATATAATATGAGTATGCATGCTGCATAGCTGATGTGTGTGTATATATATATATATATATATATATATATATATATAGATAGATAGAGATGTAATAGCAGCGCCCAATGGATGCTGGGTGCAAATCCACAGTATAATCCAGGACAGGGATCGTTATGCAAACTTCGAAACAAACGAGGCAGCACTTCGGACTTGTAAAGAAAGCGAATCTTGTTTATTTCACCCAAATACCGCAACGTTTCAGTTCTCTCACTGGAGCCTTTGTCAAAGGCTTGACAAAGGCTCCAGTGAGAGAGCTGAAACGTTGCGGTATTTGGGTGAAATAAACAAGATTCGCTTTCTTCACAAGTCGGGAGTGCTGCCTCATTTGTTTCGAAGTATATATATATATATATATATATATATATATATATATATACAGTATATATACAGTACAGACCAAAAGTTTGGACACACATTCTCATTCAAAGAGTTTTCTGTATTTTCATGACTATAAAAATTGTAGATTCACACTGAAGGCATCAAAACTATGAATTAACACATGTGGAATTATATACTTAACAAAAAAGTGTGAAACAACTGAAAATATGTCTTATATTCTAGGTTCTTCAAAGTAACCACCTTTTGCGTTGATAACGGCTTTGCACACTCTTGGCATTCTCTTGATGAGCTTCAAGAGGTAGTCACCTGAAATGTTTTTCACTTCACAGGTGTGCCCTGTCAGGTTTAATAAGTGGGATTTCTTGCCTTATAAATGGGGTTGGGACCATGAGTTGTGTTGGGCAGAAGTCAGGTGGATACACAGCTGATAGTCCTACTGAATAAACTGTTAGAATTTGTATTATGGCAAGAAAAAAGCAGCTAAGTAAAGAAAAACGAGTGGCCATCATTACTTTAAGAAATGAAGGTCAGTCAGTCTGAAAAATTGGGAAAACTTTGAAAGTGTCCCCAAGTGCAGTCGCAAAAACCATCAAGCGCTACATAGAAACTGGCTCACATAAGGACCGCCCCAGGAAAGGAAGACCAAGAGTCACCTCTGCTGCGGAGGATAAGTTCATCCGAGTCACCAGCCTCAGAAATCGCAGGTTAACAGCAGCTCAGATTACAGACCAGGTCAATGCCACACAGAGTTCTAGCAGCAGACACATCTCTACAACAACTGTTAAGAGGAGATTGTGTGCAGCAGGCCTTCATGGTAAAATAGCTGCTAGGAAACCACTGCTAAGGACAGGCAACAAGCAGAAGAGACTTGTTTGGGCTAAAGAACACAAGGAATGGACTTTAGACCAGTGGAAATCTGTGCTTTGGTCTGATGAGTCCAAATTTGAGATCTTTGGTTCCAACCAACATGTCTTTGTGCGATGCAGAAAAGGTGAACTGATGGACTCTACATGCCTGGTTCCCACCGTGAAGCATGGAGGAGGAGGTGTGATGGTGTGGAGGTGCTTTGCTGGTGACACTGTTGGGGATTTATTCAAAATTGAAGGCATACTGAACAAGCATGGCTACCACAGCATCTTGCAGCGGCATGCTATTCCATCTGGTTTGCGTTTAGTTGGATCATCATTTATTTATCAACAGGACAATGACCCCAAACACACCTCCAGGCTGTGTAAGGGCTATTTGACCAAGAAGGAGAGTGATGGGGTGCTACGCCAGATGACCTGGCCTCCACAGTCACCAGACCTGAACCCAATCGAGATGGTTTGGGGTGAGCTGGACCGCAGAGTGAAGGCCAAAGGGCCAACAAGTGCTAAGCATCTCTGGGAACTCCTTCAAGACTGTTGGAATACCATTTCAGGTGAATACCTGTTGAAAGTTAATCAAGAGAATGCCAAGAGTGTGCAAAGCAGTAATCAAAGCAAAAGGGGGCTACTTTGAAGAACCTAGAATATAAGACATATTTTCAGTTGTTTCACACTTTTTTGTTAAGTATATAATTCCACATGTGTTAATTCATAGTTTTGATGCCTTCAGTGTGAATCTACAATTTTCATAGTCATGAAAATACAGAAAACTCTTTGAATGAGAAGGTGTGTCCAAACTTTTGGTCTGTACTGTATATATATATATATATATAGATATATAAAATGTGTACGGCAGCCTTTGTATTATACATACAAAGTTGGATGTGGCAGCTATGCAGCATCCCTGTGTATATATATATCAGTGGCGTAACTACAACTAACTGGGCCCCACAGCAAATTTTTGAATGGGGCCCCCCCAGAAACTTCCTCGCAACCCCGAACTCACATGCAACCCTCACTCTTGTGGCTAGTCAAGATTGAGCTCTCCCAGACAAGGCCTGACAGCCGTTCCATCCGCTTTCTATAGTGTCACTGTATATAATGTCATTGTATAATACTGTTGAGGGGGGCCTGACAATAAAATATTTTAGTCTCCCTCCTGAGGGGGCCCCTTGTGGGTCTGGGCCCCAAAGCAGCTGCTTCCCCTGCTTCCCCTATTGCTACGCCCCTGATATATATATATAGCAGGCTTATACAGCTGCTTAGTACATATGTACAATTATGCTTAGCACTGTTACTATACATATAAATTATAATTATACTCATATAATACTATTATCTATAGTATTATATGAGACTGAGTATAATATGTACATAATTATATATGTACATGTACTATGCAGCTGTATAGGCCCATACTGTATTTTTAACTTAATACTCCTTTAACTTCCTTGACTGTACCTAACCTGAGCTTGCCTAGTGCCACTTTCTGAGGACTGGAGACTGACTCTGAGAGACCCTGGCTGGATTCTTTCTGTGAATAACAGACTGAGGGGGACTAAGAAAATGGCGCTCCCGTCTCGCTCTTCTACTCCAGCCCGGCGTAAGTGACGCATGCAGCAGCGCTGTGACGTCTCCTCGCACAGCGCACTTGACTGGGCGTTCTGGACCTGCTACCAGGCCCTGCCCCTTACAGTTTAACAGGGCAGCCTGCATTTAGCGATTAGTGCGTTCCGCCCTAGTGGAGCGCAGTTAGTAGCCCGGCAATTAGGTAGGTGCTTTCTATTAGTTCAGACTGCTGCCTGCCAGTCTGTAAATAAATACCACAGCGTCTTCTTCCTTGAGGCGCGCGCCCCGTGTGGTCACACCCCTCACCCGGTTATAGAAACGGCACTGATTCCCAATATGTATTAATTTACAACAGTCTGGTATTTGTTCAACTGAATAGAGTGGTTACTAATGTTTAGCATGCGGACTGGCACCATGCTACGCTTCACAGTAACTAGACTACGGGCTACGAGCAAGTATACCGTGCCCCTGTCCAGTATAGGTTCCACAAGTGCCTGGTAAGCTTGCCTATGTGGTACTATATGTGCTTTACACCAAAATAATGTCTCAGAGTGAGGTTGTAACCATTTGGATTTAGCAGCAGATTTCCAATCCAATTTCAATGCCCTCTGGGATATGCCCCCAATGTCTGACAGATGCGGGTCCCACCTCTGGGACCTGCACCTATCTTTAGAACAGAGCCCACAAAGTGTTAAAGGTGGAGGTAACTGTTAAGGGAGCAGGGTGCTGTGGAGGTCACTGTTAAGGGGGTGGGGCATGCGTGGCTGCCGTTACATTAATTCCTATGGGAGTGCCGAAAATAGCCAAACGTTGGCTCAGCTATTTCCATCAGCCACTTAGAAGTGAATGGAGTGGTGGCCATGCTTGCGCGGTGTGCTTCCGATTAATTTCAATGGGACTGCCAAAAATAGCCGAGCACACGACTTGGCTATTTTCTGCACTCCTAAAGGAGGGGGCCGTGCATGCCCAGTGCTCCCTCTGTCACTTTGCATGCTCCGTTCTAGATGCAGGTCCAAGAGGAGGGTTCCACACCTATCAGACATTGGACACCTGATTAATCCTCTGCCAAGAGGTTATGGGCCCAGAAACACATAGCATACAGAAGTGAACAAAAAAAAGCAAAGATGGCCACCACCATCAGCTCAGTGAAATTCACAGTGCCAGTCCTGACCAACCAGAGCTATTAATTCTGGAAATACAAAGTGAAGATGCTTCTAATAAGAGAATGTATGTGGAAATGCACACAAGAATGTAAACCAGATTCAATACCAGAGGGTTGGCTGGAGAAGGATTAGAAAGGCTGGTGATCCAGGGTCTGTGACAGAGTATCCCTGCCTCACCATCTTTTTCTGGTCACTCAATAGTCTGGCAGAGTCTCTTTTACACAATCTTTGTGCTGTTCTTGATTAGCAGGACACACACTTTCTTTGTATTTTAGTTGATACAGTTCATCTGTAATTTTCCCTTCTGAAGTGTGTCCCCTTGTTTTGAGATGATGCAGTGCCATTCTTAAATGTGACTTAATTGCCCAGTTCTATGAGTTTCTTCACAGACAACAAATTGCTTTCATGACTAGTGACTAGGGGTGAGCAAATCACGCTTTGGATTCATGATCCGAAGTCGATTCGTTCCCCAACTTCGTTTTAATGCTGTGCAGAGGCAAGACTTCAGCCTTCGATTCTCCAACTATAATTGAGTTTGCTTACTGAGAAGCTAAAAAAATAGTAGCTGATGCTATGACAAAACCACTACCCAAATACAAGATTGAAAAACTCAAGCCAGCTATGGGACTAACAAGATAAGTAGTTGTTGAGTATGGGTGTTGGAATTATGCTTGTTCTGTGTATTGCAAAAACTACATTATGTGATTGCCTGCTTCCAGACTGTCACAGTGCGGTTCAGCCGGTGTGTATTGCGGACCCACCGTATGCGAGCTGCAATACGGTCATGGCCACATAACAGCTGTGTGAACAAGCCCTTAGTTAGAAATTAAAGGGTATCAAATTTCAATATTTTATATTGTTTCTCATTGGGAGAGCATCACGATTTCTCACTACTGGCTAACACAGTACCAAACTTTTTTCTTTTGACATAATGCCTCCTGAAGTGTCTGTAGATATATATAATAGTTCCAGTGTATAATGGTCCTGCGTTTCCACCTAGTGCCAGTATACAATCCACTTTCGACCTCCCTCCTCATATTGCGTACATTGCCAATAAATATATATTGCCCACCCTTTATTGCCAATGGAGAAGTCCCCCTGCAAAACAGACAAGAATAGGACAGGTTCTACATTCTTGGTGGGACCATGGAGCAGACATGCAGATGCAGACAGCACATGGTGTTGTCTACATCTTTTTTGCCCCCATTGAAATGAATGGGTCCTCAGAAGATGTGGATCTGATGCAGATCAAAAATATGGTCATGTGAATGCACTGAGGCCTCTTTCACACCTGTGGCATGGGGCTCCGGTGGGCTGTTCTGGTGGGTGAACAGCCCGCCGGATCTGTGCTGCCATAGGTGCACGAGTGGGGCCGGAACTACGCTCTGGCCCCATTCACTGCACTGGGGACGGGCCATGGATCTGGCCTTAGCACGGCAACTGCTGCCAAGAGGTGGCCAGAACGAAAATACAACATGGCGGGTCCGCAATACATGGGCACCGGCCATTTGAACCCCGTATCATAGATCGTGGACGCATTCTTTTGAATGGGTCTGCAATTACGAAGATGCGGTGCCGAACTGAGGCATGGATCAGAACCCCACGGAAGCACTTATGAGTGCTTCCGTGGTGTTTCTGTCCGTGCCTCCGCACCGCAAAAACATAGAACTTGTTCTATGTTTTTGCGGTGCAGACAGTCGGATGTGAATCGCAGATTTTTTTGAAGTGAATGGGTCCGTGATCCGCATGAGGAAGCACCACAGTAGGTGCCTATGCACTGTGGACCGCAAATTGTGGTCCACAGCATGGGCATGGCTACACAACGGCTGTGTGAACGAGCCCTAAAATACATGATGTTATAAAGTGACAAGCTTTCAAGGCTCTGAGGTGCCTTCTTCAAGGCTAGGAATGAAAAAAATCTGAAGAAACATGGATATATGCAGGAAAGAACAGAGAGGTGAAGTAATAAATTGCAAAACACCAACAATAAGACAAGTGGTCTGAAATAAAGCCAAGGACTAAGCAGGAGTTGATTGATGACCCTGGTGCTACTTAAGAAGACATACAAAGTACTGAGGGCAGGGGGGCCCAAGCTGAACTCTTGCACCAGACCCCATGAGCCTTTAGCTATGCCACTGTCTGGGATGATGTCCTAACTGTACAACAATGCAACAATTACATTGATCATCTGTATAAAGTCCTTCCATTAGTGATAGAAAATAAAGGCAATGCCACTGGCATATACTGTAACATTCTGTATCACTAAAGCTTTTCATATTAGCCATGGAAGAGTAAAGGGCAGCCCTAGATCCACGATGTGGTTCTGGACTTCAGCTACATGATGGTAATTCATTAGGATTGGGATATGTTTTAAATAAAAATGATGCAATTGTTGTTTTCTGCATTAAACCCATAATTAAAGTTTGTTAAAATGAAACCCTGAATCAGGAGTACTCAAGCATTTTTTCTAAAGGTCCATAGACCTGGGTCTACCAATGGGTGAAGGTCCAAACCACCAAAATAATTTTAAAAAATGTAAGGGGGACAAAACCAGTGTCATGTAGTGCTCTATGGCTCCACCTCAGGGACTGAAGACAATAAGAATGTATTGTGCTATATTTTCCAATAGTAACATGAATGGGCTTCTATAACTTACTTAACTTGTAATAAGGCCTCATCCACAAGACAGGGAAATACAGGGACTGAAATACATGAGCACCTCCCCCACCTCTCTTATCTGAGCAGTGGCTGAGTGTACAGTATGTTCACAAAGGAAAGCTCCTTATCTCTATCTGTATCACACTCTATGCAGATACATAGAAAAACTTTATAGACAGTTTCACACCTAATAGAATTAGATATATAGCTCAGCAGAAAACTATCACACAAGGTAGGATTAGATACACAGCTCAGCAGACAGTATCACACTCTATACAGATACATACAATAGCTTCAAAGACAGTATCACACCTAATAGAATTAGATACATGGCTTAGCAGAAAACTATCTCACAAGGTAGGATTAGATACACAGCTCAGCAGGCAGTATCACACATGATAGGATTAGATACACAGCTCAGCATACAGTATCACACATGATAGGATTAGATACACAGCTTAGCAGACAGTATTACACTCTATGCAGATACATAAAATAGCTTCAAAGACAGTATCACACCTAATACAATTAGATACACAGGTCAGAAGAAAACTATCACACAAGGTAGGATTAGATACACAGCTTAGCAGACAGTATCACACTCTATACAGAAACATACAATAACTTCATAGACTGTACCACACCTAATAGAATTAGATACACAGCTCAGCAGACAGTATCACACACAGCAGAATTAGATACACAGCTCAGCAGACAGTATCACACATTATGGGATTAGATACATAACTCATCAGAAAGTATTACACATAATATGATTATATACACAGCTTAGCAGACGGTACCACAGAGGAAAGGATTAGATACACAACTGAGTAGTCAGTATCACACATAATAGGATTAGATATACAGCTTACCAGACACTGTCACCCAGAATAGGATTAGATACACAGTTTAGCAGACAGTATCACACATGATAGGATTAGATACACAGATAAGCAGGCAGTATTACACATAATAGGATTAGATACACAGATAAGCAGGCAGTATTACACATAATAGGATTAGATACCCATCTTAGCAGACAGTATCGCAAATGATAGGATTAGATACACAACTTAGCAGGCAGTATCACACACAATATGCTTACATATACAACGCTGCAAACAGTATCACATATGATTGGATTAGATACACAACTCTGCAAACAGTATCCCACATGATAGGATTAGATACACAGTTCAGCATACAGTATCACATACAAATCTCAGCAGACAGTATCACACTCTATACAGACACATACAATAGCTTCAAAACAGTATCACACCTAATAGAATTAGATACACAGGTCAGCAGAAAACTATCACACAAGGTAGGATTAGATACACAGCTCAGCAGACAGTATCACACTCTATACAGAAATATACAATAGCTTCATAGACTGTATCACACCTAATAAGATTAGATACATAGCTAGCAGACAGTATCACACAGAAAAGAATTAGATACACAGCTCAGCAGACAGTATCACACATGATAGGATTAGATACATAACTCAGCAGAAAGTATCGCACATAATATGATTATATACACAGCTTAGCAGACTGTATCACTCAGGAAAGGATTAGATACCCAGCTGAGCAGTCAGTATCACACATAATAGGATTAGATATACAGCTTACCAGACACTGTCACCAAGAATAGGATTAGATACACAATTTAGCAGGCAGTATCACACATAATATGCTTACATATACAACTCTGCAAACAGTATTGCACATGATAGGATTAGATACACTGCTGAGCATACAGTATCACACATGATAGGATTAGATAAACAGCTCAGCAGACAGTATCACACTCTATACAGACACATACAATAGCTTCAAAGACAGTATCACACCTAATAGAATTAGCAGGGGCGTAGCAATAGGGGAAGCAGGGGAAGCAGCTGCTTTGGGGCCCAGATCCACAAGGGGGCCCCTCAAGAGGGAGACTAAAAGATTTTATTGTCAGGGCCCCATCAACAGTATTATACAATGACATTATATACAGTGACACTATAGAAAGCGGATGGAGCGGCTGTCAGGCCTTGTCTAGGAGAGCTCAATCTTGACTAGCCACAAGAGTGAGGGTTGCATGTGAGTTCGGGGTTGCGAGGAAGTTTCTGGGGGGGCCCCATTCAAAAATTTGCTGTGGGGCCCAGTTAGTTGTAGTTATGCCACTGAGAATTAGATACACAGGTCAGCAGAAAACTATCACACAAGGTAGGATTAGATACACATCTTAGCAGTCAGTATCACACTCTATACAGAAACATACAATAGCTTCATAGACTGTATCACACCTAATAGGATTAGATAAATAGCTTAGCAGACAGTATCACACAGAACAGAATTAGATACACAGCTCAGCAGACAGTATCACACATTATGGGATTAGATACATAACTCATCAGAAAGTATTACTCATAATATGATTATATACACAGCTTAGCAGACGGTACCACAGAGGAAAGGATTAGATACACAACTGAGTAGTCAGTATCACACATAATAGGATTAGATATACAGCTTACCAGACACTGTCACCCAGAATAGGATTAGATACACAGTTTAGCAGACAGTATCACACATGATAGGATTAGATACACAGATAAGCAGGCAGTATTACACATAATAGGATTAGATACCCATCTTAGCAGACAGTATCGCAAATGATAGGATTAGATACACAACTTAGCAGGCAGTAACACACAATATGCTTAGATACAAAACTCTGCAAACAGTATCACACATGATTGGATTAGATACACAACTCTGCAAACAGTATCACATATGATAGGATTAGATACACAACTCAGCAGGCAGTATCACACATAATAGACTTAGATACAAAACTCTGAAGATTGTATCACACCTCAAAGAAACAGATACACAACTCTGCAAACAGTATCACACATGATAGGAATAGATATAGAACTTTGCAAACAGTATCACACATGATAGGAATAGCTATAGAACTCTGCAAACAGTATCACACATGATAGGATTAGATACACAGCTCAGCAGACAATATCACACATGATAAAATTAGATACACAGCTCAGCAGACAGTATCACACATGATAGGATTAGATACACAGCTCAGCAGACAGTATCACACATGATAGGATTAGATACACAGCTCAGCAGATAACCAATAGGTGTTTTAAATGTCATGCTAAAATTGCGGTATATACTGACACCCTGAATTGTATTATGTACATTTGTAACATATAATGGGACTGTTAAAAATATATAATAATT
Organism: Rhinella marina; assembly: GCA_900303285.1. Lineage (NCBI taxonomy): Eukaryota > Metazoa > Chordata > Amphibia > Anura > Bufonidae > Rhinella > Rhinella marina. The sequence continues at coordinate 151,814 of ONZH01022848.1, read as the reverse complement.
TATGCATAATACTGTGGTTGCTCTGTGTTATTTTGCATATAACAAATATAATACTAGACTAGCACTGTATACTGACACCAAGTGTATCTAAATCATTGTATACGGCACAATGAAATGGCACAGGTCAAAATATATGATTCAGGTTCAGGTATTAGCTAGTAACACAATGCGCCCCCTGCTGTCTGAACGTTGTTTAACTAGTAACACCATCCGCCACCTGGTGTCTGGAAGTTGTATTGCAATTTATCCAATTTAGATATAACGTCACTTCATGACACACATCTCAGGACATGTTGAGATAAGTGATCAGTTAAGTGTGGACACATCTATATGTTGTTAATAAAGTACTGCTAAAAAGAAAGGCAGGAAAAGACAGGGACTTGCTGCATGTGCAGAGAGAGAGAGAGAGAGCTGAAAGAAAAAGATAGCCAGAAGCAGATATGCTGAGATGCTTATCTTACTGAAGATATATTCATATGTTGTTGCAGTGACGGGACTGCAGGGTGTGTGTGGTGGCCTAACAGGTGTAGTAGTTGGCACTCACAGTTTTGAAGTTATCTCTATAATTCGAAATATATAAGCATATAATATCCCTGGTATCCTTCAAGGCATACAGTCTCTGAACAGGTGCACTTTCCTGTCCTTTAGTTATAGCATGTAGAGCAGATCAGACAAGTCGACTGTCAGACAAGGTCAATGTAAACGTAGTGGTATAATAAAGCTCAGTGTCACAGGAAGAACCACTAAAACTTAACTTTTAATAAGACATGTAAAAAATAAGACAACAGACATTGACACAGAAATGGGGGATAGGTGAATGCATAAATAAAATGGGCCAAAATTGTTGGGCAGAAAAAGGCTATCCCTAGGCTTTCCCTTAACAAACTGGTGGCCCTGCCTAAATACGGAATAGCAGCCCCGAACCTCCTAGAGAACCCTAGAAAGGCCCTGGCACAGGATAGTGCCTATACCACAAAAAACACCCAGGTGAACACATAAAAATTATAGTCAAATGTCAACCACATCAGTCGATGATGATAGTGCAGACGTATATATATGAATGTAAGCCTTGACCAGATAAACTGTAAATATCAATATAGTACCAGCAAAAGGCCTTGATCAAAATAGAGCCTCCTCACAACAATCAAAAATATAAGTACCACAGTGATCATGAAACAATAAGACATAACCCAGATGGTCTAGGGTCTATAAGGTCAAAAAATCCCGATGCGTTTCACTGTATCCATGCAAGGATACAGATCATCAGAGGATACAAAAAAAGGGGGTTGCTAATACCCCAAAGGTATAAATACAGTAGATACACAAATAGTGATGCCAAAAGCAATGCAATGCTGATTGTATGTGTAGGATAACATGCACAACTCACAAACATAATCAACTGTGCCGGAATATACAAGTTTTTAACAAAGTCATCACCCAGGATATATCATGCGCCCAGCAATGAAAAATAGCGGTGATGATATTTAAACTGAAAGTATATCCACAAGGAATACTTGCGCCACCCAAGTTAGAAGAAGGGTCAACGTTCCAGCCGTGCCTACACCAGGTAAGTGATGTACAGGGGCGGCGGGGGTCACCAGCTGGGAATTAGAGCCAGAGGAGGGTTTTTTTTAAGACTAGAATAACTTTAGAATAACTTTATTTAGATAGAGCAGGCAAGAACAGACAGGTAAGTATATGTATTGCTGTCAAACAGGGTGAATTGGGGACAATATAATATAATCCCCCAAATAAAAACATAGTAGAAAAATCAAGACATGATGAGTCCATAGTAATCTGGGACATGAGTAATAAGAATCCCACTGTTGAGAGGGAAACCAACTCAGTCAGCAGTGGGAATGATGGAGGAGGGGATACCGAGATACAAACGTAACGCCTATGTCCCATACAGATGCATTGAATAAGAACACAATTATAGCCAGTCAAATAAAGCAGGTAAAATCCATATTTTCATTCAACCCCGCAGGGGAAAGTGTATTAAGTCTAAAAATCCACTTGGACTCTTTTTGTTTGAGGATCAGATCAATGTTGCCACTCCTCATTGTGGTAGTAACTACTTCTATCATAGAGAAGGATTTGCCTCTACTATCACCATTGTGCTTTGTCTCAATGTGTCTTGCTAGGGGTTTGTCTCTTTTGTTCCTGACGTCCCCTAGATGTTCTAAAACACGCACCTTGAACTCCCTACATGTTTTACCCACGTATAGGTAGACCACCCCCATTGTGTTACAATTTGCAAAATGGCGTGCCTCATACGTCCGAGACCTCACACTATCTTCAAAAGTGTTGCCCACTTTTATGAAGGGGCAGGCCTTGTAGTGACCACATTTGAAAGTCCCATTTGGACGTCTTTGTAGCCAATTAGTCTTAATAGGTGGTACAAAATGACTATGAACTAAAGTGTCACCAATGTTACGGCCTCTACGAAATGTAATTAAAGGTTTGTCAGGTAGAACGTCACATAGATCAGGGTCCGTCTTCAAGAGGGACCAATAACGATTAAGGACCTCTCTCACCTGTTCTGATCCCACATCGTAGGTATCAATAATTCTGAGGTTACTGTCACTCTTTTTAGGTTGTAATTGTAAAAGAGATGAACGATCCATCGAGCGTGCATGGTTCCAAGCCTCCCTCAGTAGAAGTCCCGGGTAACCCCTATTTTTAAACCTGTGGTAGAGAGTGTGTGCCTCACGTTCAAAATTATCCGAATTCGAACAGTTACGTCTCAACCTTAAGAATTGGCCTTTGGGGATTCCCTTTTTAAGGGGGCCTGGATGGAAGCTCTCAAATCTCAATAAGCTGTTGGTAGCAGTTTTTTTACGATATAGTGTGGTGATCAGGAATTGTTGATCCCCTTTGGTAATTCTCACATCCAAGAAGGTAATTGAGTGGTCATGGATCTCCAAAGTGAAATGTAAACCGATTGGATTAACATTTAATACTCTCATAAAGTTATTGAACTCTTCCACGGACCCAGTCCAAAACAATAGGACATCATCTACAGTACAGACCAAAAGTTTGGACACACCTTCTCATTCAAAGAGTTTTCTGTATTTTCATGACTATGAAAATTGTAGATTCACACTGAAGGCATCAAAACTATGAATTAACACATGTGGAATTATATACTTAACAATAAAGTGTGAAACAACTGAAAATATGTCTTATATTCTAGGTTCTTCAAAGTAGCCACCTTTTGCTTTGATTACTGCTTTGCACACTCTTGGCATTCTCTTGATGAGCTTCAAGAGGTAGTCACCTGAAATGGTTTTCACTTCACAGGTGTTCCCTGTCAGGTTTAATAAGTGGGATTTCTTGCCTTATAAATGGGGTTGGGACCATGAGTTGTGTTGGGCAGAAGTCAGGTGGATACACAGCTGATAGTCCTACTGAATAGACTGTTAGAATTTGTATTATGGCAAGAAAAAAGCAGCTAAGTAAAGGAAAACGAGTGGCCATCATTACTTTAAGAAATGAAGGTCAGTTAGTCTGAAAAATTGGGAAAACTTTGAAAGTGTCCCCAAGTGCAGACGCAAAAACCATCAAGCGCTACAAAGAAACTGGCTCACATGAGGACCGCCCCAGGAAAGGAAGACCAAGAGTCACCTCTGCTGCAGAGGATAAGTTCATCCGAGTCACCAGCCTCAGAAATCGCAGGTTAACAGCAGCTCAGATTACAGACCAGGTCAATGCCACACAGAATTCTAGCAGCAGACACATCTCTACAACAACTGTTAAGAGGAGACTGTGTGCAGCAGGCCTTCATGGTAAAATAGCTGCTAGGAAACCACTGCTAAGGACAGGCAACAAGCAGAAGAGACTTGTTTGGGCTAAAGAACACAAGGAATGGACTTTAGACCAGTGGAAATCTGTGCTTTGGTCTGATGAGTCCAAATTTGAGATCTTTGGTTCCAACCACCGTGTCTTTGTGCGACGCAGAAAAGGTGAACTGATGGGACTCTACATGCCTGGTTCCCACTGTGAAGCATGGAGGAGATGTGTGATGGTGTGGGGGTGCTTTGCTGGTGACACTGTTGGGGATTTATTCAAAATTGAAGGCATACTGAACCAGCATGGCTACCACAGCATCTTGCAGCGGCATGCTATTCCATCCGATTTGCGTTTAGTTGGACCATCATTTATTTATCAACAGGACAATGACCCCAACACACCTCCAGGCTGTGTAAGGGCTATTTGACCAAGAAAGAGAGTGATGGGGTGCTACGCCAGATGACCTGGCCTCCACAGTCACCAGACCTGAACTGAAGACTGTTGGAATACCATTTCAGGTGACTACCTCTTAAAGCTCATCAAGAGAATGCCAAGAGTGTGCAAAGCAGTAATCAAAGCAAAAGGTGGCTACTTTTAAGAACCTAGAATATAAGACATATTTTCAATTGTTTCACACTTTTTTGTTAAGTATATAATTCCACATGTGTTAATTCATAGTTTTGATGCCTTCAGTGTGAATCTATAATTTTGATAGTCATGAAAATACAGAAAACTCTTTGAATGCAAAGGTGTGTCCAAACTTTTGGTCTGTACTGTGTATACCGCACCCATAATCAGGGCCGTATTTAGGGTTCATGCTGCCCTAGGCACTCTCTGTGATGACGCCCCCCCCCCAACGTGACCCATTCCCCCATGCCCCCAAATAGTAGCATAGTAGCCTCTCCTCAGCCCCCCCACCCCATAGTAGCCCCCTCACCCCACAGTAGCATAGTATCCTCTCCTCAGTCCCCCCCACCCCATAGTAGCCTCCTCCCCCCACAGTAGCATAGTAGCCTCTTCTTAGAACCCCCCACCCCTATAGTAGCCTCGTTACCCCCACCCCCATAGTAGCCTCTTCTCACCCCCCCACCTCATAGTAGCCTCTCCTCGTTACCCCACCCCCCCATAGTAGCCTCCTCCCCCCACAGTAGCATAGTAGTCTCTCCTCAGTAGCCCCCCAACCCCATAGTAACCTTGTTACCCCACCCCCCATAGTAGCCTCCTCCTCCTTATTACAGTGACCTATCCTCCCCCCCAATCCCCTGGATACTGAAAATGGTCTTCTGCCAAGCCAATTAACCCCCGCCCAACTACCCCACCATCCCCATACACCCAACTACCCTCAGTCTGTACCCCCCCACCTGCCGCTGGTGCACCTAGCTTTTCTGATGCCCAAGGCAAATATTGAAATGCCCCCCCCATGCCAAATTCTCAACCTAATCCCTTCCCTCCAGTCCTACTGTTAAAGGGGTTGTCCTCTTTTTACTACTAATGACCTATCCTCACAATAGGTCATCAATATCAGATCGGCTGGGGTCCTCCGGCACCCCCGCCGATCAGCTGTTTGAAGAGAGAGCAGAGCTCATATGAGAGCTGCTTTCTCTGCTCTGTTCACCTGCTTGCCATAGAATTTGCAGTGAACAGCAGTAAACAGAGCAGAGAAAGCAGCGCTCGTACAAAAAAAAAAAAAAAGACCACCCCTTCAAAGACAGACTTGGAAAACATTTCATACAGCACTACAGAGCATACAGGGTCATACAGAGCCACATATGTACCTCTTACATCCAGTGACTTCTCTTCTCTTCTCTGATGACGTTTTCTTTCCTCTTCTTCTGTCAGACCAGACCGCCATGGTGACTTCTTTCAGCTGTACCTCGTCTCTGAAGAGTTCAACAAACAGACATCTTACTTTCCTACTTTTCCATCATCCTCTCACCTTCTCCACATCTCACCCTGCCCGCCCCCCATACTATACTACAGAAACAGCCCCCCTAAAAATACTGGCACCACACAGAAAAACAGTACCCCCCTTTACCTTTCAGATCAGATCCCCATATCAAACCCCAGATGAGACCCCCCATCTCCAGACCCCCATTAGACCTCCTAACTCCCATATCTGACCCTCATTAGACCTCCAAAGCCCCAATCAGACCCTCATTAGACCACCAGACCCCCTATCAGATCCTCATTAGACCCCTAGACCCTCAATCAGACCCCTCTAGACCCCCAGTCAGACACTTCAGGCCCCTAATCAGACCTCCTTCAGACCCCTAATTAGATCCCCAATATCCCCATATCATACTCTTGTGGCCCCCATATAGAACTCTCCTTCTGTGGCCCATGTCAGACCCCCCCTTCTGGCCCCATGTCAGAACCCCTTTTCTGGCCCCCATTTTAGACCCCCCTTTCTGGTCCCCATTTCTGTCCCACCATTTACAGATCCCCCCATTCTGTCCCACCATTTCAGATCCCCCCCCATTCTGTCCCACCATTTCAGACCCCCCCATTCTGTCCCACCATTTCAGACCCCCCCATTCTGTCCCACCATTTCAGACCCCCCATTCTGTCTCACCATTTTCAGATCCCCCCATTCTGTCCAACCATTTCAGATCCCCCCATTCTGTCCCACCATTTCAGACCCCCCATTCTGTCCCACCATTTCAGACCCCCCATTCTGTCCCACCATTTTCAGATCCCCCCATTCTGTCCCACCATTTCAGACCCCCCATTCTGTCCCACCATTTCAGACCCCCCCATTCTGTCCCACCATTTCAGACCCCCCCCATTCTGTCCCACCATTTCAGACCCCCCATTCTGTCCCACCATTTCAGACCTCCCCATTCTGTCCCACCATTTCAGACCCCCCCCATTCTGTCCCACCATTTCAGATCCCCCATTCTGTCCCACCATTTCAGATCCCCTCATTCTGTCCCACCATTTCAGACCCCCCCATTCTGTCCCACCATCCCCCCCATTCTGTCCCACCATTTCAGATCCCCCCATTCTGTCCCACCATTTCAGATCCCCCCATTCTGTCCCACCATTTCAGATCCCCCCCATTCTTTCCCACCATTTCAGACCCCCCCCATTCTGTCCCACCCATTTCAGACCCCCCCATTCTGTCCCACCATTTCAGATCCCCCATTCTGTCCCACCATTTCAGATCCCCCCATTCTGTCCCACCATTTCAGATCCCCCCATTCTGTCCCACCATCCCCCCCCATTCTGTCCCATCATTTCAGATCCCCCCATTCTGTCCCACCATTTCAGATCCCCCCATTCTGTCCCACCATTTCAGATCCCCCCCATTCTTTCCCACCATTTCAGACCCCCCTATTCTGTCCCACCATTTCAGACCCCCCCATTCTGTCCCACCATTTCAGATCCCCCCATTCTGTCCCACCATTTCAGATCCCCCCATTCAGTCCCACCATTTCAGATCCCCCCATTCTGTCCCACCATTTCAGACCCCCCCCCATTCTGTTCCCACCATTTCAGACCCCCCCATTCTGTCCCACCATTTCAGATCCCCCCCATTCTGTTCCACCATTTCAGACCCCCCCCATTCTGTCCCACCATTTCAGATCCCCCCCACTCTGTCCCACCATTTCAGACCCCCCCATTCTGTCCCACCATTTCAGACCCCCCCATTCTGTCCCACCATTTCAGACCCCCCCCATTCTGTCCCACCATTTCAGATCCCCCCCCCATTCTGTCCCCACCTTTTAAGATCCCTTTTTGGCCCTCACTTCAGACCTCAGATCAGACAAGAAAAAAAAAAAACAACTTACCTCCGGTCCTGGCTCTCTCCTCTTCCAGGGGCCCGCGCTGAAGTCACCTGACCTCCTGCAGCGTCAGGTCAGAGGGCGCTCTGTACGTCCTGACGCTGCAGGCAGTCAGGACACAGCAGTGCCGGCCTCAGGAAGATCAAGCAGGAGGAGGGGTAAGTACTGTACAGCGCTACCAGCGCTTCACTTCCCCTCCTCCTGCAGGCTAGTGAGCGCTCACTAGTATTCCCTTTATAAGATGCACTGCATCTTATAAAGGGAAGAGTTTATCACCAGCATGGTTGCCGATACCCCGCGCCACCCGACTGCAGCAGCCAACCCCCCCATCGCGGAAATAATAATAAAAAAAAAAATCCAGGATGTTTTTTTTTTTTTTTCACAATCGTTATATTCTCCCGGCGGGGTGCCACCCCCCGCAACCTGCCGCCCTAGGCACCGTGCCCCCGGTGCCTAGTTGCTAATACGGCCCTGCCCATAATGGGATGAATCTAGTCCATATTGCCATCTCTTCAGTAAAAACGATAGTGGCCTCCCACCAGCCCAGGAGCAAATTCGCATAGGTGGGCGCACGGGGGCTTCCCATAGTGGTGCCCCTGAGCTGGTGGTAGAACTTAGAGTTGAAAAGAAAATAATTATGTGTTAATAATTATTTTTTATTGCTGGGCGCGTGATATATCGTGGGTGATGACTTTGTTAAAAACTTGTATATTCAGGCACAGTTGATTATGTTTGTGAGTTGTGCATGTTATCTTACACAAAATCAGCATTGCATTGCTTTTGGCACCACTATTTGTGTATCTACTGCATTTATACCTTGCTTGTGGTGGTGCTAGTATTTCCCATATATGCAAATGAACCCCTAACACTACTTTCATTATTATTCTCCACTGAGGGCTTCTGATTTATCCATAGTGGCGAATGGTTGGGAATACTTATACATTTATGCAGGGGCGGACACAGACAGCAGAGGGGCCCTGTGCAAAGATTGTGACTGGGCCCCCCCCCACCCCCATGCCAAATACTCAACTTAACCTATTCCCTCCTAACATTACATACAGCAATACAAAACATAGGGTGAGGCTACTTTCACACCTGAAGCACTACGATCCGGCTGGGCCCAAACCACAGCATGTAGCGGTTTGTGTCCCGCTGATTCTCAGCATTTTTGCCTGAATGTGACCGGATATCTGCCGGACCCCATTATAGTTAATGGGACCAGCAGGCGTTATGTATCTAGCAGTGCCAGAGCTGGTGCATTCCAGCAGGCTGTTCTCTGCTAGAACACTATACTGAAGAAACAGTCCCCCTGAAAAAACTATTACCACACAGATAGCGCCCCCTTCAATAATTATTGGCACAGAGTGTCCTAAAATAGCTGCACCCAGGAAACTGTGTCCCCTACACTAATAGTGTAAACATAATGTCCCCCAAAAATAATGATACAACAAATGCCCTGTTGTGTGGCAGTAGAAAATACCTCCTCTTAGTGCCCCCAGTGGAGCCAATGTCCCTATAGTACCCTCATAATGTGTGCCAATGCCCCTCTTAGTGCCTCCAGTTAAGGTCCCCATAGTGCCCCATAATTTGCACCCGTAAAGAATACTCCTATATAGTGCCCCCAGTAGATGCCCCCATAGTGCTCCTCCCCATCCCATGGTGCCTGACATAATGTGCCAGTATAAAATGCCCCAATAATGCTCCTCTCCCTCCTCCCCCATAGTGCCCCCATAATGTGTGCAAGTATAAAATGCCCCTATAGTATCAATCACCACCCCCACATTGCACATATAGTTTGTGCCAGTATAAAATGCCCCTATATAATGCCCTCCAGTATACGCCCCCATAATGCTCCTCTCCCCTACTTCTCAATATTGCCCCCATGTGACAGTATATAATGCCAATATATAGGGCCCCCAGTAGATGCCCTCATGGTGCTCCTCCATGTGTGCCAGTATATAATGCCCCTAGTAGATACCTCCATAGTGCTCCTCTCCCCATGTGTGCCACTATATAATGCCTCCTTGTAGATGCCCCCATAGTGCTCCTCTCCCCCAGATGTGCCAGTATATAATGTCCCCTTGTAGATGCCCCCATAGTGCTCCTTTCCCCCTTGTGTGCCAGTATAATTCCCCCTTGTAGATGTCCCCATAGTGCTCCTCTACCCCCTTGTGTGCCAGTATATAATGCCCCCTTGTAGATGCCCTCATAGTGCTCCTCTCCCCCCATGTGTGCCAGTATATAATGCCCTTGTAGATGCCCCATAGTGCTCCCCCATCTGTGCCAGTATATAATGCCCCCTTGTAGATGCCCCCATTGTGCTCCTCTCCCCCCATGTGTGCCAGTATATAATGCCCCCTTGTAGGATGCCCCCATAGTGCTCCTCTCCCCCCATGTGTGCCAGTATATAATGCCCCCTTGTAGATGCCCTCATAGTGATCCTCTCCCCCCATGTGTGCCAGTATATAATGCCCCTTGTAGATGCCCCCATAATGCTCCCCCATCTGTGCCAGTATTATAATGCCCCCTTGTAGATTCCTCCATAGTGCTCCTTTCCCCCTATGTGTGCCAGTATAATGCCCCATAGTGCTCCTTTCCCCCATGTGTGCCATTAAAATTCTCCCTAATAGATGCCTCCATAGTGCGCCTTTCCCCCCATGTGTGCCAGTATAATGCCCCCTGGTAGCTGTTTCCATACTGGGCAACAGTGTGGTATTAATTAAAAAAAAAACAGTAAAACAGTTATACTTACCTCCATGAGCCTGTCAGCGATGTGATGCAGGCCTCTTCCGGCCTGTGTCCCGCGCTGTTCGGCTCAGGCGGCGCAATGACGTCATCGCTCTGACTGAGCCGACCTCTGATAGGCTGCAGGCACTAGGCCTGAGGACGGCGATACAGATGAATATGGAGATGAGTGCTTCCAAAATGGAAGCGCTCATCTCCTACTGCCGCCGAACCTTCCATGGGCCCCCCTGCCACACTGGGCCCCTGTGCAGCCAGTTTGGCCCCTGCGTATGTCCGCCCCTGCATTTATGTACAGTTTCCTACTTTGCTTTTTTGGCGTTTTATGCATTCAGTCTTTTGACATAATGTAATGAATATAATCTCTTGCACACCGATTCTCAGGACCTGCTGAGATTTGTTTTGACCAATTGTTTAATACCATTTGCATCAATCTTGACTAATTAATTAATCATTGGGGTATTAACACCCCCCTTTTTGGTATCCCCTGATGATCTGTATCCTTGCATGGATACAGTGAAACGCAACGGGAGTTTTTGACCTTATAGACCCTAGACCATCTGGGTTATGTCTTATTGTTTCATGATCACTGTGGTACTTATATTTTTGATTGTTGTGAGGAGGCTCTATTTTGATCAAGGCCTTTTGCTGGTACTATATTGATATTTACAGTTTATCTAGTCAAGGCTTACATTCATATATATACGTCTGCACTATCATCATCGACTGACATGGTTGACATTTGACTATAATTTTTATGTGTTCACCTGGGTGTTTTTTGTGGTATGGGCACTATCCTGTGCCAGGGCCTTTCTAGGGTTCTCTAGGAGGTTCGGGGCTGCTATTCCGTATTTAGGCAGGGCCACCAGTTTGTTAAGGGAAAGTCTAGGGATAGCCTTTTTCTGCCCAACAATTTTGGCCCATTTTATTCATGCATTCACCTATCCCCCATTTCTGTGTCAATGTCTGCAGTCTTATCTTTTTTACACGTCTTATCAAAAGTTAAGTTTTAGTGGTTCTTCCTGTGACCTTTAGTTATAGCAGGCAGCTTGTAGCTTAAGGTCACACCACACGCCGAGGAGGGTAAAGCCAAATTAGCAGCGATTACCTTCCTTGCCAAAGTCTGCAATCCCTTTCTGTCAGTTAAACCTTCTGTAGATCCTCTCCTTTCTAAGGGCTGGTATAAAAAACTGCTGGTAGTGTGTAAGGGAATAGAGTATCCCTACAGGAGCTGCTCCTTGCTGTTCTGAGGTGTTCACTCCTCAGCAGTCTGCATTAACTCATTAACTGCATTACAACCTTATGGGATTTATAGTAGATGCACATGAAATATAGTGATATTAGCTATCTCCATGCTTTGCAGAGTATTTCAGGACACTGCATTGTGCCATTATTTCCGAATAAAAACCTGTTGTTCATTGTGCTGCGCCTCATGGAGACCTAATTATTCCACTGCCAAAACAAAACACACAAACACGGAAGTGTCAAAAGGACCTGGGCTGGCCTTGCTGCTGCCATGAAAACATTGACCCAGTGGGCTGTGAAAGACATGTAATGTTCCTGCTCATAACAGCTACTTCAGGTGTCCACAGTGGCGTGCACCTTGTCGCATAATGAAAATTGCAAGGAGCATCCCACGTTCTCCTCCACGTGATAGTACAAGGCAGGGTGGCTTTTTTGAGAAATAATGCTGCCAGGCATCTTCCAGTGAGACTGAGCGTACACCATCAGTTCATTAAAGGCAACAGAATCCACTAAGTCCACTTCAGTTTAAAGTGTCTTCCATCAAAGCTCTAACTGAGTGTTACTAAGGTGAGCCTGTCTTCAGACTTCAGCTTTTTTACTGAACACTAAAGATGCATTTGAGTAACAAGTCAGATAGGCAGAGTGAAGCACAGTAGTAGTTAGGCCACATGTCCATAGTCAGGTACTTACTGAGGTAGTGAAAAGTGGTGGCTGGAACACTCTGCATGGTACACATAAGCGTCTTCTGAAGACTGAAGACAGATTCTCTTTAGCAACGCTAGCTTTGCTAAGAAGACTCTTTACACCCTGTCTTCTAGTAGAAAGCAACATATTTCGCTAATAAGGTACATTACAAAAATTTTACATCCCTGTCCCTACACAATATTAAAAATAAACTGAAACAACTGTCACACTTTAAGCATGCACACAAGCTGATTTGTTGTTTTCTCATGGCCACACATTCTGTTGTGGATGTCTCACGACGAGTAAAGGACAATGAGGAGTCATAGTTTGAGCAAGAGAAGTAGCAGATGATGATGATGACAAGCAGTGTTCCCTCTAAGCCTTGGCACCTGCCGAGCGGGGTTGGCTTAGAGTTGGGCAATGCTTAGTCGAAGGTGGGCAATATGAAAATCAAACATGAGATAATCGATCAAATATCGAATCTAGCGTACTAAATAAGACATTGGCCAGGGTTGAGCATGGCATTTCTGGGGCCCCATATAAATCTATGTATAAATTCTCAACCTAACCCCTTCCCTCCTAACATTACATATATCAATACAGAACATACAGGGTCATACAGCGCCTCATACCTCTTACATCCAGTGACGTCTCCTTTCATGTAGATGTTCTCTTTCCTCATCTCCTTTCAGACCAGACCGCCATTTTCAGCCATTTCTCGTCTCTGCAATTTGACAAAAAAAAATTTAGTTACTACTTTTCCATCATCCGCCCATCTTCTGGACAAATCATCCTACCACCCCCAATACTGTGCCGCTGTGCTCCCCAATACTATACTACAGAAACTAGTACCACATAGATAGTGCCCTTCAATAATTATTCAAAATAAGTATAGAGATCCACAGCACTTCTTCATTCGTTGCAAACCAGTGTGATCTTTATTGCAAAATCATTGTGGTAATTCACAGCAATGGCGACGTTTCGGCTACAAACAGCCTTTCTCAAGCAATGATTTGATACAAAATGCAGTAATATATAGTAAACCTTGTGGGTGTGTACCTCCCAAGCGGGTGTGTCCCAACTCATAAACATACAGATTCTTTATCCTTTCCCTTAATGTGTATTCCAAGACTTATATTCATATAAATGAGCACTTGTGATAAAGTATATAACATATATCAGTGTCCTCACCAGTAGTGGTTGATCTCCCCTGAAGATCCTCCAAATCCATAAGAGACGCTTGCCTCTACGTGCAGCGTCAGCCCGCTCCCCTGCACATGTGCGGGGAGCGGAGAAGGCGCGCTCGTGTCAGTGCGTGATAGGTTGCCAACCTCCGTGACGTACCCTCCATCAGGATCCTCCCTCCAGCTCCGTTGGCCTGTCAGCTGTTGCTGCCATGGAGACCATGTAAATAGTCTCCATCGCAGCTATGACAGAACTCTGTATACCTATTACCCGGCTATGTGTGAGGAGGCCGCATCATCACGGAGACGCTGTAAACCATCACCATGATGAATCATCAGTCGCCACACATTGTAACACTATGTGGAAGCTTACTATTGTCGGGGCCATAGTAGTGGTCTCGGCATTTTCGTCCACCATGTCCATAGGGGGTCATAATTATGCACGGTCTGTTAGAGATGAGAGTAGTGTGGCACCTGAGGAATACATCCTATATACCAGGAATACTCAATGTCCTCTTGATCCCGTAAGGGGACCCCGAGGGCACAGAGATCATGGATATAATTGTTTGCTCAGCAATAAGAACTATAGGGTGAGACGTCACAAGGGGCCATCGGCAGATGGCCCTCTTGTTTCCCATCTCACCCTTTGAAAATGGGTCATCCACCAAATCACAGTGTATGGGGGCTGTTCCCAGTTCCCATACCCTCTGTGAAGGGATAGCCTAGTTAAGTGCCCTGGTATCTGGGCCGCCACAAATATATCCATAAGTGGAAAGCCCTGTGATAGAAGGGACACATAAAAATTACTGAGCAGGTTCAGGTACCGAAAATTTAGTACCTGAACCTGCTCAGTAATTTTTATGTGTCCCTTCTATCACAGGGCTTTCCACTTATGGATATATTTGTGGCGGCCCAGATACCAGGGCACTTAACTAGGCTATCCCTTCACAGAGGGTATGGGAACTGGGAACAGCCCCCATACACTGTGATTTGGTGGATGACCCATTTTCAAAGGGTGAGATGGGAAACAAGAGGGCCATCTACCGATGGCCCCTTGTGACGTCTCACCCTATAGTTCTTATTGCTGAGCAAACAATTATATCCATGATCTCTGTGCCCTCGGGGTCCCCTTACGGGATCAAGAGGACATTGAGTATTCCTGGTATATAGGATGTATTCCTCAGGTGCCACACTACTCTCATCTCTAACAGACCGTGCATAATTATGACCCCCTATGGACATGGTGGACGAAAATGCCGAGACCACTACTATGGCCCCGACAATAGTAAGCTTCCACATAGTGTTACAATGTGTGGCGACTGATGATTCATCATGGTGATGGTTTACAGCGTCTCCGTGATGATGCGGCCGCCTCACACATAGCCGGGTAATAGGTATACAGAGTTCTGTCATAGCTGCCGATGGAGACTATTTACATGGTCTCCATGGCAGCAACAGCTGACAGGCCAACGGAGCTGGAGGGAGGATCCTGATGGAGGGTACGTCACGGAGGTTGGCAACCTATCACGCACTGACACGAGCGCGCCTTCTCCGCCCCCCGCACATGTGCAGGAGAGCGGGCTGACGCTGCACGTGGAGGCAAGCGTCTCTTATGGATTTGGAGGATCTTCAGGGGAGATCAACCACTACTTGTGAGGACACTGATATATGTTATATACTTTATCACAAGTGCTCATTTATATGAATATAAGTCTTGGAATACACATTAAGGGAAAGGATAAAGAATCTGTATGTTTATGAGTTGGGACACACCCGCTTGGGAGGTACACACCCACAAGGTTTACTATATATTACTGCATTTTGTATCAAATCATTGTTTGAGAAAGGCTGTTTGTAGCCGAAACGTCGCCATTGCTGTGTATTACCACAATGATTTTGCAATAAAGATCACACTGGTTTGCAACGAATGAAGAAGTGCTGTGGATCTCTATACTTATTTTGGATTTCTACGGGACCATAAAGCCAGGACCCGATTTCCACGTGCACCACCACATCCCACACAGAGGAGGATATTGACATGGATGTTTAAAAACCTCAATGCAGGTATAGCAGTGCTGCTTCTACCCATTTATTCATTATCTTCAATAATTATTGGCACACAGTGTCCTAAAATAACTGCACCCAGCAAAAAGTGTCCCTGACACCAACAGTGTAACCATAATGTCCCCCAAAAATAACTGTGCCAAGCTGATACTGTGCCAGAGTAGCCCCCACAGTAATAGTGCTCCTCAAAGTCCACCAATAGTAATAATTCTCTGCTAGAGCACACTTGGTAGTAATAATTCTCCTACAGTGCCCCTAACATGTCTCCACTGTGCCCCAGAAGTAATAATGTTCCCATAGTGCCCATACTAGTAATCATGTTCCCCATTGACCCCCAGTAGTAATAAAGCCTACCATAATGCTCCCCAGTAGTAATTCTCCTTATTATGTGCCAGTGCAAAAAAAAATACCCCCTTTTATTGCACCCAGTTGAGCTAATGTCCTCACAGTGCCCCCATAATGTGCCAGTATAAAATACCCCTATATAGTGCCCCCAGTAAATGCCCCCATAGTGCTCCTCTCCCCCTTCCTCATAGTGCCCCACATGATGTACCAGTATAAAATGCCCCAGTAGATGCCCTCAGTGTCCCCCATAATTTGCAAGTATAAAATCTTAGTGCCCCCCATAGATGACCCCATAGTGTTCCTCTCCCCCCTTCCCCATAGTACCCACCATAATGTGTCCCAGTATAAAATGTCCCTATACAGAGCCCCCCATATAAAATACCCTTCTTTGTGGCCTCAGTAGATGCCCCCATAGTGTCCCCCAATAATGTGCCAGTAAGAAGTGCCCCCATAGTGCCTCCCAGCAATGTGTCAGTAAGAAGTGCTCCCCCATAGATGCCCCCTATAATGTGCCAGTAAGAAGTGCCCCCCATAGATGCCCCACCACCATGTGCCAGTAAGAAGTGCCCTCATAGATGACCCCCAATCATGTGCCAGTAAGAAGTGCCCCACATAGATGCCCCCCAATCATATGCCAGTAAGAAGTGCCCCCAATCATGTGCCAGTAAGAAGTGCCCCCAATCATGTGCCAGTAAGAAGCGCCCCTAATCATGTGCCAGTAAGAAGTGCCCCCAAAGTTGCCCCCTAAAGATGTGCCAGTAAGTGCCCCCCATAGATGCCCCCCCAAACATGTGCCAGTAAGTACCCCCATAGATGTCCCCCAAACATGTGCCTATAAGTGCCCCCCATAGATACCCTCCCAAACATGTGCTAGTAAGAAGTGCCCCCCTATAGATGCCCCAATCATGTGCCAGTAAGTGTCCCCCCAATCAGGTGCCTATAAGTGCCCCCATGGATGCCCCCCAATCATGTGGCAGTAAGAGCCCCCCACAGATGCCCCCCCCATCATGTGGCAAAAAGAAGTGCCCCCACAGTGTCCCCATAGAGCTTCTCTTCTGTATTGTGCCATATAAAAATAATTAACACTTATACTTACCTCCATGCCTACTTCAGCGATGCGATGCAGGCCTCTTCCGGCCTGTATCCCGCACTGTACGGCTCAGGCGGCGTGATGACGTCATCGCACCACCTGAGCCGGCCTCTGATAGGCTACAGGCCTAGTGCCTGCAGCCTATCAGAGGAACGGGCAGGGGAGACGCCTCTACCTCCCCTGCCCCGCAGCACAGCCATCTGTATCGCTGTCCTGAGGACGGCAATACATATGACTATGGAGATGAGCGCTTCCACAATGGAAGCGCTCATCTCCCGCTGCCCTGCTGCAGGTGAGCGGACGTTAAAAATTTGTGAGCGAGGGCAACATAATAGCTGCGCGGCCGCGCAGCCGCGCAGCTTAGAGGGAACACTGTACACTGTACTGCTTGGGGATGGGGCCTGGCTGCCACAAAAAAAAATGGGGGAAAGGAGGACAGACTTGTTCCTATTTGGAATGCTAGCTAGTTGTATTTTCCCACAGGATCTGGTGATGCCACCTCATGTGCCGCAGTAGAGTCCTTATATCTATGTTTGTGTTTGAAGGCCCACAGCTCATTTTCATCCTGCAGATCTGGCACATGGCAGTAGTTTTGTGTGCCGGCCTTGTGTAGTAAAAAACCCCAGAGCTAGCGGAAGCCAAGCTTGGCGCGTTTTGAGCCTGTTCCTACAGTATCAGTGGCATCACTAGTTCCCAAGCTGACCACAATAGAAGCAGATCTGGCCCTGGCAGTTTTTTTTTTTTAATTTTGGCTATATTCTGCCTCTGCTCTTTTTTGCTGCCATTCCAAAAGCTATTATTATTATTATTTATTATTAAAGCGCCATTCATTCCATGTACATATGAAAAAGGGTATACATACATAATACAGACAATTGCACTAAGCATGAACACGACGAGTTACAAAGTGGTACAGGAAAAAAAAGGGCCCTGTCTGTGAGGGCTTACAATCTACAAGGTATGAAGAAAGGACACAGTAAGTGAGGGTAAAGCTGGTCATGGCGGTATAGCAGCAGCAGGGTCACTGGTGTAGGCTTGTTTGAAGAGATGGGTTTTCAGATTTCTTTTAAAGGATTCAACTGTAGGTGAGAGTCTGATATGTTGGGGTAGAGAGTTCCAGAGTATGGGGGATGCACTGGAGAAATCTTGGAGGCGCTGAAGCTGATGCTTCTCACACAACTCATCAATAGGGAGACTGTCTTGAATATCTTCCATAGCTTGTGGGGTTTTGTTGCCTCTTCTTCATAAAATAAGAAGGCGATCCACTAGGATGCAGCAGTGAAAACAGAGATGATGCAAATGAAAGGCTTTACTAGGGCCGCAAGGAGGAGGAGCTTTAGGAATGCTGTGACCCTTGGCTCCAAGGCATGGTGTCAGAATCAGAGGTGATCTCAACATCATCCTGCTATGACTGAGAGGAGTGAGCTATCCAGTCTATAATCTTATCTTCTATGTCCTCAATGATAATGTGGCACCTATCAGAAGCCAGGAAAAACTGTGGCCAACTAATACTACTGGCAGGATAGCTGGTGCGCATACTGCTACCACTACCCACATTCTGTCTCATGCATGATAAGACATGGGTACCTTGGAACCGAACCCGAGTTCGGGAAATGTTTTTTTACAATACAAATTATTTTATGAAGTTATTATGCGAAGTCTCGCGAGACTTTGAGAAGCAATAACTTCGGCTCATCGAAACCAATACATTAGTAACATAGTAACATAGTAACATAGTTTATAAGGCCGAAAAAAAGACATCTGTCCATCCAGTTCGACCTGTTTTCCTACAAGTTGATCCAGAGGAAGGCAACAAAAACCCTGTGCGGTAGAAGCCAATTTTCCTCACTTTAGGGGAAAAAATTCCTTCCCGACTCCAATCAGGCAATCAGAATTACTCCCTGGATCAACAACAACCCATATCTAGTAACTATAACCTGTAATATTATTACCCTCCAGAAATACATCCAGGCCCCTCTTGAACTCTTTTAGTGAACTTACCATCACCACCTCCTCAGGCAGAGAGTTCCATAGTCTCACTGCTCTTACCGTAAAGAATCCTCTTCTATTTTTGTGAACAAACCTTCTTTCCTCCAGGCGCAGAGGATGTCCCCTCGTCATGGCCTCGTGATCATTCTAATACTGTACGGAGCTCATCCCTAATTAAGGCCTAGAAATGAAATGTCACGTGTTTCCCACAAATGAAAAGTCATGGGTTTGGTACACAGATTATTAACCATTTTCCTGATGGAGCAATTTTCCATTTTTGCATCTTGGAGCCATAGATTTTTTATTTTTCCATTCACATAGCCCTATGAGGAACTTTTTGCAGGACAAGGTGTACTTTCTAATGGCACCATTTAAAATTGCATAGGATGTAGTGGGAAGTTGTAAAAAATTCCAAATGTGGTGGAATTGGAAAAGAAGATGTAATTCCACCACAGTTTTGGGGATTTTGTTTTTACAGCATTTACTATGAGGTACGGTGATTACAGCGATACTACATTATTTTTTCTTGTGTTTCAATACTGGAAAAAAAAAACACTTTCAAAAAAATATATATATTTTTTTTCATTGCCATATTCTGACCCCCATAGCATTTTTATAGTTATATCTATAGAGCTGTGTGGGGACTCATTGTTTGCAGTGCAATCTGTAGTTTTTATTGATATCATTTTAAGGTATGTATGACTTTTTAATACATTTTTATTAAATTTTCTTGTGGAGTTAAAGTGATGAAAAAAAATGGAAAATCAGCCATGTTGTTTTTTCCCCGTTACGCCATTCACCATATAGGATGTGTTTTTTAACATTTTAATAGTACAGGTATTTTCAGATGCTTATTATGTTTATTTTTTTAGTATTAATTTTTACTTTGATTTCAGGAAAACATGCTTGTTTGAAAAAAGCTGTTTAGCAAAAACTTGTCACATCTACCTGTATTTTGTTTATGGCAAAGATTTATTGGTATCAAAAAGTGATCCACTATTTTTATTTTGGGGAAAGGGGGTAATAATTTTGGTAATAATACAGTTTTTGCAATAAAAAGTGTTTGAACTACATGGCATATTGCAGTAATAGAATATGTTTAGTAACATAGGTATAACAATGCAATTTTGCAGTAAATTTGTTTGATCTACACGGTATCATACAGAAAACTGTTCAGTGTATAATCAGTGGCGCAAATAGCAATGACTGGGCCCCACAGCAAATTTTTGAACAAACCCCCCTCCCCCAGCAACCCCCTCTTCCCGTGCAACCCTCACTCCTATGGCTAGTCAAGATCGCCCTCTCAGACGAAGCCTGGTAGCTGCTCCATTTGTTTGCTACACGTATATACTGTATGCTGTCTTGTCGCTATATATACTGTCTCTGGATATAATGTCATTTTATAATACTGTTGAGGAGGACCTGACAATAAAATCTTTTAGCCCTCCTCCTGAGTGGGCCCTTACTGAGTTCGGGTCCCAAAGCAGCCACTTCCCCTGCTTCCCCTATAGCTAGGCCCCTGGGTTTAACAATGCATTTTTTCAGTAAAATATCTTAACTACATGGTATTATGCAGTAATGCATTCACTAACACAGATATAACAGCTTTTTTTTCAGTAAAATATCTTTGAACAACACAGTCTGTTGCAGTGATACGTTCCCTAGCACAGGTATAAATTAAATTTTTGCAGTAAAATGTCTTTAAACTACATGATATGGTGCAGTAATGCATTCACAACACAAATATAAGTGCAATTTTTGCAGTAATATGCCTTTGAACTGCACGGTATGATTTAGTAACGTGTTCACTAACATGGGTATAACAATACAATTTTTAATAATTTAATAATTGTTTTTAATTGGTCTTATATAATATTCAAATTTTATGACATACTGACTTTTGGGTTTTCATTAGCTGTAAGCCATAATCATCAACAACAAAAAAAATTAACACTTGAAATAGATCACTCTGTGTGTAATGAATCTATATAATATATGAGTCACTTTTTGAATGGAATTACCATATTTTTCGCCCCATAAGACGCATTTTTTCCCCTCCAAAAGTGGGGGGGAAATGCCCCTGCATCTTATGGGGTGAATGCTAATGAGCGCTTCAATTATGGAAGCGCTCATTAGCATCGGAAGACAAGGAAGCGGTGAAGACTCTGTATTTACCTCTTCCTGGTTCACCGTTTGGCTGTGCTGCGCACAGCGTGAGGGCGCTCACAGCACAGCCACAGCAGGAAGAAGACAGAGCGCGGAGGAGAGGAGCGGCGGCGTCCAGGAGCAAGAGAGGTAAATGGATTTTTTATTTTATTAGATCTGAGGCATGGAGGCTGACATGAGGCTGGGGGCTGACATGAGTCTGGGGGATGATGTTGGGTTGACGACTTGGAGCTGACATATGACTCGGGGGCTATGAGGCTGCTGGGGGGCTATAAGGCTGCTGGGGGCTGATATAAGGCTGCTGGGGGGGCTATAAGGCTGCTGGTGGCTGATATGAGGCTGCTGTGGGGCTATAAGGCTGCTGGGGGCTGATATGAGGCTGCTGGGGGGCTATAAGGCTTCTGGGGGCTGATATGGGGCTGCTGGGGGGCTGATATGAGGCATATGGGGGGCTGATATGAGGCATATGGGGGGCTGATATGAGGCATATGGGGGGGCTGATGAGAGGCATTGGGCTCTTATCTGATGGGGGGTTATTCACATTGGGGTCTGAGCTGAGGTCTGATTGGGGGTCTGATCTGAAGTCTTTTTGAGGTCTTATTAAAATTGGGGATCTTATTGGGGCTGTTAGCTGAGGTCTGATTAACATTGAGGGTCTGATTGGTGGTCTGACCAGAGGTCTAATGAAAAATATTTTTTTTCTTATTGTCCTCCTCTAAAATCTAGGTGCGGCTTATAGGGCGAAAAAGACGGTACTAAAAAACTGTAAATTTTCGATGATTTTCTAATTTATTGAGATGCACCTGTAGTGTCCCTCTCAAACTACATTAGTGACTTGTGTCTGTAATAGCTTTTTGTCAGACACTGCCACACTTATCACATCAAATAAAACCAGCACTTATTTTATCCTGTTTTGCGAGTGTTATTGAATAAATATCTCTTTTTACAATCCAACAGTTTGCACTTTATTTTGCACTTTATATATAGGATTGCATTAGTGTATATCTCCATGCTTTATTAGCATCCTCAGATGGCTAAAAGTCATCCAGTGCCCCTATATCACGTTGGATGCAGCATTCTCCTTAGACCTCATGCACATAACTGTATTTTTGGTCTATATCCGATACGTATTTTTATGGATCTACAAATTGGAAATTTGAAAATTGCGGGATGCAAGTGGACCACACCTGTATCTTGTGGATCCACGATTTCTTATCGGCAAAATTGATAAGGTCGAATGCAGGAGGCATTAGGCCTCTTTCAAACGAGCAATTTGGATAGAGCAGGATTGCCAACCAGAATTTTCCATTTTTCTGGACAACTTATCCCAAAATCATGTGAAGCCAACATTATTACAGACAAATTGGAAAACCTCAATAAATGATAAAGAGTATAAATAATCCACATCTATAGCTCAATATACTGATAAGAACTGATTACCAGCATTTACTGTAAAATGATGATAATTTCCACCAAAATCATCTAGTCAGGTACCACCAGCATCAAAAAAATCACGGACACAATTTTTTTTCACAGATACAGGAAAAAGTCACCTACTTTATGGACTCTCCAGAAATTTCTGGACAGTTGGTAACCCTGGAATAGTGTCAGGATCTGTTCAGGGAAAACTAATGGTTCAATCAGTTTTTTCTGTGATTGTGTTCAGTGTGTGCATTTTTTCCAACCGGATTGTATCTGGATTGCATGCTTTTTTCACATGCATGAAGAAAAATTGAATAAAATATCTCATAACAACCATCAGCAAAAAACGCATTGCATCCGGATGCCTTCCATTTTTCACGCATTATTTTCTATGGAGCCAGGTCTGCATGAAAAACACATATTATAGGATGCTGCAAAATGCGTGAAAAACAACACTCATGTACTCATTGAAATGAATGGGTCAGAATTTAGTTTGGATGCTATGTGTTTACTACATGCATTGCATCCGAGCAGTGTATAATGTGATGGAAAAAAGAATCAAGCCAGCAAACAGGCAATATGGACAATCACAATACATTAGTAAGTGCCTGGTATTAGTAGCACAGTAACATAGTTTATAAGGCTGAAAAAATACATCTGTCCATCCAGTTCAGCCTGTTATCCTGCAAGTTGATCCAGAGGAAGGCAAAAAAAACCCTGTGAAGTAGAAGCCAATTTTCCTCATTTTAGGGGGAAAAAAATTCTTCCCGGGCAATCAGAATTACTCCCTGGATCAACGACCCCTCTCTAGTAACCATAACCTGTAATATTATTACACTCCAGTAATACATCCAGGCCCCTCTTGAACACTTTTAGTGAACTCACCATCACCACCTCCTCAGGCAGAGAGTTCCATAGTCTCACTGCTCCTACCGTAAAGAATCCTTTTCTATGTTTGTGTATAAACCTTCTTTCCTCCAGACGCAGAGGATGTCCCCTCGTCACAGTCACAGTCCTGGGGATAAATAGATCATGGGAGCAGTGGCGTAGCTAAAGGCTTATGGGCTCTGGTGCAAAGGTTTAGCTTTGGCCCCCTTCCGTCAGTGCTTTGTGGCCATGGGCAGGGAAGCACATAGCCCTCATGTCGTCTGAGGCAAAAATTGAAACAGCAACCCCCCCTTCCTGCCAAATTTTTTACCTAACCTCTTCTCTCCACCCATTCCAGTTATTACTTTAGTTGCCCTCCTCTGAACCCTCTCCAGCTCTGCTATGTCTGCCTTGTTCACAGGAGCCCAGAACTGTAAACAGTACTCCATGTGTGGTCTGACTAGTGATTTGTAAAGTGGCAGGACTATGTTCTCACCACGTTCATCTATGCCATTTTTGATGCAACCTGAAGCTGCCTGACACTGGTTTCTACAGCTTAGGCTACTTTCACATTTGCATTTTTGGCTGGATCCTTCATGAATCAGCAAAAACGTTTCTGTCATGATAATACAACCGTTTGCATCTGTTATGAACGGATACATTGTATTATCTCTAAAATAGCCATGACAGATCAGTCTCTAAAACCATTGTAAGTCAATGGGGGATGGATCTGTTTTCTTTTGTGTCAGAGAAAACGGATCTGTCACCATTGACTTACATTGTAAGTCATGACGGATCCGTCTTTCTCCGCATCCCAGAAGGCACTCAAAAACGCTGCTTGCAGCGTTTTTGTGTGCATCATGGGAACATAATGAAATGCAGGGTGGGCCATTTATATGGATACACCTAAATAAAATGGGAATGGTTGGTGATATTAACTTCCTATTTGTGGCACATTAGTATATGGGAGGGGGAAAACTTTTCAAGATGGGTGGTGACCATGGCGGCCATTTTGAAGTCGGCCATTTTGGATCCAACTTTAGTTTTTTCAATGGGAAGAGGGTCATGTGACACATCAAACTTATTGAGAATTTCCTCCCAAGATAAACAATGGTGTGCTTGGTTTTAGCTTGGTTTTAACGTAACTTTATTCTTTCATGAGTTATTTACAAGTTTCTGACCACTTATAAAATGTGTTCAAAGTGCTGCCCATTGTGTTGGATTGTCAATGAAACCCTCTTCTCCCACTCTTCACACACTAATAGCAACACCACAGAAGAAATGCTAGCACAGGCTTCCAGTATCCATAGTTTCAGCACATCTCGTATCTTCACAGCATAGACAATTGCCTTCAGATGACCCCAAAGATAAAAGTCTAAGGGGGTCAGATCGGGAGACCTTGGGGGCCATTCAACTGGCCCACGACGACCAATCCACTTTCCAGGAAACTGTTCATCTAGGAATGCTCGGACCTGACACCCATAATGTGGTGGTGCACCATCTTGCTGGAAAAACTCAGGAAACGTGCCAGCTTCAGTGCATAAAGAGGGAAACATATCTTCATGTAGCAATTTCACATATCCAGTGGCCTTGAAGTTTCCATTGATGAAGAATGGCCCCACTTTGTACCCCATATACCACATTATGGGTGTCAGGTCCGAGCATTCCTAGATGAACAGTTTCCTAGAAAGTGAATTGGTCATCGTGGGCCAGTTGAATGGCCCCCAAGGTCTCCCGATCTGACCCCCTTAGACATTTATCTTTGGGGTCATCTGAAGGCAATTGTCTATGCTGTGAAGATACGAGATGTGCAGCACCTGAAACTACGGATACTGGAAGCCTGTGCTAGCATTTCTTCTGCGGTGTTGCTATCAGTGTGTGAAGAGTGGGAGAAGAGGGTTGCATTGACAATCCAACACAATGGGCAGCACTTTGAACACATTTTATAAGTGGTCAGAAACTTAAATAACTTATGAAAGAATAAAGTTAGGTTAAAACCAAGCACAACATTGTTTTTCTTGGGAAATTCTCAATAAGTTTGATGTGTCACATGACCCTCTTCCCATTGAAAATACTAAAGTTGGATCCAAAATGGCCGACTTCAAAATGGCCGCCATGGTCACCACCCATCTTGAAACGTTTCTCCCTCCCATATACTAATGTGCCACAAACAGGAAGTTAATATCACCAACCATTCCCATTTTATTTAGGTGTATCTATATAAATGGCCCACCCTGTAGAACGGAATATGTTCAGATGCACTCTGTTCCCTTCAGTTCAGTTTTGTCCCCATTGACAATGAATGGAGACAGAACTGAAGCGTTTTCCCCCGCTACTGAGATCCGTCATATGAAGGGAAAGCGCAGATGTGAAAGTAGCCTTAGTTTGCGGTTCACTGAAATCCTTAAGTCCTTTTCCATGTCAGTTTTACCCAGTGTTTTATCATTTAGTATCTACTGGTGACTTGCATTATTCCTTCCCATGTGCATAAGCTTACAATTGTCAGTGTTAAACCTCATCTGCCACTTCTCTGCCCAAGCCTCCAATCTAGTTTACTGTACAAGCCTTCTACAAGATCATTAATAAATATATTTGTCAAGGTTCAGGAAATAGTGCAGCCCTAAGCCCTAAGGTCCATCCTAGGCGACGGTGCACAACTGGACGGCAGTCCCTAGCTTACGTATGTGCTGGGGCTTACAGGGAGGGGAACAACAGGAGAAAACAACAGACAAAGACAGAACACACAATAAGAGAATACCGCCAAGCCAAAGTCAAGATACAGAAAGTCACGTCAATACCGAGGGGTAGGCAGGAGCAGAGTCAAAACACGAGCCGAGGTCAGAAGCAGAAGAGTAAAGTGGTACAAGGGGATAACACGAAGACGAGGTCAAGTACAAATCCGAGGTCAGATAACAGAAGTCCAAGTACAAATCCAAATGCTGGTGAAGGGAAGTAAGACCAATCATAGGTAACCTGTGGCCAGCAGGTTGCCTGTTAAATAGGCCCAAAGGTGGGTCATGTGACGTGGCCAGTGTCACATGACTCTAACACTGACCCACTACAGGTGAGTAGTGGCTTATCTGTACCAGCGCTCACCTGCCCTGCCTGCATGTCACTAGGGGGCGGGAGGACGCTGGCTGCGCTGGGAAGCGCACGCTGCTGGGTCCTTCCCGCCCCCTGATCACCATGTAGATGAGGACACAGGCCGCGGCCTCGCTCCGAGATCTGGCAGCGCAGGATGGAGAAAGCTCGCTGCCGACTCCCGTGACAGTACCCACCCCTTCCAGGAGGAGCCACTAGACCCATACTTGCCGGAGCTGGATTCTCAGGATGTGCCAGATGAAACCTTCAAATAAAAGAATCAGCATACATTTTGTTAGCTGGCACCCAAGACCTCTCCTCCGGACCAAACCCCTTCCAGTGCACTAAATACTGTAATGTTTTGCGATCTTGCCTCACATCAATGACTCTAGAAACCTCGTGTTCTAATTGACCTGCAACCTCCACTGGCGACGGAGGCTCTTCTGCAGAAAAAACAGGTGGAACATACTTTTTAAGTAAAGATTTATGGAACACATTGTGAATACGGAAAGAATTAGGCAACAGTAACGTAAAAAATACAGGGTTAATGATATGTGTCACCTCGTAAGGGCCAATAAACCGAGGAGCAAATTTACTTGATGGTACCTTAAGGCGCAGATTTTTAGTGGACTACGACACCTTGTCTCCCACCTTAAAATTAACACCTTGAGAACGTCTTTTGTCTGCATTAGACTTCTGAACTACCTGGGCTTTCTTCAGGTTCGACTGAACCTGGGCCCAGAATGTGCACAGTTCTTTAACTACAATATTAGCCTCCAGAACCTGGGAGGTAGACTGTGAAAATGAACAAAATCGCGGATGAAACCCCAAATTACAAAAGAAGGCAGACATACCAATAGACAAATTTACCTGATTGTTAATGGGGAATTCAGCAACAGATAAATATTTCATCCAAAGATGTTGGTTGTTCGAGACGTAACATCTTAAATATTGTTCCAGAGATTGATTTAGGCGTTCAGTTTGACTGTTGGTTTCCAGATGTAAGGCCGAAGAGAACGACAAGGAGATATTACATTTGTGACAAAAAGCCCTCCACAACTTAGAAACAAACTGAACGCCTCTATCAGAAACAATATTCTCTGGAACACCATGCAAACGAATTATGTGGTCAGCAAAAAGAGAGGCCAGCATCTTAGCATGGGTACTTTTGACAGGGGAATAAAATGACACATTTTGATAAACCTGTCAACAACCACCCACACAACAGTCTTACCCTCGGAACAAGGCAAATCTGTAATAAAATCCATGGACACATGAGACCAAGGCCTACTAGGAATGGGCAGAGGTCGCAACTCACCCACCGGACGTGTTCTAGGATTCTTGGACCTAGCACAAACCTCACAAGAGGATACATAAGCGTGGACATCTCTAGATAACGTGGGCCACCAATAAAACCTAGAAACAAGTTCCTTGGTGGAATTAATGCCGGAATGAACAATCAATGCAAAATTATGATGCTCACCCAAAAGCCAGAGACGTAAATGACCAGGGACAAACACCTTATCTTTAGCAGATTCAATCGGGGCCAAGTGTCCTCCTGCAGTAATCTCAGTGGTCAAATCAGAAGAAACTGCAGTCATGATAATACCTGCTGGCAATATAACATGGGGCTCAAGATTTAGTAATAAGGAGGTCGCTACAAGTGGGGACTGAAGCTGCTCCTGCTGCTGCAGTCTCTCAGCCAGCTGCTGCTCCATCTGGGCGACATTATGCATCTGGTCTGTAAGGACCCGCATGGCATCCATGGGTAATATGTGGGCCTGTGATTCTGTCAAGGTTCAGGGAATAGTGCAGCCCTGAGCTCACACCACTATCCCTGCCAACTTGCACTGTCCGTCCTAGGCAATGGTGCACAACTGGACGGCAGTCCCTAGCTTACATATGTGCTGGGGCTTACAGGGAGGGGAACAACTGGAGAAAACATCATAGACAGAACACACAATAAGAGAATACCGACAAGCCAAGCTCAAAATCCAGGAAGTCACGTCAATACCGAGGGGTAGGCAGGAGCAGAGTCAAAACACGAGCTGAGGTCAGAAGCTGAGAAGTACCATGGTACAAGTGGATAACACGAAGACGCAGGCCGCATCCTCGCTCTGAGATAGGCACGGGAGACCGGTGGCGCAGCATGGAGGAAGCACGCCGCCGGCTCCCCGTGACAATATTGAAGAGAATAGAGCCCAACACTGACCCCTGTGGTACTCCACTAGTGACAGTGAACCAATCTCAGTGTGTACCATTAATACCCACCCTCTGTTTTCTATTACTGAGCAAATTACTTACATATATACACACTTTCTCCCCCAGTCCAAGCATTCTCATTTTATGTACTAACCTTTTATGTGGCACAGCATTAAATGCTTTGGAGAAGTCAACATATACGATATCCATTGATTTGCAGTGGTCAAGTCTAGAACTTACCTCAAAGTCCTCAAAAATAAAAATACAGCCACAAAATGGGATATTTTTAAAAGCACTATAAGGAAAAAAATAGAACATGTAAAAGAAAAAAAATAAAACAGCCAAACTAGAGAGTTTACAGAGTAATGAGGGGAGAGTTGCAGAGAGCGATGAGGAGAAAGTAAAGCTCTTAAATATGTTTTTCTCCACTGTATTCACTGAGGAAAATAAACTGTCAGATGAAATGCAGAATATAAAAGTAAATTCCCCATTAAACGTACCCTGTCTGACCCAGGAAGAAGTCCAGCGGTGTCTTAAAAAGATTAAAATAGACAAATCGCCAGGACCGGATGGCATACACCCCCGTATCCTAAGAGTAAGTAATGTCATAGCCAGACCCTTATTTCTGATATTTAAGGACTCTATACTGACAGGGGGTGTTCCACAGGATTGGCGCCTAGCAAATGTGGTGCCAATATTTAAAAAGGGCCCAAAAACAGAGCCCGGAAACTATAGGCCAGTAAGTTTAACATCTGTTGTGGGTGAACTGTTTGAAGGTTTTCTAAGAGATGCTATCTTGGAGTACCTCAATGAAAATAAGCAAATAACTCAGCATGGGTTCATGAGGGATCGGTCATGTCAAACCAATTTAATCAGTTTCTATGAGGAGGTAAGTTCTAGACTTGACCACGGCGAATCAATGGATGTCATATATCTGGACTTCTCCAAAGCATTTGACACTGTACTGCATAAAAGGTTAGTATATAAAATGAGAATGCTTGGCCTGGGAGAAAATGTCTGTATGTGGGTAAGTAACTGGCTCAGTGATAGAAAACAGAGGGTGGTCATTAACGACACATACTCAGATTGGGTCACTGTCACTAGTGGGGTACCACAGGGGTCAGTATTAGGCCCTATTCTCTTCAATATATTTATTAATGATCTTGTAGAAGACTTGCACAGAAAAATATCAATTTTTGCAGATGACACTAAACTGTGTGAAGTAATTAACACAGAAGAGGACAGTACACTGCTACAGATGGATCTGGAAAGATAGATTGGAGGCTTGGGCAGAGAAGTGGCAGATGAGGTTTAACACTGACAATTGTAAGCTTATGCACATGGGAAGGAATAATGCAAGTCACCAGTACATACTAAATGGTAAAACACTGGGCAACACTGACATGGAAAAGGACCTAGGAATTTTAGTAAACAGCAAACTAAGCTGTAGAAACCAGTGTCAGACAGCTGCAGCCAAGGCCAATAAGATAATGGGTTGCATCAAAAGGGGCATAGATGCCTGTGATGAGAACATAGTCCTGCCACTTTACAAATCACTAGTCCGACCACACATGTAGTACTGTGTACAGTTTTGGGCTCCTGTGAACAAAACAGACATAGCAGAGCTGGAGAGGGTTCAGAGGAGGACAACTAAAGTAATAACTGGAATGGGTGGACTACAGTACCCAGAAACATTATCAAAATTAGGGTTATTCACTTTAGAAAAAAGACAACTGAGGGGAGATCTAATAACTATGTATAAATATATCCGGGGTCAGTACAGAGATCTCTCCCATGATCTATTTATCCCCAGGACTGTGACTGAGACGAGGGGACATCCTCTGCGTCTGGAGAAAAAAAGGTTTGTACACAAACATAGAAGAGGTTTCTTTACTGTAAGAGCAGTGAGACTATAGAACTCTCTGCCTGAGGAGGTGGTGATGGTAAGTTCACTAAAAGAGTTCAAGAGGGGCCTGGATGTATTTCTGGAGGGTAACAATATTACAGGTTATAGCTACTAGAGATGGGTCGTTGATCCAGGGAGTTATTCTGATTGCCTGATTGGAGTCGGGAAGGTATTTTTTCCCCTAAAGTGGGGAAAATTGGCTTCTACCTCACAGGGGTTTTTTGCTTTCCTCTGGATCAACTTGTAGGATAACAGGTTGAACTGGATGGACAGATGTCTTTTTTCGGCCTTATTAACTATGTTACTATGTTACTATGTTACTATGTTACCTCCTCATAAAAACTAATTAAGGTCGCCTCTTAGATAGGTGGGGCAAAAGTGCACATGAATGCTACTGCCTGATAATAGGAGCGCATTCACACCTGAAGGTGCCACTCCTTCAAGACACATCAAAAAAACATTTACGGAAAAAAGATACAAAACATCCTGCACGATATGATAGCAAAATGTGCAGATGTGCAAAACTACATTTAGAAATTTATGGGAAACAAAATGCACTATAACAATAGATGCAAACAGCATATGGACTAAGCCCTCACTCTATTGATAAAATCTGAGATTCTTAGCCAATACATTTTGATCAAAATACATCTGTGCCCACCTACCCAGCGCCACGGTGGTCTCAGGCAGGTCCTACGCTAAACCTACCTATGCGGTTGTGCATCTATGGTTAGGAGCGCAGACCCTGCACATATAGTGTGCTGCTTCTAGTTACCTCTATGTGCATCAGCAATTAATGAGAGGAGGAGCACACACCTATATGTACCACCTTAATCAAGGTCGCCTCTTAGATAACCATAGATGCACAACGGCCTGTAACCCTGCCTGGTCATAGCTAACATCCAGCCGTATCTCAGTTATTCCCACTTTATCATAGTTCTCCTCACACATCACTAATTCCAGTTCATCAGTTTTATTAGTCAGGCTTCTGACTATCTACATACAATTAAGATGTTTTTGTATATTTTCTTACCCAACACCTTTCATTATGAACTGTTCTAGTCCCTCCTTCTATTCTTACCCTAGTTTCATTACCTCATACCAGGTCTCTATCTTCAGACCCCCACAGTGGGACAAAAAAACAAGTTAAAAAAAGTGTTTTACATAATAAAAAAATAAAAGTTCCAAGTAAAAACAAACCCTTTTCCCATTATTAAGTTTTATAAAATTTTAAAAAATAGGTATCGCCACTTCCGAATTGACCGACTCACATGACTCAGGTGAACGCTATAAAAATAAATAAATAAATAAATAAAATGGTCACCTTGCCTCACAAAAAGTGTAATACCAAGCGATCCGTCATATGTACCCCAAAATGGTACCAATCAAACCGTCATCTCTTCCCCCCAAAAATGAGACCCTACATAAGACTCAAAAAAAATATGGTTCTCAGAAAATGGCAACACAAAAACCAAGATAGTTTTCTTTTCAAAAATGCTTAACCCAAAAAAAACTTAACAAAAACAAAAATAATACACACTGTGTCCATAACAAACGGCTCTTTAAATTTATCACATGACCTGCCCTGTCAAGTAAACACTGCAAAAATAAATAAATAAAAACTGTGCCAGAACATTATTTTATCACCTCTCCTTACAAAATCTGTAATACTGAGTGATCAAAAAGTGATATGTACCCCACAATGGTACCAATGAAAATGTCACCGCACCCCTGCAAAAAATTAACCCCCACATAAGATAATCGGCCAAAAAACAATGGCGCCCATAAACCAGTATTTCAAAATCTGCACTGTAGCCATATAGCAATCCTTACCTTCTGAGTCCTGCCACAACAGTAGTTTACCACCAAATATTGGGTGTTGCCGTATTCAGAAGAAAATGGGTAACAAATTATGGGGTGCTTTTTCTTCTGTTACCCCTTGTGAAAATTTTGGGCTTAAGCAACATTTTATTGGAAGAAATGAAACTTTTCATTTTCACAGCCAAGTGTTTCTAAATTCCGTAAAATGCTTATAGAGTAAAAGTGCTCATTACACCCCTTAATGAATTCTTTGAGGGGTGTAGTTTCCAAAATGGGGTCATTTTTTGAGGGTTTCCACTGTAGGGGGTATGTCACAGTCTCTTCAATTTCAAAGTGGTGCCCAAAGTTATTACCACATAAAGTGGCACCCACCTTAAATTTGTCTACATGATAAATGTCATTTCCTGAAGTGAGACAACCCTTTAAGATCTTATTCTCAGCCCTAGGCCTTTTTCACACATCAGTGTTTTAGGCAGTGATTTCCTTCAGTGATTGTGAGTAGGGATGAGCGAATCAACTTAGGATATAATGTCCGAAGTCGATTCGCAAAAAACTTTGTTCTAATACTGTACGGAGCGGGAGAGCCGAAGTTATTACTAACTAATAACTTCAGAAATTGATTTTTACTGTAAAAAAAACATTTCCCGAACTTGGGTTCGGTTCCAACTTGGAGTAGAGGCACATAGCATTATAAATCATAATAATGCCATGCGCTCCTTCAAGTCCAGAATGGAGCATTACGCCCACACAGGGAGTGTGATTACTGCAATGGACTCACTCAAGTGAAACATCCCTTAAGGTTTTATTCACATGTCAGTGTTTTGGTCAGTGATCTCCATCAGTGATTGTGAGCCAAAAGCAGAATTGGAGCCTCCACAGACATAAGGTATAAGGGAAAGGTCTGCACCTGTTCTGTGTTTGGACCTGCACCTGGTTTTGACTCACAATCACTGATGAAAATCACTGACCTAAGGCTGAGTTCACACTTCAGTTATTTGGTCAGTTATTTCCTTCAGTTATTGTGAGCCAAAATGAGGTGCAGGTCAAAAGCACAGAACAGGTGCAAATCTTTTCATTATACCTTATCTTTGAGTAGGCTTCACTACTGGTTTTGGCTCACAATCACTGATGGAAATAACTGACCAAATAACTGAGGTGTGAACTCAGCCTAAGGGCTCATGCACATGGCCGTAGCCATTTTTGCCATCTGCAAATTGTGTATCCGTAAAACATGGATACTGTGTGTATTGTACCATGTGTATTCCACATTTTGCGGAACAGAACATCCGGCCCATAATAGAACAGTCCTATCCTTTTCCATAATGCGGACAAGAATAGGACATGTTTTATATTTTTGTGGATGCAACAGAACGGACATATGGAAGCGGACAGGACACGGTTTGCTGTCCGCATCTTTTGTGGCCACATTGAAGTAAATGGGTCTGCATCAGACCCGCAACAAATGCGGATGTATTTCATTGTGTATTTTTGCTGACTTTATTACCCCCTTACATAATTTATTTTGCTCTTTATACTTTTTAAAGGCTACAATTGACCCCTCAGATTTATACTTAAAGGCCCTCTTTTTGTCATTTATTACTTTTTACACTACAGTATTTGCAATCCAGGTGGGGTTTAATTGTATTCACTTGTACTTATTACCTCAAGAAATCTATTTAACAATATACATCTCCAAAGTAGATTTAAAGCACTCCCATTTAGTATTAGTGTCATTATGTGACAATAGTTGCTCCCAGTCTATGTCCTGAAGTGCAGCGCTCAACCCTGGGAATTTCGCCTTTTTAAATTTAAGTGGTTTTGCCTTACCGACCTGAGTTTGTTTTTTACAGTTTTGTTGGAATATAATTATATTGTGGTCACTGTTACCAAAGTTTTCATGGACAGTGACATTTCTCACAAGCTCTGCATTGTTAGAAATTAAACAAATATAATCAAAAAGGTCGGCTAGTAGGCACACTAAGTATTTATTAACTGTACCTTATATTGCCAATATATATTAAATACAATAGAAAAACATTTAACAAAATAAAAACAATTATAAATATATTGAATGCATTCAACACCTTTAAAACATGTGCGCTTTTTGTATGTTTCCAGTCCCCTTTAGTGAATTCACTGCTGAGCTCTCGCAGTGAACTAATTTGTTAATGGCTTATGTGCAAAAGCTACTGTGCCGGCCTCCGCCGCCCTCTCCATTTGCACATACAGTTGATCTCCTCAGTGATATTGGGGGGTCTATAGATCACACCAAGAATTATTTTTTCATCATTTTTTCCCTCTGAATTTCCATCCCCAAGGTTTCAACATCCTTACAACCTTCAGCCACAATTGTTTCTTTCACAGTTACTTTTATATCACTCTTGGCATACAGACATACACCACCACCTTTGCATTTATCCCTGTCATTTCTAAAGAGTGTAAAACCTTGAAGATTTACAGCCCAATCGTGAGAAGAGGTTTGCAACTGACAGATCTCCTTCCCCATTTTTTCTATGCTCACCCCACCATCCATTCCCCCACCAATATACTCTGACCCCTCTCTAACCTCTCTACCTCCATATTTATAGCCATATCCTCCCCCCTCGTCCCTAGTTTAAATGCTTTGCCATCCTAGCCATAATTCTCTTCCCTAACACAGCAGTTCCTCTTCCAATGAGGTGCAAATTATCTGCGGAAAACCGTTTGTACCCCAGTGAAAAGTCAGCCCAGTGGTCTAGGAACCCAAACCCTTCTGCTTTACACCAAGACTTAAGCCATGCATTTAACTCCCTAAGCTCCCACTGACAGCCCTATGAAGCGCATGGCATGGGAAGTATTCCAGAGAAGATAACATGTGAAAAAGATAAAATACAAGATAAAATGTGAAAAACGTTAAAAGTTCTGGAGACTTTCCAAATGCACTGTATGTACGTGAAGGACCAGGACTATCCATTTTTAGCTGTGTGGACTTGTTCAATTGTTCCAGCTATATTGTTCCAGCTATTGACCTTTTATGAAATTATCTTTATAATATTATCTCTTAAAAATAAGTAGACTATGTAATTGTAGCTGGAAACATCTTTCATTTTCTTCTTTTATGAAGAAGGCTTTTAGAAAAACATTCTACAGGATGTGGTGATACAAACTTACAGTAGTGAGAATATCATAAAGGCATCACTAGATACCCAGCAAATGAATACACAACAAAGAAAACAACATACATGAACATACTTGGAAAAAACGTGTCTAATGGGATTTACTCTTCGAGTAAATCTCAGATTCAAATCTCTAGGCTGTTCAGGTTTTTCCCTATCAAAATAGCTACAGATAAGAGAGTACAGCTGAAAAAATATATTCTCGCTACAACAGAGTTAGGGTGGGTTCGCATCAGCATTCTTAATTTCATTATACTGTTCCGTTATAACAGGGTTATAGTGGAATTTAAGGATGGAATGCAAAACGGAACCTTTAAGAGGCATTTTGTTCCGTTATGAATGAATTCCGTCCTGTATAACGGAATTAGGAACAATGATGAGGACCTATCCTTACTCTTGTGCCATGCTTTTTTTTTACATTAGACGTGGCCAACTTAAATACAGGTCCATCTCAATAAATCATTGAAAAGTTAATTTATTTCCGTAATTCAGTTCAAAAAGTGAAAGTAATATATAGGTTCATTATACACACAGAGTCTAGTTCAAGCGTCTATTTGTTTTAATGTTGATGATTATGGCTAGTGTTGAGCGAATCGAAGCATCCGAAGTGGAATTCGATCCGAAGTTTAGGAGAAATGTGATTTTGCTACAAATCAAAATTTCCTTGCGCTTTGTAGTAACAAATATTTTTTTTTTCTAAAATGTCGACTGCATGTGTTATAAAGTGAGAGTAAGAAGCCCAGGAATGCAAGATCACCCATAATGCCGTGTAACCAGCCAATCCACAGCCCTATAAAACCCTCATCCTGCACGGTCTCTGCCATTTCACTTTGAGCTGAGCATAGGGAGATACATGACAAATGCTCATGCGATTGGGACAATGTTGCTGAAAACTCTTTAAAAAAGGGTATTAGATTAGGGACAGTGTAGGGAGAGTTTTTTGATACTGTGGGGAGAGCATAAGAAGACAGCAGGCAGACTGCAGGTTGAGTGTAATCGCCATGTGCATATTGTTCAACTGCTGCGACATTCATAGTTAATATGTTATTTTATACATAGACTTACTGTGCATCAGACGCAGTATTAAAAGGCGGTCTAATATATCACCGCGTGCAACTTTTTCAATTGCTGCCTCATTCATAGTTAATCTGTTATTTTATATATAGACTTAATGTGTGTCAGACTCAGTATTAACGCAAGACCAAACCAGTTTTTACCATAAGGCCCAAGCCACATTTTGCATATCATGTGTCACTTTATCTGGTAATAATTTTGGAACGTTTTAACCTATCCAAGCCATTCTGAGATTGTTTGCTCGTGTCGTATTGTACTTCATGTTAGTGGTAAAATTGAGTCAATAAGTTTATATTTATTCATAAAAAAGTACCATACGTACTAAAAATGTGGAAAAATTCACTATTTTCTAAATTTTAATTTCTTTGCTTTAGTTGGATAGTGATACCTCATAAAATAGTTATTACACAACATTCCCAGTACATACTTTATGTTGGCATCATTTTGTAAATATCATTTTATTTTTTAGTTTGATAGAAGGCTTTGAATTTTAGAAGGAATTTTGACATTTTTAAAGAACATTTCCAAAACTCACTTTTTTAAGTACTAATTCAGTTATGAAGTCATTTTGTGGAGCTTACATAGTAGAAATCACCCATACTACTCCCCTCAAATTATTCAAAGCTGATTTTACAAACTTTGTTAATCCTTTAGGTGTTTCATAAGAATTAAAGGAAAAAGGAGGTGAAATTTCAAAATTCACTTTTTTTTGGAAATTTTACATTTTTATTAATTTTTTTCCTGTAACAATCAAGGGTTAAGGGCCAAACAAAGCTCAATATTTATTACCCTAATTCTGCAGTTTACAAAAACACCACATATGTGGTCATAAATTGCTGTATGGGCACACAGCAGGACGCAGAAGAAAAAGAGCACTACATGGATTTTGGAGAGCAGATGTCGCTGGGCTGCACTGATTTGTGGACTATCATTATATATACTTAGTATTGATGAGGCTCTCCTGGACTCAGTGTTCCTGTTTGTGGGTATGTTTATCTATTTATCCTATTGATATGTTTAGCTATATCCCTAAGTGCTGGACACTGTGTATTTATATATAATATCCTTTTGTTGAGGGCTCTCTATTTGGGATTATTTTGGGGGATATATTATATGTCCTTTGATATAGCCTCTGGATTTACTTATGCACTCATTTTAGACCTCACATGGTCTGAGAGGGGATTTCATATCACTGCCCAAATTCAAATGTGGGGATGTTGCTGGTTGGGGGAGCCGCATATTAGTTTCTTGGACTCTTTCTCTCTATTGACCTCTTTTTAATGTCATCTTATTTTTAATTATTTTTCAATAAAAGTAATATTTTATGAGCTATATGGACTCCTTGTTTCTCTTTGTAGGTTTTTGTGGTATTTTCTGTTTCTGTATTTTTGTTTAATTTCATGTGTAATCTAATTTTTCTAATGCATCTGATAACTTGTATGCTAATGCATACATATTCAGTTAAGTAGCGTTCTTTTACTGTATATTCGTTCTTTGTGCGGGCCTAGACAATAATATGCTAAAGCTTAGTACACACTTTGTACACTCAGGCGTAATTATTCGCGGGAATGTTTGGAGAAGACGACAGAATAACAAATGATTTGTACGTAGCTTCGACCGAATAGCATTGTATTAAGTACGAATCTTTTAAAAAATTCGACGAACACTCGGCCAAGCGAATTTTGGATGATTCGCTCATCTCTAGTGTTGACGTAGCCTCACTCTGACCCCGCGTATGGGCTCCTCAACCGGAACTGCGTACTTCCTGTTTTGCCCCCTTGCACGACCTCGGAAGTGCTGTGGTGTCTGCATGCCAGCCAAGTGCCATAGTAAGTAGCACCTGCCATTAATAATTCATTATACTGGCTATATAAGGCTCACAGAGTACACTGGTTAGTGTTACCTAAAGAAGCAATGAGCGAACCACGTTGAGATTTTGGGTCCATACTTTACCAGATATGTTTCAACCTAGTCGGTATTATTAACTGCCTTATGGCACACTCACTTAACATAGAGCTTATTTACTGTAGCTCCTGTTCACTAGTTGTTCATTTAACTCTGTTAGAAAATGTGTATTTAGTGAGTAGATCATTGCACTGGCACTTTATTTTTTTAATATTTTTGCATTTTATATTGCTGCACATTTACTTGTATTGATATTATTTTTATAGTTTGGTTTGCACAAAATACTTATAGGATACTCTTGGCATTTGGCAGGGATTAATATGGATTTTATCATAATCATGATGTTTTAATGGACTAATTTAGCTATATTTTTAATAACATTTTAATTATTGGAATTTTGTGTAACTTATATATCAATATATGTAATTTACATTTTTTTAAATAATAAACTATTTTTTATTAGATAGTTTTGTAATTATTGTAAGGATTTTTGGTGGTTTTGTTTTAAGTGTATGTTCTTAAGGGGTCATTTACTAATCTGAAATACGCCTAAATTAGGCGTATTTCAGGCGCAGATGGCGGTGCAATGCCAGTTCTAAAATTGTGGGCATGGCGCGGGCTGGGAAGGGAATGGCCGGCAGGCCCGTCTCATTCATCATTTTCTACGCCTGTTTTAGGTGTAGAAAATGGTCTAAATGTAATACAGCTCGGAAGCTGTCTTACATTTAGAACTGGCGCTGGATGCACTGAAGTTATGGAGAGGCCTGCGCCTCTTCATAACTTTGGCGGGTCCACCACCAGCTATGGGCCTTTATTAAGACCGGCATCTTAAAAACCAGTCTTAATAAATGTGCATCTTAGTTTTTTAAAGGTAATATCTAATATTTAGGTGTTTACAATCATGGGACTTGACAGTTGTCCAGAAGTCAGTCATTGACACCATCCACAAGGAGGGTAAAATGCAAAATATCATTGCTAAAGAGGCTGGCTGTTAACGGAGTGCTGTATCCAAGTATATTAATAGAAAGTTGAACGTAAGGAAAAAGTCTGGTAGAAAATGGTGCACAAGCAATAGGGATAATCGTAGCCTTCACAGGATTGTCAAGAAAAGGCCATTCAAGAATAAGGAGAGATTCACAAGCAGTGGACTGCAACTGGAGTCAGTGCTTTAAGTGCCACCACACAGAGACGTATGCAGGACATGTTTTAAAGATGTTAGATTCTTTATATCAAGCTACTCATAACCCAGAGGCAATGTCAGAAGCATCTTACCTGGAGAAAAAGGATTGGACTGTTCCTCAGTGGTCAAAAGTCCTGTTTTCAGATGAAAGTAAATTTTGCATTTCATTTAGAAATCAAGGTCCCAGAGTCTATAGAAAGAGTGGAGAGGCACACAATCCAAGTAGCTTGAGGTCCAGTGTGAAGTTTGCACAGTCAGTGATGGTTTGAGGAGCCATGTAATCTGCTGTTGTTGGTCCACTATGTTATATCATGTCCAACGACAGCACAGCCATCTACCAGGAAATTTTTGAGCACTTCATGCTTCCTTCTGCTGACAAGCTTTATGGAGATACTGATTTCATTTTACAGCAGGACTTGGCACCTTCCTACAATACCAAAAGTACCAATACCTAAATCAATAACCATGGTATCACTGTGCTTGATTGGGCAGAAAACTCACCTGACCATAACCCCATAGAGAATCTATGGCAGGGATGGCCAACCTGCGGCTCAGCAGCTGCAAAACTACAACTCCCAACTTTGCCAGACTCCCTACAGCTATCAGCCTACAGCAGGGCATGGTAGGAATTGTAGTTTTACAACTGGAGAGCCGCAGGTTGGCCATCTCTGATCTATGGGGTATTGTCAAAAGGAAGATGAAAGACACCAGACCCAATAATGCAGACAAGTTGAAGGCCACTATCAAAGCAACCTGGGTTTCCATAATACCTCAGCAGAGCCACAGGCTGATTCCCTCCATGCCAAGCAACATTGATACAATAATTCACACAAAAGGAGCCCCGGTCAAGTATTCAGTCAATATACTGTATATACTTTTCAGTGAGCTAGCATTTCTGTATTAAAAATACTTTTTTTAAATAGTCTAATATAATATTCAAATTTTCTGAGATACTGACATTTGGATTTTAATTAGCTATAAGCCATAATCATCAACATTAAAAGAAATAAACACTTGAAAAAGATCACTCTGGGTGTAATGAAGTATACAAGCACGGCCACCTCTGCTAGATTACAGAGTGGTCATAACCATGGAAACGAGTAGTGTATAATGTGATGGAAGTGGAAGAAGCAAAATTTTCGGTGTGGACTTAACCATGCAGTGGCCCAAAATTCAAGTAGTGGCCCTATGACAGTGAGGAGAGTGTCAGCAGTATGGCTGTGTTCACATCGCTATTTATTTTTCCGCTCTTCTGATCCGTCAGAAGAACATCCCAAAACAGCGGATCCTGTAGCATCCACCTTCACACTGTCAGTATTTGGTCAGCATTTGATCAGTATTGGTAAGGCAAAAACAGGAGTGAGTCCAAAACAGAGATAACATGTGATGGAAATATTTGCATGTCTTCTTTGTTTTGGACCTACTCCTGCTTTTGGCTTCCAAATCATGATCAAATCCTGATGCAAATTACTGACCATGTGATCGAGGCCTTCTGGACGCTGAAGAACCCTTTTTTTGTTATTTTTCAGTTCTTCTGACGGATCAGAAGCATGGAAAATTAAACTGTAATATCAACATGGCCAAACAGGGAAAATAATGGCCCCGTAACAGACTGGTGAGGGTGGCAACAGCATGAAGAGTCACAATAGTGGCCCATAACAGAGTGAGAAGGGTGGCAATGGCATGAAGAGTCACAATAGTGGCCCTGGAACAGAGTGGGGAGGAAGGGGGTGTCAACAGCAGTAGCAGTAACAGCACAAGATGGTAATAGATTATAGTAGGGCAGATGGCTGTAGAGGCAGCAGACATGTGGCATCATGCGAGTGACAGCATAAAAAAAGTGGCAGCAGTAACGTGGGCAGAAGTAACGGGCAATTTGTCACAATG
Organism: Rhinella marina; assembly: GCA_900303285.1. Taxonomy (NCBI): domain Eukaryota; kingdom Metazoa; phylum Chordata; class Amphibia; order Anura; family Bufonidae; genus Rhinella; species Rhinella marina. The sequence goes on along the minus strand of ONZH01022848.1, from coordinate 110,228 downwards.
GTCTGGTGTAGCAGCACACTACAGTCAGAGCAACATTACTGCCAGAATGATATAGTCTGTTGTATCAGGCACCAGTGTCTGGAAATCCTGGTTGATGCAGTTCATCTTTATAAAGGTTAGTCTCTCAACTAAACACCCACCCCGATGCCACACTAACAGTCGGGCAGGAAAGCTTGTCCAGGGAAAATTTGGCCAGTTTTGGCCATAATTCAAGTTTGGCCGCCCAGTAGTTCAAGGGATCTTGGATCTGGGGTGACAGGGTGCACTCCAAGTATGCCACCACCTGCAGGTCCTTCTGCATTTTCTTGATGCTGTGTGGTTTCTTCAGTAGGCGGGTAAAGAAAAGGGCTGATCAGAGATTTAAGACTTAAGTTGCTGCATATGGAGCTGGTGCTGCTCCCCCCCCCAGCAGTCATGGCCTTCATAACGATGGGTGATGGTGCACGTAAACAATGACCAGCTGTCTACAAAGGATGTCTCGATAGTAGTTGAGTTTTTCATCCCTCTCAGGAGGTGTAAAAAAGACCTCCATTTCAGACCGATAGCGAGGGATTAACATTGTGGAGAGCCAGTAGTCATCCCTCTTCTGAATGGTGATAATATGACTGTCACTATGCAAGCAACTCAGCATGCATTTGGCCATTTGCACAAGGGGCTCAGAAAGACTCCCTGCCTCCATCTCCACTGCATACTGCCACAGTCTGTTGGGGTCATTTGCGTCATCTTTGTCATAGCCCTCTAGCTCCTCCTGCTCCTCTCCTGTCACTTTGGCAGATAAAACACCTAGTTGTATATAGAATTCCTGGGTGTTTATGTCCTCCTCCTCCTATGCAAGTTCAGCCTCCAGAGGGCTCAGGTGACTGTGAGATGTAGGCACCACATCTTCTGTCCCTTCACCAGTCAGATTTATCAGCATCCCCTCCAGGATGTGAAGTAGTGAAATGACATCATTCATCCCAAAGTCCTGATGACTGACAAATATAGTGGTCTATTCAAAGGGCCTGGGCAAATGGCACGTGTTACACATGAGCTGCCACTGGTGGCCAGTATGGCACATAACAGGTAGTATTTAGTGTTAGGTTCCAGTCTTATAGAGATCGCCTAGACGTTTGGCAGACGGGCCCGAATAATTTTGTATAAAATGTATTTGCCAAGAATCTCAAATGTACAAAATAAGCATAGCATTAGCACCAAAATATATTCTATAACCATGGCATTATTGTACTTTATTTGGTTTGCAGAGTGTTGTTGCATTGTATTTTTTTCCTTTGTGTTTATAGCCATAGCAGCGTGCACCTGTGTATTGGGATGTGCTGACTGACCCCCTTTTTCTTTGATATATACCGTCCCAGCAGCAAGGTAAAAAAATGGCAACATACCCTTTAGGGGGACGCACTTTTTCCCCCACAAAATGGGGGGAAAACATTAGTGTGTCTTATGGGGTGAATATAGGGAAAAATAGAGTATGTTGCCATTTTTTTACCTTACTGCTGGGACGCACTGTGGGCTGTGGGTGACGGCGTCTGGTGCCAGTGTAGGGACGGCCTGTAACACGCGCTGTGAGGAGGAGGAGGCAGCACGGGAGCTGGCAAATGAGGGGCGGAGCAGGCTTCCCTATCACACATGCCTGCTCCGCCTCTCTCAGGCTTCGCTGGTGACTGCTCCTGACTCCAGGTGCCCTGAGAGCTGTGCCGTGAGAACTGTGCCTGCCAGAAAGGCATACATTAGGTACAATGATCACACTACTAACAAAGTGACCCTGCCCCCAATAAAGTGACCCTCCAATAAAGTGACCCCCCAATAAAGTGACCCCCCCTAATAAAGTGCTCTCCTAATAAAGTGCCCCCACCCAATAAAGTGACCCCACTCCTAATAGTGACCCCACTCCTAATAGTGACTCCCCTAATAAAGTGACCCCACTTCTAAGGCTCAATTCAGACGTGCGTGGAGCACGGTCTTTGAAATCTCGGACTGTGCTCCTTCTGAGGGCAGGAGCACACAGCGTGGTTGCTATGACGCCATGCGCTTCCTGAGGCCGCCGCTGTACAGTGATACACTGTATGAGTGTATCACTATACAGCGGCGGCCTCAGGAAACGCACAGCGTCATAGCAACAAATGATGCCGTGTGCTCCTGCCCTCAGAAAGAAGCACAGTCCAAGATTTCACAGACCGTGCTCCACGCACGTCTGAATTTAGCTTAGGTGACCCCCCCTAATAAAGTGACCCCCTTATTAAAGTGTAACTGGATCCCCCCTTTTCCAATAAGTGTCAGCTGCAGATCCCACCACCCCATAATATTGTGTCAGCAGATTATGGCAGATCCCCCCATAAGTGTCAGTGGCAGATCCTCCCCCGTAACATTGTGTCAGCAGCAGATTGCAGCAGATCCCCCCATAACTGTCAGTGGCAGATCCCCCCCATAACATTGTGTCAGCAGCAGATTGCAGCAGATCCCCCCCATAAGTGTCAGTGGCAGATCCCCTCCATAACATTGTGTCAGCAGCAGATTGCGGCAGATGCCCCCCATAAGTGTCAGTGGCAGATCCCCCATAACATTTTGTCAGCAGCAGATTGCGGCAAATGCCCCCCATAAGTGTCAGTGGCAGATCCCCCCATAACATTGTGTCAGCAGCAGATTGGGCAGATGCCCCTCATAAGTGTCAGTGGCAGATCCCCCCCATAACATTGTGTCAGCAGCAGATTGCGGCAGATCCCCCCATAAGTGTCAGTGGCAGATCCCCCCCATAACATTATGTCAGCAGCAGATTGCGGCAGATCCCCCCCATAAGTGTCAGATCCCCCCATAACATTATGTCAGCAGCAGATTGCAGCAGATCCCCCCATAAGTGTCAGTGGCAGATCCCCCTCATAACATTTTGTCAGCAGCAGATTTACCATACCCCTAGTAAACTTGTGTCAGTGGTAGATCCCCCCATAAGTTTGTCAGCAGCAGATTACGGTACCCACATAAACTTCTGTCAGCGGCAGATTCCCAGAACATTGTCATCCACTGATGTTCTTAGCTACAGCACCCCCATAATTGTAGTGCTGACAGTTCTTCCATTACTGTATTCTGTTGCACAAAATTTCCATAGTCTCCATAGTCTTTCTGAATAATGTCAAAGCAGAAAAGGCTTTCTTATAAAATTCCTTTCAAACTGGAGGTGATAAAATACGCCAAAGAGCATGGAAACAGGGCTGCTGAGAGACATTTCAGGCCGCCTCCAACTGAAAAGATGATTCGTGAATGGAGGAAACAAGAGGATCAGTTGGAAAAAGCGGATAAAAGCAAGCACACTTTTCGTGGGTGTGCTGCAAAGTGGCCACAGCTAGACGAACACATGAAAGAGTGGATCACACGTCACCGGAACAACGGCTTCTGTGTATCTACAAAAATGATCATTTATAAAGCCAAGCGTCTTGCTACTGAGAAAGGCATTGACAACTTCACCGGATCAGCATCGTGGTGCTACAGGTTTATGAGGGGATGTGGCCTTGCTATGCGTACCAAAACAAGAATTGCACAAAATATGCCTAAGGAATACGAATCCAAGATTGTATCATTTCACAAATTTGTTCTTGACGCAAGGAAGAAATATGGGTATGAAATAGGCCAGATTGGAAACATGGATGAAGTCCCGTTAACCTTTGATGTTCCATCAAACAGGACCGTTGATGTCAGAGGGGCAAAAACCATAATGGTGAAAACAACAGGACACGAGAAGACCCATTACACCGTCGTGTTGTCCTGCTGCGCAGATGGCACCAAGCTTCCACCAATGCTAATATTCAAAAGGAAGAACATGCCAAAAGAGGCGATTCCAAGAGGAGTGATTGTCCATGTTCATGAGAAAGGGTGGATGGACGAGAATGGGATGCGGATATGGATAGAGAAGGTGTGGTCCAAACGCCCTGGAGGGCTTCTGAAGAAACCGGCCCTGCTGGTACTTGATCAGTTTAGGGCACACATAACGGAAAACACAAAAAATCTGTTTAAGGAAGCCAAGATACATCTAGCTGTGATCCCTGGGGGCCTTACCAGCCAGTTACAGCCGCTAGACGTCTCAATCAACAAACCATTCAAAGTGTTCATGAGAGGAAGGAGAATGTTCTCCGAAACGCGTATGGTACATTGATCAAATTACTGGGTATATGGTCCGGACCTATATGTGATACCCATCCTGACAACTACGGGGATATTCTACACCTAAAGGTTACCTAGAAGCCGGGAATCACAGTTGAAACCGAACTCCCGATCACGTGACCGGAATATTGTGAGATTTCAACCCCACCGGATTCGTAGCTACGAAGTGGGATAGAACTACACGCCGTAACTATATTGTATTGAAGCCACGGGCCCGGAATAACTCCCCACCGCTACCAATTTAAGAACAGGAGGATTTTCTAACAACTTATTGTTGGTGACACAGCTCCCGGTCCGGTGTGGTAAGAGCCCAGAGGGCATACACTAATGGCAAGATTGCCATTGAACTTACTTTGATTGACCTTCATATCAGTGGAAGGGTTGGCAGTGACTACCTGCGTTAGTCACACTTTTATCGCTTCACCCCAATATAAACTATCTGGAGGGACATATGAATCACCATTGAATACCTCTGATGTTTATACAAGGATAACCATCCACAAGGATACCTTTATTACCATTCTTATGAGACACAAAATAGGAGGGAAAACCTATGCGTTATTCATGTGAATATCTAGTCTGAATTACTACTTATTAATTGTTTTTAGATTATCTTTGTATTATATGTTTTATTGAATAAAAGTGCACTTTATCACAACTGTTCCAGATTAGTGTGCATATCTTCTGCTTTTTCTTTTAATACAAATTCTCTGGGGCTGGATGACCCAGTGGATATTGCACCTTAATTTCCATTTGAACACCGTGAGCCTCTCTATCTAGTTTTGTATGTATATATATATATATATATATATATATATATATATATATATATATATACACCGTATTTTTCGCCCTATAAGACGTACTTTCCCCCCCAAAAAAAAGTAGGGGGGAAAATGCGGTGCGTCTTATAGGGCGAATACAAGTGAGCGCTTCCATAAGCGCTCACTTGTACGTAGGGACCCCCATCAGACCTCAGATCAGCCCACTCAGCCACTTATAATAATCTTACTTACCTGTCCTGTGCTGACGCTGCCCTCCGGTCCCGCGCTCCGCTCTTTTCTCTGCCGGCGCGCACTATGACCTGACGCTGACATCTGAGGTCTGATGGGGGCACAAGATGCTGGTCTGAGGTCTGATGGGGGCACAAGACGCTGGTCTGAGGTCTGATGGGGGCACAAGACGCTGCTCTGAGGTCTGATGGGGGCACAAGACGCTGCTCTGAGGTCTGATGGGGGCACAAGACGCTGCTCTGAGGTCTGATGGGGGCACAAGACGCTGCTCTGAGGTCTGATGGGGGCACAAGATGCTGGTCTGAGGTCTGATGGGGGCACAAGACGCTGCTCTGGGGTCTGATGGGGGCACAAGACGCTGATCTGAGGTCTGATGGGGGCACATTCTGCTGATAAGAGGTCTGATGGGGGCACATTCTGTTGATCTGAGGTCTGATGGGGGCACATTCTGCTGGTCTGAGGTCTGATGGGGGCACAAGACGCTGCTCTGAGGTCTGATGGGGGCACAAGACGCTGCTCTGAGGTCTGATGGGGGCACAAGACGCTGCTCTGAGGTCTGATGGGGGCACAAGACGCTGCTCTGAGGTCTGATGGGGGCACAAGACGCTGATCTGAGGTCTGATGGGGGCACATTCTGCTGATCTGAGGTATGATTGGGGCAAATACTGTTGATCTGAGGTCTGATGGGGGCACAGTGGGCTGATATGGGGCCATAGTGGGCTGATCTGAGGTCTGTTGGGGGTCTGACATGGAGGGCTGATGGAGTTCTGACATGGAGGGCTGATATGGGGGTCTGATGTGATGTCCTGAATTTTATGGGCAGTCTGATAAGAGGATCTGATGAAAAATATTTTTTTCTTATTTTCCTACTCTAAAACCTAGGTGCGTCTTATGGGCCGGTGCGTCTTATAGGGCGAAAAATACGGTATATATATATATATATATATATATATATATATATATATATCTAATTATGTTTCTCTTGTTAGTCATTTCTTTTTCAGATACCATTATGTAATTATAAAGACTGGCATCTGCCATCAAAAATGGATATTTCATTTTTAAAAATTCAACAGAGCAATATGTTTTTAAACATGCTGTTTGTTACTAACCATGATCATATATGTTTCTATCACTTTGACGTTATGAATCCTGTCTCAGCATTAAAGAGCTTGAAATGGGTTGGATACAGCCCTAGGAGACCTTAGAGTGTCATAAACTTTTCAGGAGAATCTGAGCTATTTTGATTTGGTTTGAATTTATTAAGGGAATTCTTTAATCTCTACTTGTAATCTGTAGTCTCAAAAGCATCAAAAGCAGTTTTAAGAACTGTCATAAAATCTTTGATAAATATGAAGAAAGTCATATAAGGAAAGTAACTCCAGCAACAGATTGAGGAATTTGCAAATTTGGGCTTTAAATTTAGGATGGAGTCTCCAACTCTAAAGGAACTGATGCTATTTGGGCAATTACCGTATTTTTCACTTTATAAGATGCACCTGATGATAAAACACACCCCAGATTTTAGAGTAGGAAAATAAGAAAAAAATATTTTTCATCAGACCTCATATCAGATCTCATATCAGTCCCCTCATAAATTTCAGGACATCACATCAGACCCCCATGTCAGGCCTCCATGTCAGACCACCATCAGACCTCAGATCAGCCCTTTCAAACCCCCATCAGACCTCAGATCAGCCCACTCAGCCACCCTTCAGACCTTAGATCAGCCCACTCAGCCTCCATCAGACCTCATATCAGCCCACCCAGCCCCCATCAGACCTCAGATCATCCCACTCAGCCCCCATCAGATCTCAGATCAGCCCACTCAGCCCTCATCAGACCTCAAATCAGCCCATCAGCCCCATATCAGCCCACTCAGCCCCCATATCAGCCCACTCAGCCCCCATCAGACCTCAGATCAGCCCACTCAGCCCCATAAGAATAAAATAAAAAACCTCTCTTACCTCTCCGGGTCCAGTGCTCCCTTGTCTTCTCCTGCCGGTACTGAACTGTCACTTGACTGCGTGCAGCATCAGGTCATAGTGTGCGCACTACGTCCTGACACTGTACGGAGTCAGGACAGTGCAGCGCCGGCAGGAGAAGATAAGGGAGCACTGGACCCATAGCGGAGCTGCAGCGCAGGAGGGTGAGTATGTTTCCATGCTCCAGGCACCTAATACATACTAGTGAGCGCTTGAATAATGGAAGCATTCACTACTATCGGCTTTATAAGACGCACGGCCATTTACCCCCTACTTTTGGGGGAAATAAATGCGTCTTATAAAGCGAAAAATATGGTAAGTTTCTTAAATATAACTGCAAGCAGCATTGTCTGCTAATAGATAATATAAGCAATCTTTCATGAATAGCCTTTCCCTTTTACTTTAATGGGTAGCATTGATTGCCAGTCACCCTTTGTCCAAAAGCAGATTTTTAAGGTGCCCACACACCTTTAATAGCTATTGGCTCAGTACTCATTAGGCTCGTAGCATTCTCTTCTGACTCCCCCAAAGACATACAATCTTGGTTCAGCTGAGCAAGCATGTATTTTCAATATGGAAAGAGGAAAAAGCCCCTGAAAGACACCTCTGGCAGTGGCTTATCTCCTAGTAAAACAAAGTAATTGGACATGCAATGCGCCCAATACCTCTACCCTGACATCATCTGTCTGGAGAGACTTGGGAGCTCACCATATACATCAGGTTGTCTTCTGGATTCCAAGGAAAACAGCCTTTGGTTTTGATAAGAAGACTGAAATGGATAAGACTCACCCATGCCTAACACAACTTAAAGAGAACCTGTCACCTCTCTTGACATGTCTGTCTTGTCATGTAAGGTCCAGATAGGTGTTACCAGTGTGTCCATGGACAGTCTGACAGCAGCACTGATTGGATAGTGTCAGACGGTCAGAGACACACCCCAAGTGCTAACATCCAGCGGGATCTTCATTGCAAATGGTTAGTAGTTCATTCATAACAGGAATAATAATGGAATGACACATCAGTCATTAGAATAGTAGTTGCAAGTAGTAGCAAGTAGTTGCTATAACAGACATGTCAGGAGAGGCAACAAGTTCTCTTAATTTTAGGCTGCTATTTACATAATGAGTCTGAAGTTGGTGGCTTGTAACTCTATGACGATGGTGGAAAAGAGTAAGGTATGTCAAAGTTTCTTCTTACTTTAGTCATGAGAATAATATGAGTTCTTTTTCCGATAAGAAGTATCACCCAGAGATATTTCCTTGTTATAAGTAAAATATTTTAATATTAAAAAATTAAATATTTTAATATAGAAAAATAAATAAGGTATGAAATAAATAAAAATGTAGGTAGCCATTTAAACTTTCTTAACCACTTTTTTCCCCATAAATTTGTTGAAAAGCAACTAAAAGTCTTTTCCAAAACGTGTTTGCATCCACCTCTTCCAATTCACCACATGTATCGTTACATGTAATATTTGTATCCTGAGGAGAAAAACATATATTATTTTTTAAGAATACAATATTTTTACCATAATTTTAATGAAATATATGTCATAACTACTTGGAAAAGAATTACTCACTTTACAGTTTTCAGCTCGTTTGTGGAAACTGGATACAAACTTTCTCAGTATTATATTACTATATGTTTTTGTTTTATATTTATTGATTCCATCTTCGAAGCAGGTCAAATTGCAGTTATATTTCTGAAAAAAAAATTAATATTATAATATAAAATCTCATGAAAGCTACAATGCTGTCTTTATTGTTTAAAGATGTTCTTTATTTCCTGCTGAACTAATTTTTTTTCTTATGGAGTCTAAAGCTACAAGAATCTACAAAAAATACAGGTTTTATCAATAGTAAATCAGCCTTTACTTGACTATTACTACAGTCATCTCGGAGTGATGCAGGAAGTGTGGGTGTAGAGATCACAGGCTGAGGCTGCAAGATTTTTATGTAGTGTCATTTTCCAGGTTTACCAAGCCATAGCTGCAATTAATAGAATACTAGACGGCAACTCAGTAGTTAGCAATGGAAAGCCCCATCCTGATATGGCAACTGAGGGAGACATAGGGGCTATTTACTAAAGCGCTGGAGGGTGGCAGGAGGGGAGATGTTCACATACTAAATTTTACACTACACCCTAGTGCTTTATCTTTTTCTCATCTACTTTTTATGTGTGTGAGTAACCGCATTCATTTTTTATCCATAGTCCATGATCTGCTCAATGCGGACTATGAAATTATTTAAGATGAAGCTTCTGCTCTGGAGCCACTTTAAAGATTAAATCCCAAATTTGCATAATCTGTAATCCCCAATGAAGAAATTATCATTCAAATAGCTTCTCTTACCAACTGGAGCCAGGGGTGCACCTAGCCTTTCTGATGCCTGAGGTGAAAACTGAAAAGGCGCCCACCCCCAATGACAATTTCTTAACCTAACCCCTTTGCCACAATGAAAGCACTGATTCCACATGGCCCTTTCATTGCCCCCCTCTTGCCCCTATTTGGTGCTGCCTGAGGCGATTGCCTCACCTGGCCTCATTGGTCGTGCACCCATGACTGGAGCAATCCAAATCTGAATGGCATCAAGGAGCTAAAATTAAGGGCCCTTTTACATGGGCTGATCGAGCAAGCACTGATAGGGAATGATGAATTCTCCAGCATTGTCCACTCATAAGATGCATTTTAATGCAGCAATCATAGTTGGCGTATGAGAATGAAAGATCCTTACTACGATCATTCATCCCCATACAGAATCATGGCAACACATCCTTGTTTAGAAAGAACACAATGTGCTGCTGATAAAGGAGAGATGAAATTATCCAACAAATGAGCAGTTACTCATTTATCAGTTGGTGAGCGTTCATCAGTGTTACGAGTGTTCACGCAAACATTCATCCTTGATAATTGCTCTTGCCCTCAGGGGTTAATAGTAAAATTTAGCAAGTATTCATTGACAGTATATGGTTAGTCATGAACAGTTGAGACTTCTGCAGGACTAGATGCCGGGAAATAATGTGCTTACATGCGGCACAGGGACAAGTTACTATCTCTGTCAGTTACTGAGATTTATATAGAACTGCAGGTAGATCTACTACATTGTCTAACGCAATAAAATTACAGCCAATACTAACATCTTTAGGAACTCGAAAACAGTTGCATTCATGTTGATTGTTGTCACCCTGATTAAAAAAAAACAGGAAGAACCGTTATCCATTTTTTTTTTGGTCAGAGTATATGGGTTATAACATTTATGTAAGTGATATAATCTGTACAGTAAGCAGAAGAGAAGGTAAAGTCACATAGGAAGGTTAATTTCTATTTAAAAGCATCATTTGAATCTCCCAGGTCTCAGTGTAAGATCTGTAACAGTGCCCCCAATTATCATGACCATCATCTGTCAGTATGCTCAAAATCCTGTGGTGCTTCATTTCTTAGTATATCTCAGAGTCAGAGATTTATTTTCTCTGATACAGAACTCCAAATCTCTTGTATAGACATAGAAATAAAAGGTAATAGTTTAGCTGACTGTAGTCACCACTAGAGGGAGCCTATTGCATATATCTTAAACTCTCATCTTAAAGGAGTTTCCCAAGATATTTTTATTGATGACCTATCCTTTTATTGATGGTCCTCATATTGGCAGGGGTCCGACACCTGGCACCCCCTCCAATGAGCCAGTTGAAGAGAAGGCCGCGCGCTGTGCCAGTGCAGTCTTCTCTTCATTGTTTACCTGCTCGCCGTCGACATTGCAGCGGTGAGCAGCTGTAATTACAAAAAGCCGTCCCATTCACTTTAATGGGATGGCTTGCTCCTATACAAGCGTATAGGAATGAGTTGTCCCATTGAAGTAAATGGGATGGCCTTTCCGCTGCGATGTCGATGGAGAACAGGTAAACAATGAAGGGAAGACTGTGCTGGCACAGCGCGCAGCCTTCTCTTCAACCAGCTGAACGGCGAGGGTGGCCTATCCTGAGGATAGGTCATCAAAAAAATATATTTCGGAAAATCCCTTTAATAATAAGTAATTTTTAAAGCTCCTCCTAATGGTGGATGTCGAGTTATTTGGAGAACAAAAACATTAGTTAGTCTTTCTTGTTGGGATTTAGGTAAATAATGTAAACCGGAAAATGGATTCATATTTCTTATGCATTAAGAAACCTTTGCTGCACATTTAGCAAATCTACAGAAATGCATACATGTAAATGTTTTACAATTGTGAAAGGTTTTACATGAGCTGCTTTAGCACAAGACGTGTAATAGCTGTAGATTATACAAGATGTTTTCTACACAGAGTAAGCTTCCTGTCACTGATCACACTGACACTGTAGCCACAAACAGCTGATAGCAGAGAACAACGCTTCAAAGATTAAATCTCATGTTTGTTTTCTCAACTTTTGCCTAGATTTGAATCACTGTAAGAGCAAGAGCACGGATAATCTTCTCTCACAAGTGCATTTTGAAATCTCCAAATTTCAGACTGAACTGAATACCAAGACCTGTTTCAAACAGAGGATGTCACTATGATATACATGGTGACATCTTATGGTGTGACCATTGTATTAATAATAATAAAGTAATAATAATTATGGAGACCATTAAACTAGCCTGGTTGGATTTTACAGTATGTGACTGGATTTTCGTGAATATATTTTAACAGACCTTAAGTGAAACTTTTCCATCACTTAAGGCCTCTTTCACACGAACGTTGTATTTGCGGGCTCCGATCCGCATTTTTCACATGAAAAATGCGGACCCATTCATTTCTATGGGCCCGCAAAAAATGCGGACAGCACACCGTGTGCTGTCCGCATCCATTGCTCCGTTCCGTAGCCCGCAAAAAAAAAATAGAGCATGTCCTATTCTTGTCCGTATTACAGACAAGAATAGTACTGTTCTATTAGGGGCCAGCTGTTCTGTTCCGCAAAATACGGAATGCACACGGATGCCATCCGTTGTTTATGCGGCTCCGCAATTTGCGGACCACAAAACACAACGTTCGTGTGAAAGAGGCCTAAGTCAGACTTTTAAGTCATGTTCACATGGTCAGAAAAACATGTGTTGATGTGTATTTTTGCCATGGAACTCGTGGTCAAAATCTGAGACTGAGGTCTCATGCACACGACCGTATGTGTTTTGCGATCCGCAAAAAAAACGGATAATGTTCCACATGGCATCCGTGTTTCTGTTTTTTTTTGCGGATCCATTGTAACAATGCCTATCCTTGTCCGCAAAACGGACAAGAATAGGACATGTTCTATTTTTTTTGCGGGGCCACGGAACGGACATACTGATGCGGACAGCACACAGTGTACTGTCCGCATTTTTTGCTGACCTATTGAAATGAATGGGTCCGCATCCTATCCGCAAAAAAAACCGAATGGACGCGGAAACAAAATACGTTCGTGTGCATGAGGCCTGACTCTTGGGTTTTTGCTGATGTGGATTCCACCAATGGATTAGACCCTTCCAATGGGTCTAGTCTGCATGTCGGTATGTGGGTCAATGGAAACAACACCAAGAATGAACTTACCACTTTCTTTCTGCAAATCAGAAAATAGATGCTGTATGAACTACAAAGGACTACTTAATATTCTAGATGTTCATCTATAGTCTAATATATTAAAAATTAACTTCATCACAGGTCAATTTGCTCTGATGTCTTCCTGTACTCACCTCTAACTAGAACTTATTTATAACATAGATCTAACATAGATCTAGCAATAATATATTTTTTACAAACTGTCCTTTTATTCACAGCGATACATATAAATACAAATGATGAGCTGGAATATATTTTCATAATTTTTGGCTCTATTTTGTTCAGTGAGCACGTGTTTTTCACATTAAAACATTTTGCATATCTATTGGAGTGTGCATAGTTCCAATCTTTAGGCTTTTATGGGTTTATTCCCATATACCACAGTACCTCATACTATTATTGGAATAAACATTCTCTATCCTCAGGATAGGTCATCTATATCAGATTGGTAGGGGTCCGACACCCAGCACCCCCGCTGATCAGCTGTACGGGGAGATAACTCATGCAGTGCGCATGTGCCGTCTCCCTTCTCTTTTCCTGCCCAATGCTTTTGTCCTATAGACATACAGCAGTGACAGGAAGACTCAAGGGAGACGACATGTGCTCACTGCGCACGCCGTCTCCCCGTACAGCTGACCGGCGGGTGTGCCGGGTGTCAGTCCCCCACCGATTTGATATTGATGACCTATCCTGAGGATAGCAAAGAAGGACCGGCACCTACTTTCTTGACAATATGAAGAGACTTTTATTTAAAGCATAATAGCATCATCAGTGATGAGTTTCAGCTTTTTCAAACTGCTTGAACTGAAACTCGTCACTGATGATGCTATTATGCTTTGAATAAAAGTCTCTTCATATCGTGAAGAAAGTGAGTGTCGATCCTTCTTCGCTATATACTAGTGGGACACCTTCCCTGGACGTGTGCACCATGTGCAAACCGTAGTGCCGACCCATCTTCTTTGATACTATCCTGAGCATAGGTCATCAATATTAAGAAGCCAGGACAACCCGTTTAATTTCACAATATGCAGTTGCTATATAAAAGAGTTATATTTACAATTCTGCTTTATATGCTTACAGCAGTCTAATTATGCATCAAAGTCAAACTTCAATGTACATAGAAAGCTTATATGCTTCCCTGGCCTTTAAGGCTGCTGCACTGAGTTGGAATTTTATCAGATATTTGGTTAAAAAGATTTGGTACATTCTTCCTGCCAAGATGTTAGCACTTAAAGAGGGCATTTATCAATAATTTTGCACCACTGAAGTAAAAAATGATGGCGCATAATTTGGACTTCTTGTCACTTTCTAAAGTATTGATAAAAGAGGTGAGGATAAGCGGAAAGGACTGAACCTTGCATGACCCACCAGATTTACTATAATTTACGACAAAAACTGGTGTACAGAGGGCCAGAGATGCCCTTAATTTAAAGGGGTTTTACTACTAATGACCTATCCTCAGGATAGGTCATCAGTATGTGATCGGTGTGGGTCTGACAGCTGTTTGAGAAGGCACAGGCACTCTTGTGAGTGCGCAGCTTTCTCTGTGCTTACCAAGCACAATGCCATACATTGCATAATGGCTTTGCTTTTTATCACGCTCAGCCCTATTGAAATGAATGGGATACCAAACACATCTGCTATACAATATACGGCGCTTTGTTTGGTAAGCTGCTAGAAGGCACATAAATTGTTGCCAACTATTCTTGCTTATTCTGTCATCACCTTCCTGCTCAGCCATTACATACAGTTATCTCAAGAGTGAAAGCAGCTTGTGGGAAAAAGAGCAAGTTTTGTGATATACTTACAGATGTCTCATTGCATGGACATGTCAGATTATTCTGAAAGAAAAAAAGAAACATTTAAGAAATTAAACTTGAAATTAGTTTACATTTACCTTTTTCTTTAAAAATTTCCTCAAGATGAGTAAATACAAAACAGAGAGAAGGTTAATTTAATACCTGCTTAATTTGACGTATTACATCGCATACATATCTTTGGGGTGTTTTCATTTTGGAACAGTCTGTTGTCCCTTGCACGCCTAAAAGCACAGAAAGCAGTAAGACGTAAGCCAGCATCTTTACTTTGAAGATCTGCTCAATTGATGGCTCCCTGGCATGGTCAGGACTGCTTTAAATTCACTTTATTATCTTATTTGCATAACTCCGCCCACAATTCCTAAGTGCATCTTTGATTCTTGGTTTTGTGTGGGAATAAGATGCTTTATCACTTTGGAAAACATAAGAATGTCTTCATTTCTAGAGCATCATTGATTCTTTAAAAAAGGGGAAACCCTTATTCAGCTGAAACTTTGTACCTACTTTTTTAGTAGTACATTTTAGTCATACACATAAAAATACATCATTCTGACCAGGGAAATTTACAACCTCAATACGTATGTAGTGGACCATGAGGAAGAGAAGAAAGCATTACAATACAGGAAATAGGTTATGTAAATAATTCAACACTTTTTTTTTTGCTCTAGTATGTTTGCATCCTTGATTGTGTCATTTTCATTATTTCTTGTTTTGAAATGTATTTTGTAACCTCAGTAGCTATTTATGATGAATGGATTTGGAGACTAATTAGTTTCACACTCATGAGGGAAATTTTCTTGAGTACAGTAAAAGGCACAACAAATCTGCAATATGAATGTATTTTTTTTATATCATAAAAATTTCTATTATCCAACAGAAAAATATAAAAACTGGTGCTGTATGTATTCTGTAGAACATCTCTGCGATATGGTGCTGAATAAGGCACCATACAGTTTAAGGACTACAGCTTATAGTTACTTAAAGGGGTTCTCCGGGAATTAAGAAAATGAAAATACTTAAATATTACTTCATGATAAATATATTCCCAAATACCTTTCATTAGTTATAATGATTTGTTTTGTCTGGGGAGCAATCACTAGGAGAAACAAAATGGCCACCATCCTATAAGTACACACAAAACCTGTCCTAATCACACAGGAGAACAAGTAACTTCACAACACTGAGGTAAAAAGCTGCCTCATCCTCCTCTCTGCTCTACTTGTCAGGGATTATGATCCTGAATACAGATGAATCTCTGTTGGAATTGAGTTCATGAGCAGATGTGGCTAATGAGCAGCAGCACTTGTGTACAGTCTCCATTACCACATCCCCACATTACCACAGTCTCTCTGTATTTCTCTCTGTATTTCATGTCTCCTCGTGAACTCCATTCCTACAGAGATTCAGCTGAAGATCATATTAAACTGTATTCCGGATCATAATCCCTGACAAGTAGAGCAGAGAGGAGGATGAGGCAGCGCTTTACCTCAGTGTTGTGAAGTAACGTGTCCTCCTGTGTAATTAGGACAGGTTTTGTGTGTACTGATAGGATGTCGGCCATTTTGTTTCTCCTAATGATTGATCCCTAGACAAAATGAGCCATTATCAGTAATGAAAGGTATTTGGGAATATATTTATAATAAAGTAATATATAAGTATTTTCATTTTCTTAATTCCCGGAGAACTCCTTTAAAAAGGACCTTTCACCTCTCCTGACATGCCTGTTTTAATAGCTTCATGTATTCCCCATATAATAACAATCCTGGAACATCTATTCTTATGTCTGTATGTTGTGTTGTTCCTTTAATATTCCTGATAGAAGTTATAATTGAATTGCTATTAGCCTTCAGTAAGGTAACAGAGGGGAGGTAACCAGTTGGGGGGATGTACCTGCAGAGACTCACTCTATCCAATCAGTGCTGCCATGTTCAGTCTATGCAGGTACACAACCCCAACTGGTTACCTCCCCTCTGTACCCGTACTGAAAGCTAATAGCAATTTATCCATAACTTCTAGTAGAAATAATAAAGGAATGACACAACATAGAGCCATAAGAATAGATGCTCCAGAATTGTTATAACATGGGGAATGCATGAAGCTATTAAAACAGACATGTCAGGAGCGATGAAAGGTCCTCTTTAAGTATATAAGTAAATTACAGTGTTTAAATACATTGGTGCTTGAAAGTTTGTGAACACTTCTGAATTTTTTATATTTATACCTAAATTTGACCTAAAACTATATCAGATTTTCACAAGTCCTAAAAGCAGATAAAGATAACCAAACCAAAGAAATGAGTGAAAAATTTTAGACCTGGTCATATATACAGTATATTAAGGAAAATGATCTGATATCATATGCCTGTGAGTGGCAAAAATATATGAACTTTGCTTTCTGTATTTGGTTTGACCTCCTTGTGCAGCAAAAACTGCAACTAAACATTTCCAGTAATTGTTGATTAGTCCCGCACATTGACTTGGAGGAATTTTAGTCCATTCCTCCGTACAAAGCAGATTCAACTCTATAGCTTTTTCTATAACTATGGCCACCCTGGCTGCCACATAACATGGTTTATGAATGCCTGAGATGGGAGTACCTCCTTAACTTGTTTAAAACTTGGTCTGAATTGGAATATATATATATATATATATATATATATATATATATATATATACTGTGTATATATATATATATATATATATATATATATATATATATATAGTACTATAACTGGGTTATGGCCAAGTCTCAAGGGGTCTTCAAAATATGGTAAATGACATTTTTCAATGTATAAAAAATTGCATAGTTTTATTAATTTATGATGTTCCTCATTGGTACAGACAATGATTGTGGAACTACTGTGTCACTGTGACTTTGGGCTGCTACTGAGGGTATTGTTATGGAGGTGCCCTGGTTTTCACCCTTTAACCCCTATATAGGGATCTGGTCTTTGCTGCAGGAGAGCCACCAGCCAGGTACCTCTTGGAATAGTCCTGGTGTAGTTAGTAGCTGAAACACAGGGGCACATAGACAGGACCAGACTTAGGTCAGACAGACTAAGAACATACAAATCCACAGAACAGACTCAGGGTCAACTAGGTCAGAGTTCAGACAACAGACAGAAAAAGGTGCACAGGCAATTGAACAGATCAGGATAACAGGCCATGCAGATGGCCAAACGAATCAGAAGCTCCGTCACAGAATCCAGCAGACAGAATCTTAACAGATCCAAACAGAATCTCAGACAGAACCTATTGCACAGGCCAAGGGTGGGACACACAACACAGAATATCAAGCCTGCTTAACATACTCATTAGTTAACAGACGAACGCACAGAGGAAGGGATGGTTAAACCTAGCAGTACTGAACTGAGTTAAGATACAAGCACAATGGTCCTAATTCACACCCACAAGAAGCTGGCACCTGTGTACACGGAACAATAACAACAAGTGAACTGCTCCTGTTAGGGCTTGTTCACACGTCAGTTATTTGATCAGTTATTTCCGTCAGTTATTGTGAGCCAAAACCAAGTGTGGGTCAAAAACACACAACAGGTGGAGATCTTTCCATTACACCTGATCTCTGTGGAGGCTCCACTCCTGGTTTTGGCTCACAATAACTGATGGAAATAACTGATCAAATAACTGATGTGTGAACAAGCCCTAACTCATTTTTTGACTTTCACCCTGGTTTGGCTAAAATAAATAAACTGTTGTTTAAGTGTGTGTGTGGTGGTGGAGAAGGGGGCATACATGCAGCTCACCACACCGGACACATTTGATGTGAGTTCCATGCTGGTAATGGCATTCAGTCGCTTTTAGCAATGTTATACAGCACATTAAAGGCAGAAATACATCCTAATTCCTCAGCAATGTGCCTAAATAGGCTAAGAAACCTATAGTGATTATAAAACCAAACAAAAAAAAACACTTCTGGTTTATTATCATCCCATATACTTCTTTAACCTTGACACCAAGTTTTTTACTTATATTCTGGCTACAAATCTTAATGTGCTTCTCACTGATTTGGTGCATAGAGACCAGGTCGGATTCATTCCAGACTATATCAGAAAAGTTTTGGATATCATTCAATGAGCTAATACCTCGGCTACCCCTTTGACTATTTTTGCTCTTGATATAGAAAAAGCCTTTTACACTGTCTCCAGGTTCTCTCTTTTTGGAGTATTAGATAACATGTGCTTCTCATAATTAGAGATGATCGAATCATCAAAATTCACTTTGGGGAATAATCGATGAATTTATGACAAGATTCGTTCTTAATATGAATTTATTTGGTCGAATTTGAATTTAAAAAATAATCGTTGTTTTGCGAAAGTTACTGCACAAATTATAAACATACAGTCTAAGTGTTGTTAAAAGTAAAAAAAAACTGAATGCGTAGGCATTAGCGTAAAAAGTGCATACGAATTCTTAGCGTACTATTGACTCGCTATTGCGTCATACGCACACATGCACAAGGCTAGGCTGCAGCGTACAGTCCTCAGAGGCAGTCCATATGAGGTAGAAAAGTAAGGTGCTCATTGTTAGCTATCTGGCTAAGTGCATAATTTACTAAAAACACCATACAATAAGTGCATAATAGGACATATTGCAGTACCTGAAAAAGAATACACACAATGGGCTAAAGTGCTTGAATGTTGCTGAACCTGTAAAAACATTATTGCTAAAATACAGAAAAGACAAAACCAATGTGGATAAATAGAACTGTAAAGAAGGCAATAAATGACAAAAAGAAAGCATTTAAATCACTAAAACAGGAGGGGAGTGAGGAAACATTGAAAAACTATAAGGAAAAAAATAGAATATGTAAAAGACACATAAAAACAGCCAAACTAGAGACCGAGAGATTAATCGCCGAAGAGAGTAAAACTAACCCTAAAATGTTCTTCAATTATATAAATACTAAAAAGTATAAACCTGAAGGTGTCGGCCCCTTACAGAGTAATGAGGGGGGAGTAGCAGAGAGCGATGAGGAGAAAGCGAAGCTACTAAATAACTTTTTCTCCACTGTATTCACTGAGGAAAATAAAATGTCAGATGAAATGCAGAGTATAAAAGTAAATTCCCCTTTAAAAGTGTCCTCTCTGACCCAGGAAGAGGTGCAGCAACGTCTTAAAAATATTAAAATAGACAAATCACCAGGACCGGATGGCATACACCCCCGTATCCTAAGAGAATTAAGTAATATAATCGACAGACCCTTATTTCTGATATTTAAGGACTCTATACTGACGGGGAGTGTTCCACAGGATTGGCGCATAGCAAATGTGGTGCCAATATTCAAAAAGGGTCCAAAAACAGAGCCTGGAAACTATAGGCCGGTAAGTTTAACTTCTGTTGTGGGTAAACTGTTTGAAGGTTTTCTGAGAGATGCTATCTTGGAGTACCTCAATGAAAATAAGCAAATAACTCCATATCAGCATGGCTTCATGAGGGATCGGTCATGTCAAACCAATTTAATCAGTTTCTATGAGGAGGTAAGTTCTAGACTTGACCGCGGCGACTCAATGGATGTCGTATATTTGGACTTCTCCAAAGCGTTTGACACGGTACCACATAAAAGGTTAGTATACAAAATGGGAATGCTTGGCCTGGGAGAAAATGTCTGTATGTGGGTAAGTAACTGGCTTAGTGATAGAAAACAGAGGGTGGTTATTAACGGTACATACTCAGATTGGGTCACTGTCACTAGTGGGGTACCACAGGGGTCTGTATTGGGTCCTATTCTCTTCAATATATTTATTAATGATCTTGTAGAAAGCTTGCACAGTAAAATATCAATTTTTGCAGATGACACTAAACTGTGTAAAGTAATTAACACAGAGGAGGACAGTGCACTGCTACAGCAGGATCTGGATAGACTGGAGGCTTGGGCAGAAAAGTGGCAGATGAAGTTTAACACTGACAAATGTAAGGTTATGCATATGGGAAGGAATAATGCAAGTCACCAGTACATACTAAATGGTAAAGCATTGGGTAACTCTGACAGCTGCTGCCAAGGCCAATAAGATAATGGGTTGCATCAAAAGAGGCATAGATGCCCGTGATGAGAACATAGTCCTGCCACTTTACAAATCACTAGTCAGACCACATATGGAGTACTGTGTACAGTTCTGGGCTCCTGTGAACAAGGCAGACATAGCAGAGCTGGAGAGGGTTCAGAGGAGGGCAACTAAAGTAATAACTGGAATGGGTGGACTACAGTACCCAGAAAGATTATCAAAATTAGGGTTATTCACTTTAGAAAAAAAGACGACTGAGGGGAGATCTAATAACTATGTATAAATATATCAGAGGTCAGTACAGAGATCTCTCCCATCATCTATTTATCCCCAGGACTGTGACTGTGACGAGGGGACATCCTCTGCGTCTGGAGGAAAGAAGGTTTGTACATAAACATAGAAGAGGATTCTTTACGGTAAGAGCAGTGAGACTATGGAACTCTCTGCCTGAGGAGGTGGTGATGGTAAGTTCACTAAGAGAGTTCAAGAAGGGCCTGGATGTATTTCTGGAGGGTAATAATATTACAGGTTATAGTTACTAGAGATGGGTCGTTGATCCAGGGAGTTATTCTGATTGCCTGACTGGAGTCGGGAAGGAATTTTTTCCCCCTAAAGTGAGGAAAATTGGCTTCTACCTCACAGGGGTTTTTTTTGCCTTCCCCTGGATCAACTTGAAGGAAAACAGGCTGAACTGGATGGACAGATGTCTTTTTTCGGCCTTACAAACTATGTTACATAATTATACAAAAATTTTAGTGCAATCAATTTCACATTTGCAAGCAAAATAGGCTCAGATATACGTTTGAGTCTCTCCTCATGGCTGCTTGGCATACAATATAAGCCCTCCAGGCAATTGTAATCCATGTGAGGTAATTTTGTAATCCAAACAGGTAACGTGTAATCTATATGGATAATATAAATTAGCAGCAAATAGAGAACCCCAAATAACCAAATAACCTGAGAGGGGGGGGGGGGGAAGAGGTGCGCTTAGGCGCAACTGGGAATTTTCTGCAGAATTGGGGGGGGGGGAGTCCTGACAAGCCATGTCCATCTGGGTGAGAGTCAAACAGGGGGCAATAAAAAAAACATAAACTAAAAACAAGTTCCAACTAGCTCTCACCTGTCAGGTGCAGTCTATGTTGTGGCTCCCATAGGTCCAGACTCCAGAGGTGTCCTTTAAATCAGCCAGTAGAAGGGTTCCTCAGATGAGGGACCTAAAGTCCTCCTCACTGGAACTGCTGCTGAATGACATCAGAGGACGCTCCTGCATCCTGTAGGCTAAGCTGGCTGCCGTGGTTGAGCTCCACTGCCCTCTTCTGCCAGAAGTCGGACTTGTTCAGGTGGTGGTCACACTGGTGAGCGCTGCAGCCACTTGCGCACTTTTCCGGATACTCCTGCCAGGACAGCAGGGGTAAGGACTTCTCGCTGCAGCGGTTGAGGCAAGGTTGCACCCAGGGAAGAACTGCCAGTCCTGGCTGCTGCTGACTTCATTTTCCAGGGTAGCTGGATCACCGTGGACTGGAAAGTAAAGGATGATGTCATCAGCTGACCTAGCTGAAAGGACTGTGGTGGTGGTGGTGGTGGTGGTGGCAATCCAGGGATCAGAGGCTCCGGCTGTGGCTTCTCCCTGAAACGGAGGGTGCCATCTGGTGACTCCTGTAGGCAGCGTACGCGTCCTGTGTCTGCTGGTTCCTCCGGCCAAACTTCTGGTGGTGATTCAGGTACCAGGGGCTTAGACAATAAGGCAACCCCTGTAGCAAAGGGGCCTTTCAGGGATGCAATGGGGGTATATTCCACCTGATCCCCCACGTATAGGCTGTGACGGGGTTGGGGCAGGTACAGCTGTTTCACAGACCTGCGGCCCACAAAGTACTCCTTGCCATCCTCGTCGTCCGCAAGGAAGCCACAGTCTCACTCCACTGAAAACCATAGGACGGTTCCTTTACGCCGTTCCAGTGTAGGGTCTCTCGCCCTCGGATGGTCCAGTACTTGGATGACCCCGTCCTCCACCGCATTTTGTAGTCCCATAGGGTCTGGGCGTGGGCCGTAACTGATACAGGCACAATGGGATTTTGCCGCATGGAAGGTGTTGTTGTTCTCCTCCTGGGCGGCAGAGTGGACACCCCAGCCACCTCTATTCCCATTAAATATGGCACTAGGAAAAGTTGCTTTTTAAGCTCCAGCCCCTTTTGCTTTAGCAATGGATCCTTTGGCTATTCTCATAAGCAATAATCCTAACATGGTTGGTCCTCAGATTGTCTCTAGAATATATAAGCCTAGTTTATTTGCAGATGAACTCCTAGTAAAACTTCTTCAACCCCTGAATTCTTTACCAAACTTATTGCAAATTCCGTTTCCATCCTTAAAATTAACAGAACATGTGTTCTACCTCTTCTAAAGGCATTGTCTAAGTGAACCACTAGTTCTTCACAGTACCTCTGATGTTGGGGATAGACTTTCCCGAGGGGAACACCAGGTTGCTACCTCTTGAGGAGGATTGGCACATGAGGCAGCTGGTCCAGACGGACCAGGAGGTACCAGAGCAAGATACCAGAGGTACAGACATAGTCAGCAGGCTGAGTCGTAACCAGGACCGAAGGATGAGGCACAGGCGAAGTCAAACAAGTAGTGGCGTAGCTATAGGGGGTGCAGAGGTAGCAGTCACTACAAGGGGCCCAAAGACACTTGTGTCACATAAGAAGACACCGGTATTATAGAAAGTGCATGTTGAGAGGGCTTTGTTATAGATTTTGCACTGGGGCCCAGAATGTTCAAGTTACATCTCTGGTTAAAGGGAAGGGGTTAGGTCAAGAAAGGTCAAGAATTTGGCATGCGGGGATACTGTTTCAATTTTTGCCTCAGGCAGCATGAAAGCTATGTGCTTCCCTGCTCCTGGCCACAAAGCACTGAGGGAAGGGGGGCCCAAGCTGAACTCTTGCACCAGGGCCCATGAGCCTTTAGCTACGCCCCTGCAAACAAGCAATAGGTCAGGGCAGGTGGTATAGTAACAGGTCAGGCAATCCCGGTCGGAAACAGGAGAGTCAAGGCAAGCAGGCAGGGAACAAACAGGTAGCAGAGTCCAGAAACACAAGTACAAGTCAGGTACACAGGAACACAAGCAGAGATATCAGCAACCTTTGCAGGACACAAGGACCTTGACGCTCAGGCACCTGGAAAGGGGGCTTCCATTGTAGACACTCATCTCCATATTCATCTGTATCGCCATCCTCAGGACAGCGATACAGATGAATAGTGCTGCGGGGCATGGGAGAGGCATCTTCCTTCCCCGTTCCTATCAGAGGCCGGTGCAGGCGGCGCAATGACGTCATCACACCGCCAGAGCCGTGCAGTGCGGGACGAAGGCCGGAAGAGGCCTGCATCGCATTGCTGCCAGCCTCATGGAGGTAAGTATGTGTGTTTATTTTTTTCATTTACGCTATGCTAAGGGCCCTATCTGGCACACAGTGGGGGCACTATGGAGGGGGAGAAGTACTATGGGGGTTTTATTTTATATACTGGCACACATGGGGGCACTATGTAAGGGGAGGAGCACTATGGGGGACTTTATCTTATATACTGGCACACATAGGGGGCACTATGGAGAAGGGGGAGATGAGCACTATTGGGGAATCTACTGGGGCCCTATCTTATATACTGGCACACACGGGAGGCACTATGGAGGGGGGAGGAGCACTATGGGGGCCCTATCTTATATACTGGCACACATGGGGGGCACTATGGAGAATGGGGGGAACACTATGGAGGCATATACCATGGCCCAATCTTATACACTGGCACACATGGGAGCACTATGGAGGGGGAGGAGCATTATGGGGGCCCTATCTTATATACTGGCACACATGGAGTGAGCTATGGAGAAGGGGATGAGAGCACTATTGGGGTCATTATATAGAGGCATTATACTGGCACACATTATGGGGGCATTTTATACTGGCACATTTTGTCAGGCACCCTGGGGACAAGGGAAGGAGCACTATGGGGGCACTATGTAGGGGTATTTTATACTGGTGCAAATTATAGGGCACTATGCGGACCTTGGCTGAACTGGGGGCACTAAGAGGGTTTTTGGGCACACAGTAGGGAGCATTGGCACACATTATGAGGGCATTATGGGGACATTGGCTCTACTGGGGGCACTACTTATTTCTAGTGGAACTTTGGGGAGCACTATTACTGTGGGGGGCACCCTGTCACAGTATCAGCTTAGCATAGTTATATTTGGGGAACATTATGGTAACACTATTGTGTGTCAGGGGCACTATTTGCTGTGTGCAGGTTTTTTTTTTAGAGCACTGTGTTCCAATAATTACTGAAGGCGGTACTATCTGTGTGTAACTAGGATTTGCAGGGGGACTGTTTCTGCAGTATTGTTTTGGGGAGCACAGCGAGCACAGTATTAGGGGTGGCAGGATAGTGTGTTCAAGAAGGTGGGAGAACGATGGAAAAGTAGGAAACTAAGATATCTGCCTGTCAAACTCTGCAGAGACGAGAGATGGCTGAAAGAAATCATCATGGAGGTCTGGTCTGAAAGGAGAAGATGAGGACAGAGAATGTCTACATCAAAGGTGATATCACTGGATGTAAGAGGTATGTGGACCTGTATTAGGCTACTTTCTCATCTGAGTTAGTGATTCTGGCAGGCTGTTCCAGCAGAGAATAGCCTGCCAGAATGCTCTGGCACTGCAGGAAGCAGACAGAATGCCCGTCGGCCCCATTGGTCCGGCAGAGATCCGGTCACAATCTGGCAAAAATGCAGAGAATCAGCGGAACACAAACTGCTGCATGCCTGAGTTTGTGTCCTGTCAATTCCTTGCATTCTCTGCCGGATCAGGTGGCCGGAGAGTAGTGCTGCATGTGTGAAAGTAGCCTTACCCTGTATGTTTTGTATTGCTGTATGTAATGTTAGGACACCATAGGTTAGGTTGAGAATTTGGGTTGGGGGGGGGTGCAGGCACATTCTTTGCACAGGGGTCCTCTGCTGTCTGTGTCTGCTTCTGTCTCCAGCTGTTGCAAAACTACGACCCCCAGTATGCCTGGCCAGCCTACAGCTATCAGGGCATGCTGGGAGTTACTAGCAGTCCCGCTGCCAGTTTCTCTTGTGAGTACTGCAGGCCATGTGCTGCAACATGTCACTAAAGTCTTTAAGCTCTATTCCTTAGGGCTTTTGCGCCTCACTAAAGGGCTAGCATGCACGGGTCCACATTCTTCTCCAGCCAATCGCTGGCAGACCTTGGGCACTTTAAACACCTTCCCCAGTGGGGAAGCTGAGCTTTAGGTTACCTAATCTCTAGTTACCAGCAAATGTGTTTTTTCTGTCTAATTACCCATGTACCAAACTCCTGCCTGAAAAACAACTAGGATACCTAGTCGCCACCCCTGTATGCAGACTGCATACAATATGTTTGTATGCAGTCTGCCTTGAACTTGGTCTGTCTCAGTCTCTGACGCCCATGGCTCAGTTGCCAACTACATTAGGACTAGTCCAGGAGGTAGTAGCCTGGTTGGTTCCCTTCAGAGAAGTCCAGATCCCTGTATAGGGGTTAAAGGGTGAATACCAGGGACTGCAAGGACAACACCTGTAGGTTTATCCAAAGCCAAACCAGTTAGATGGCACAATTCATCCACACCTATTGTCCATAACAGTAGAATATATAATCAAAATGGTTATATTGTCACAGATACATTACCTGTTCCACACTCTCTCTATCCCTTTAAATTCAGATTTGCTATCACTTTAAAACAATATTTTTATGTTCATATGGGGTTCTAAACAGGCTGGCATACCATGAAGTATTATGTATTATTACAAATGATCAGGAGATCTATATGTTCCCAAGCATCTTGAATATTGCCAAGCATCTAGAATTGCTCAAATGAATCTGATGAATATACCTTCCAAGGCCCCTATAGGTACTACTTGAGTCTGAACTATTCTCGTTACCTTCATTGATTTGGTCTTCTAAGCCAGATGCAAATCTAATATTACATTCTGCATTATTTACTTTATACTCTATGGTTGTATGGTGAGCTGTTTGGCTTAAAAAATACCAATCTGAGGGGTCAGCTGTAGCGTTTGAAGTTGACAAAGGGCTTAATAAAATATGTAAAAAGGAGATAAAATTAGCAAAAATACAAAACAAACAGCAGGTGGCAAAAGAGAGCAAAACAAATCCCCCAAAATTATTTAAATATATAAATGCTAAAAAACCAAGGTCTGATCAAGTAGGTCCCCTAAATGATGGTAAAGGATAAGGAAAAGGCAGAGTTACTAAATGGGTTTTTTAGCTCTGTATGTACAAAAGAAAAGAAAGGAGGTGATATCTGTGGTGCTGGGGCTGTTAGCACATTCAGTAATATACTCAATTGGCTTACTGTAGATATGGTCCAAGATAAGTTAAATAAGGTAAATGTGAACAAGGCTACGGGTCCAGATGGATTACACCCGAGTGCTTAAAGAGCTCCGTTCAGTCATTGCTGTGCCCCTGTTTATAATTTTTAAAGATTTCTTAGGTACTGGTACAGTGCCAAGTGATTGGCACAAGGCGAATGTGGTGCCCATATTCATAAAAGGATCTAGGTCCTCCACAGGTAATATAGACCAGTTAGTTTAACTTCTGTTGTGGGAAAAATGTTTGAAGGACTATATACAGGAGTATGTGACTGTAAATAATATTATAAGTGATAACCAACATAGGTTTACCAAGGACAGAAGTTGTCAGACTAACCTGATTTATTTGTATGAGGAGGTGAGTAGGAGCCTGGACAGAGGGGCGGCTGTGGATGTAGTGTTTCTGGATTTTGCAAAAGCTTTTGATACTGTCCCTCATAGACGTTTAATAGGTAAAGTAAGGTCTATAGGCTTGGAAAGTATAGTCTGTAATTGGATTGAAAACTGGCTGAAGGACCGTGTCCAGAGAATTCTAGTCAATGATTGCTATTCAGAATGTTCGCAGGTTATAAGTGGTGTACCTCAAGGCTCAGTGCTGGGTCCTCTATTATTATTTTTCTATGATATCGAGGACGGGATTAATAGCACCATTTCTATTTTTGCAGATGACACTAAGCTATGTAGTATTGTACAGTCTATGAAAGATGTCCATAAACTACAAGCTGATTTGAACACTCTGGGTGATTGGGTATCAACTTGGCAAATGAGGTTCAATGTGGATAAATGTAAAGTTATGCATCTTGGTAGTAATAACCTCTGTGCATCATATGTCCTAGGGGAGTTAACACTGGGAGAGTCACTTATAGAGAAGGATTTGGGTGTCCATGTAGATCGTAGATTAAATAACAACATACAATGTCAATCAGCTGCTTCTAAGGCCACCAGTATATTGTCATGCATTAAGCGAGGCATGGACTCGCGGGGCAGGGATGCAATACTACCACTTTACAAAGCGTTGGTGCGGCCTCATCTGGAATATGCAGTTCAGTTCTGTCCACCAGTCCATAGAAAGGATGCACTGCAGCTGGAAAACGTACAGAGGAGAGCGACTAAACTGATAAGGGGCCTGGAGGGTCTTAGTTATGAAGAAAGAGGAATTGAATTTATTTATTCTTGAGAAGAGACATCTAAGGGGGGACATGATTAACCTATACAAATATATAAATGGGCCATACAAAAAATACGAAGAAAAACTGTTCCATGTAAAATGCCCTTAAAAGACAAGTGGGCACTGCCTCCGACTGGAGAAGAAAAAGTTCAGTCTCCAGAAGAGTCAAAACTTCTTTACTGTCAGAACTGTGAATCTGTGGAATAGACTTCCTCAGGATGTGGTCACAGCAGGAACAGTGGACAGTTTTAAAATGGGCTTAGATGAATTCTTAAAAGTAAATGACAATGCTTATGAAAACATGTAGAAATCGGAGTCTCATTCCTACTGGGATTCACGTCCCCACCTATCCCTTGGTTGAACTTGATGGACTTATGTCTTTTTTCAACCGTATTAACTATGTAACTATGTAAATATAAACTACGATCCATATTATTCGCAGCTACTCCATGTTGAATAATCCCTCTTTCTTGCCAGGTTTGTAACCTCCATACTTCAGGTGGTGGACCTCCGCGGATTGACATATTTACATCACTTCTTAGATCATAAGAAACTAGTGTCTGAACATAATAACAACCCCCTTCATCTAAAACATTTAGAAGAAATCTTACATGCTACATAAGAACACCATTTTCTGTTTTCATTTATGGTCCAACTAAAATTGATTTTGATCGAAACAGGTCAGCAAGTATAAATGTGCACCTGCCATGTTGATAAATAAATGTTCACATCACTTCTGAAGCGCTGGATTTTTCATTTCTATTTGGAACGACCTACTCCAGCTTTTCCATGCGCAACAGGAGCCACATGAAGGCAGTAGATTAAGCTGTGTATCTTTCTTTTGTACAAATTGTTATAGTAATGCATATATTTTTTAATTTATACGTTTGATACTTACAACAAACACCTTCAAAACTACATGAAAAATTGCAATACAAAAAAAATCCTGCTTCATTTTTTATGTGGGTTATGGGATCAAAACTCTGCAATAAAGCCTCAAAATGGCATGAGTAGGAATACGTCTTACTGTTCATTCACAGCCAACATCTGGCTTCTTTTCACACTTTCTGTTTTACCCTGAACATCATTTTCTGTCTTTGTCAGCAATGAATTTCATTTATAGTCCTTCTTATAGTCTGAAATCTAACCAGGGCTTGACTTGACATAAACATGACAGAATTGGTGGAAAGTATGTTGTGGAATCATGCTTCACCACCTCCCAAAAATAAATAAATATAAACCTGTCTTTGAGGATTGCTCTGGTTGGAACCAGAGTGTACTTCACTGGGGCAGCGGGGCAGTCCCGGATTGCAGTGGCCATCCTGCTGTCCCGGTACAGGGGAGGTATATCCTGGTTTCTGGCAGCTGTCCCTGTGTCCATAGGACGCAGAGACAGTTGCCTGTATTGTGATGAAGCAACGAGCTGGCATCGGCTCACTACTTCATCCATTATCCCTCCTGTCCCCCCTGCCGCTCTCCATACCTCTCTGCCACTCTCCATACCTCCCTGGCACTCTCCATACCTCTGGTCTGGGTGGGGGGCGGTGCCGTCAGTCATCCTTGGCTCTGCCCCCTCCAGACTAGAGCAGCCGATGTCCTGCTGCTGATGCTGCTAGTAAGAAGGTAAGTATGTAGTGTTTATTTTTTTAACTTTGTGTGAGTGGCACAATGTGGGCACAACATATTACTGGGGGGCACAATGTGGGCATATTACTGGGGGCACAACATTACGGGGGGCACAATGTGGGCATATTACAGGGGGCACAATATGGGCATATACTGGGGGGCACAATGTGGACATATTACTGGGGGGCACAATGTGGGAATATTACAGGGGGTCACAATGTGGGCATATTACTGGAGACACAGCTGGGTATATTACTGGGGCACAATGTGGGCATATTACTGGGGGCACATAACTGGGCATATTACTGGGGGGAACAGCTGGGCATATTACTGGGGGCGCATAACAGGGCATATTACTGGGGGCAAATAACAGGGCATATTACTGGGGGCACAGCTGGGCATATTACCGGAGGCACATAACAGGGCATCTCAATAACAATTCCCCATCACTGGAAGCTCAGGGGTTTACTATGTACATACTTCAGATGGGCTTTAGCCCAAAAATATCCCCCACTATGGGTTCCAATGTTATCATAAAAATTAACCTTTAATTTATTACTCTCTAAAAAAGAAAAAAAAAAAAAGAAAAAACTGACACAAAATCTTAAAATTCTCAACAGAAGGTAGTCTCTCATGTATAACCATTTATTGTGGGTGTTGTGCCCGTATTATAAGGCACACTGTATCCACTAGGATGTATATAGTATTTGTTTGACACTTATAGCATGTGTGAAGGAGGGAGAGGGGAGGGGGGGGCCACGGAGAATGCAACCCCTACCCTCAGGCCCGCTATGACGTGTTCTCAACACTAAGGGGTGAGTAAGTTAGGCATACGTTGGTGAACTCCTATTTGATTGTGTTGCTGAATCTAATCAAGGCCACCTATTGATAGCTCCTGCTTGATAACATATATATCTGGTAAAATGCTTAATTCTTGCTACCTTATAGATTCAGATCTATAAGGTAGCAAGAATTAAGCATTTTACCAGATATATATGTTATCAAGCAGGAGCTATCAATAGGTGGCCTTGATTAGATTCAGCAACACAATCAAATAGGAGTTCACCAACGTATGCCTAACTTACTCACCCCTTAGTGTTGAGAACACGTCATAGCGGGCCTGAGGGTAGGGGTTGCATTCTCCGTGGCCCCCCCCTCCCCTCTCCCTCCTTCACACATGCTATAAGTGTCAAACAAATACTATATACATCCTAGTGGATACAGTGTGCCTTATAATACGGGCACAACACCCACAATAAATGGTTATACATGAGAGACTACCTTCTGTTGAGAATTTTAAGATTTTGTGTCAGTTTTTTCTTTTTTTTTTTTTTCTTTTTTAGAGAGTAATAAATTAAAGGTTAATTTTTATGATAACATTGGAACCCATAGTGGGGGATATTTTTGGACATAACAGGGCATATTACTAGCTGGGCATATTACTGGGGGCACATAACAGGGCATATTACTAGGGGAACATAACAGGGCATATTAATTGGAGCACAGCTGGGCATATTAATGAGGGCACATAATAATGTTTTGGGTGGCCTAGTGATGAAAAAATTTGCAGTGGCGCGCTTAGCGCGACGCACAATGTGTCCCTCTTTGTTCCTTTACAAAGTTGGGAGGTATGGGTAATACAGCCATCTTAGAGTGGTGTTCTTCAGTTTGGACCCCCTTTAGCCTAAATGGAGTACAACTCCAACAATGGGTGGTTTGTTTGATCAACTTTCTTGTAAAGCTGTCCAGTTAACTGTCCAGTAGTGTAGTAGGGCAGCCTCAGCCGTATTCCTCAACTAACTCTTGGTTTATAGCTATAAGACATGTCATTCACTGTGACCAAATAGAGACAAAGAATTGACTGTTTGTGGGAGATTTACAAGACCAACGTTTTCAACACTGGTCTTGATATCCCCTGCACTGATGGGGGATGTGCTTAATATTTGATGGAGGCACACATACTGTCATAAATTAGGGTTCACCCAGGTTTGTGACTTTTTAATGCAAGTTTTCTGGCTTATGGGACATGATAAGTCTAACCTTTGATCTGTCCTATGTGCCTCCTCTAACTGTTCTCTTGCCATGTATTATTCAGGAGCCTATTGTTCCAAGACGAATAACTCTGCATCTAACTATTGGGCCACATGGTAGCTACAGTACATAATCCAAAAAGGCCACTGTGACCCAGTATGTAAAGGAAGAGTCATTCTCTTGGCGAAATACCCATATATTTAGCAATACTCTATATATGGAGGGGTATACAAGGAAACAATGACAGTTGAGGTATGTAGGAAGAAGAGATATATGAGAACAGCTAGGAGTGATCTCATAGGTGATGATATAATGCTGGAATTTAAAGGAAATCAGGCACACAGGAGAGACTGGTCTTTACAGCACAGCAAAATATGGACTTGTGGTTATGGTCAGACTGGACATAATGAAACGGTTCAAAAAATATGGATACAATATGGAAATATGAGTAGGGATAAAACAAATTACACTGCTAGAATATTGTAACCCCAAAAACATGTCACACCACAAACAAACAATTTAAACAAATGTAGACTTTATTGTCATAAAGACTTTATTGCTGAAGCTGCGTAAAATTATTTCAAGAGTTCAGCATTAAAAATGCATCACTTTTGTGGCAGCAAAAAGGCGGATCAGACACAACAACGGTTAGTTCATATTCACAGAGTATAATGTATCACACAGGGTAATACATGCCATACATAAAAAAAGACAATGACAAAGATATCAAATAAAGATTATATAGGACAAGGTAGTACATGCCATACATAAGAAACAATGACGCAATATCAAATAGGGATTATATATTCAGGGACATGAGGGTTCAGGTATATATATGTTATTAACCGCACTAGAGTGGAAAATGAAACTACTAAAAGAATCGCGGATATCCTGTCCTACCCAGTCACAGAAGATATACTATATAGATACTCTGTCATTGTATATCACAATAATAATACCAAAGTATCCGGCATATATCACCAATGATTGTACCCAATTCGCCTGGCAACTCCCCAATGTACGTTTCGCCCTACAGCTTTCTCCAGGGGGCGGGGAGTTGCCAGGCAGCTCGGGCACACTGCGGTCTGTATGAACTTTTAGGATTATATTCCAGTTATTGTCTTTATGTTTTGGTTATTACAGTAAAAAAATGGAATTAAATTTCCTAAAATTTTACAAAAGTCGGGAAACAAGATTTGTAAGGGAAGAGTGGAGTATTTGTACAACAGAAAATGATTCCATGTCTGACCTCAATTATATGAAAAAAATAAGTAAGCTGTGGTAATTTTTGGTGTTTAACATCTACAATATATTTGCCACGCATCCCAAATGGTGGTTCAGTGCTAATTCTCATTTTATATGTAATCTATTATGTTCAGATTCATATTTTCACAATTATTTCATTAACAGTTAAAGGAAAAGTCCTAAAAGGCTGACCTTCTGATAGAAATCTCAGCTGAGGTCAAGCTAGCGATAGAATCACATACACATTTCCAAACTGACATAGCATGCAGCGGCACATGACTTTCAGGGACAGCTCCATTTTACAATGTTAAAACTCTTCTAGTGTTATTCATAGACATGTCATAAACTTTCAGTTAAAGAGCTTTTAGGTTCTGAACAAACAAGATTTGTAATATTTTAAGGGGATGTCTTATGTATTTAAAAGGTTTGTCCCAAAACGTAGTATTACATTTCTCTCTTACTTCACGCAAGTTATATTTTGTTTGTCCGGATATTGCTTTTATATACTTGTTATGGTATATATACTTATATATTCTATACTTGTTATGGCATATATCTACTATGTCTAATGCTAATGGTCACAGATGCTCAGGAGATCAGTCCAACAACACTACACACAGGAACAGTTCTTTAATTATTCCAGTTGACAACCTATTCTGTTTTGCTTGATCTAATAGAGAACTGTAAAATTTAATTGCGCGATAACTCCTTTAATTGTACTTTCATTTATTAGAATTAAAGTAAAACCACATCATTTGTAACCAGTAACATCACTAGAAATGGCTGGGCTCCCTGCTGATCAGCTGTTCTGTCTAGCTCCATCACTGGAAGTCGGCGCCAGAGCTACAGAGCACTGACAACATTGTAGTGGACCGCACTCATCACAGCATGCTGCTCCCTTTGATTTTAATAGGTACAGTGCTGCAGTGATGAAAGCTGTCCACTACATTGTTGCCAGTGCAGTGCAGTTACATAGGGAGTGGAGGATGCTGGACCCCCTGCCAATCAGGTAGTGATTGTCTATTCTAAGGACACCACAAGAAATAATAAATTAACTGCATGTTATTGAACTGTAGTGACTAAAGCTTCAGCATGTGCACTTTCTACTATTTGCCGAAGCTGCACCTCACAGAATTTGCTATTTAGGGGGTCTCATATGTATTTATCTAGGATGTCTTGTCTAGAACCTATTTATTTAAGGCTGATGGAGTATTCTGGAGTCTGTGTTTGTTTAAGAGGGTCTGTGGACTGTAATAGTTTAGCAGGTTTGGGGATCTGTATTTTTTTAAAGGGTTTTGTCCAGGGTGTATTTATTCTGGAGTCTGATGTGGGGTTTGTAATATTTTAGGCATCTAATCTGGGCTTTGAATTGATGTAGTCCAGACTGGGGCTTGAATGAATTTGTGTCATTTTAAAGGCTAGTGTCTTAAATATTTTAGAGGTCTGGTCTGGGCTTGGAGATCATTTAGGAGACTGTTCTGAAGTCTGAATTTATGGGATTTGATCTTTGGTCTGAAATTATTTTAGGGGTTTGGTCTGGGCCCTGGGATCTATACTTTGAGTTGCTATAGAGACTGGAGATGGCTGCAAAAGAAATGAGCAGCCAAAGATGTCTCAACAGGAAACTCTACAGTTGTCAGAAGAAGTCATCATGGCAGTCTGAGTTTGACAGAGAAGAAAAGTGAAAATATTGTCTACAATAAGAGATGTCATTTTTGAGCCACTTGATTTATAGAAGATCTGTTCACTCTCCGTTCTTGCCCGTTATAGCAAATCCTTGTACTCCATAAAAAATCTTCATGTAGCCTAGACCTGATTGACAATTTGGTGTTGCCATTCCCTTTGTCAAGATGATATGTCCCAACATCAACAATGATTGGACATTGTCAGCCTGCTATTGGGATGTGTCTTTTTTTCAACCATACTATGTTACTTTATAACTATATACAGTAAGTGTGTGGCACCCAGTTTCTCCTTTCTCCCCATTGACAACACATACACACTGGCCCATACCAAATCTGTATGTGGATAGGAGATTTAGGAGGGAGTCAGGAGAGATATTGATTGTTTGGCCAACAGCTATTGACTGTGTATGGCCACCTTAATGCCCATTTTTCAATGTTAGCACAGAAAGGTGGTGTTTACAATAATCACAGTGCAGCAAAGGGATTGGGAGGGAGGGGGGAGGACAGCCCAAAGCCTATGTTCTACTTAACCTTACCATGAGGGAGATGAATACAGAGCCTTATCTGTATATACAGTGTAGTCTCCAGGAGTACAACATAGTTACTGCTAGCAATTTATGATATGTCTTTGGTACAGATATTGTTAGATATTTTTCTAGAAGGCATCTAAATGAATTCAGTTAGAGACAGGGCAGGACTGGGACTAAAAAGCAGCCCTGGCACAAACCCTCTGCCAGCCCACATAAAAATTCCCATTTTCACAACACTGGAGTATGTCAGTAAGGGTGGGTTCATACTAAAAGCATATGAGTTTTCACCAAAACACATGTGTTTGGTTGATAGAAACATGTGTTTAGCGTTGTTAATCATTAT
Source organism: Rhinella marina (assembly GCA_900303285.1). Lineage (NCBI taxonomy): Eukaryota > Metazoa > Chordata > Amphibia > Anura > Bufonidae > Rhinella > Rhinella marina. The sequence goes on along the minus strand of ONZH01022848.1, from coordinate 74,665 downwards.
CATTAATTACAACACTAAACATGTTTCTATCAATCGAACGCATGCATTTTGGTGAAAACGCATATACGCTTAGCGTTTCGTTTTGCCTGATGCGTTTCAAAATGCATCACCAAAATGCAACATGTGAACCCACCCTTAGGGTAACCTGACTGAGCTATTTATGTAGAGAACCAAGTTCTCTAGATAAATACTGCACGCGAACCAAGATCTCTACATAAATACAACACCAGAACCAAGTTCTCTACATAAATACTGCACGCGAACCAAGATCTCTACATAAATACAACACCAGAAACAAGTTCTCTACATAAATACATCACCAGATTTTAAAAGCTCAGTACAGATACCATCTGAGTAGTCAGGTCAGCCCTCACCATATGACCTTGTGCGGTGTGAAACTACAGCTCCCAGTATGGCCTGAAGAAGTGTAAAGGGATACTGAGAGTTGTTGTTGCACAAAACAGCATGCTACCACCCATCATTAGCTGTAGCTCATCCAGGTGACTACAACACTCATCATACACAGTCAGTAGCAGAATAATCATTAGTTACTTACAGATGACATCTCCTCCTGAGTTCCTCTCCATCTGGCTCAGACCACCATGATGACTTATCCAGTCCACAATTCAGCTCTGCAGATTTTGCCAAGAAGATCTCTTTAGCTTTATTCTTTACCAACACATTGGTATCCTGCAGACTGACACAGACTCATCTCAGTGCCACATGCAGTGCACTGAATATAACAGCAGCATTAGTGCTACACACAGGGCCCCCAATAGTAGTGCCACATACTCTGAGCCCTACGTATATAGTGCCACATACACTGTGCCCTCTGTATACAGTGCCATATGCACTCTGTATATAGTGCCACATGCCCTGTGACCTCTGTTTATAGTGCCACATTCTTGGTGCCCCTTATAAAAAAGTGCCTCTTATATGTCTCTTCTGAGTACTCCCTGAGTACAGCGTACAGATCTAGCTTTTACTGAGTATTATAATACTTAGCAAAAGCTAGAATGCAGTGGGTGAGACGTCACTGGCTACAAGTTGCTGAGGGTCACATGACAAGCTAGATGCAGTGGGTATATATAGTATATACAGCAGTTTATATACTATATATCTGTACACACTGCATCTATTATACCTCATATATCAGTACACTGCTGTATATACTATATATCTGTACACACTGCATCTATTATACCTCATATATCAGTACACTGCTGTATATACTATATATCTGTACACACTGCATCTATTATACCTCATACCTCACATATCAGTACACTGCTGTATATACTATATATCTGTACACACTGCATCTATATATCTGTACACACTGCATCTATTATACCTCATACCTCACATATCAGTACACTGCTGTATATACTATATATCTGTACACACTGCATCTATTATACCTCATATATCAGTACACTGCTGTATATACTATATATCTGTACACACTGCATCTATTATACCTCATACCTCACATATCAGTACACTGCTGTATATACTATATATCTGTACACACTGCATCTATTATACCTCATACCTCAGATATCAGTACACTGCTGTATATACTATATATCTGTACACACTGCATCTATTATACCTCATACCTCACATATCAGTACACTGCTGTATATACTATATATCTGTACACACTGCATCTATTATACCTCATACCTCACATATCAGTACACTGCTGTATATACTATATATCTGTACACACTGCATCTATTATACCTCGTACCTCACATATCAGTACACTGCTGTATATACTATATATCTGTACACACTGCATCTATTATACCTCATACCTCACATATCAGTACACTGCTGTATATACTATATATCTGTACACACTGCATCTATTATACCTCGTACCTCACATATCAGTACACTGCTGTATATACTATATATCTGTACACACTGCATCTATTATACCTCATACCTCACATATCAGTACACTGCTGTATATACTATATATCTGTACACACTGCATCTATTATACCTCGTACCTCACATATCAGTACACTGCTGTATATACTGTATATCCGTACACACTGCATCTATTATACCTCATACCTCACATATCAGTACACTGCTGTATATACTATATATCTGTACATACTGCATCTATTATACCTCCTACCTCACATATCAGTACACTGCTGTATATACTATATATCTGTACACACTGCATCTATTATACCTCATATATCAGTACACTGCTATATATACTATATATCTGTACACGTTACATCTATTATACCTCGTACCTCACATATCAGTACACTGCTGTATATACTATATATCTGTACACACTACATCTATTATAACTCATACCTCACATATCAGTACACTGCTGTATATACTATATACATTTACCCATTGCATTATTATACCTTGTACCTGACGTATCAGTACACTGCTGTATACTATGTGTCAGGTGTGAGGTATAAAAGATGCAGTATGTACAGATATATGTGGACAGTCATATATTATGGTTACTGTGAGGTACATGAGGTATTGGGGGTTGTAGTTAAGGTTCCGGTCAGTTTTAGGGATAGGATTAGTATTAGTGTTAGTATATTAGGGCCAGTATTAGAGTTAGAGGTCAGTATTAGGGTTAGGGGCCAGTATTGGGGTTAGGGGCCAGTATTGGGGTTAGTGGCCAGTATTGGGGTTTGGGGTCAGTATTGGGGTTAGGGGCCAGTATTGGGGTCAGTATTGGGGTTAGGGGCCAGTATTGGGGTTAGGGGCCAGTATTAGCATAAAGCTACATTCAGACGACGAAAGTGTTTTGCAGTCCCCAAACTGTGGATCCGCAAAACACATTTTGCAGAACGCACAGTGCCAGCCCTATATAGAAGTGCCTATTTTTGCGGACAAGAATAGGACACTTGCTCTATATTTTTCGTGGGGCCACGGAACGGAACTACGGATGTGTACAGTACATTGTGTGATGTCAGAATCTTTTGCGGCACCGCTGAAATGAATGGGTCCACACCCATTCCGCAAAATTGTGGAACAGATGCAGACCCAGAAATATGGTCGTCTGAATGCACCCTTAGGGCCAGTATTAGGATTAGGGTCGGTATCAGTTAGGGGCCAGTATTGGGGTCAGAGACAGCATTAGGGTACATTCACATGATCATATTTCCATTCACTTCAGTGGGCCCGCAAATCCGTAGTCCACGGCCCTGCAAAAAAGATAGAGTATGTCCTATCCTTGACCACAATCTCAGATGAGAACAGGCATTTCTATTATAGGGCTGGGCATGTGTGTTCCACAAAATGTGTCCGCACACAGCCAGTATCCGTGTTTTGGGGATCCGCAATTGTGGACCGCAAAACAAATATGGTCATGTGAATGTAGCTTTAGGGTTAGTGGTCAGTAGTAGGTTTAGGGGTCAGTATGGCGTACTATTAGAGTTAGGCCTCTTTCACACGAACGTTGTGTTTTGCGGCCCGCAAATTGCCGATCCTCAAAAACAACGGATGGCATCCGTGTGCATTCCGTATTTTGCGGAACGGAACAGCTGGCCCCTAATAGAATAGTACTATTCTTGTCCGTAATACGGACAAGAATAGGACATGGTCTATTTTTTTTTGCGGGCTACGGAACGGTGCAACGGATGCGGACAGCACACGGTGTGCTGTCCGCATTTTTTGCGGGCCCATAGAAATGAATGGGTCCGCATTTTTCATGTGAAAAATGCGGATCGGAGCCCGCAAAAACAACGTTCGTGTGAAAGAGGCCTTAGAGAAAGTATTAGGAGTCAGTACAGTATATTAGGGTTAGCGGTCAATATCAGGGTTAGGGACAGTATTAGAGGTCAGTATTAGGGTTAGGGGTCAGTACTAGGGTTAGGGACATGGCCAGTATTAGGGGGGTGAGACAGGGCCAGTATTAGAGGTCAATACTAGGGGGTCAGGGGCCAGTATCAGTTTTAGGGGTCCAAGGTTAGTGGTTAGTACCAGTATTGGGGGTCAGTAGCCAGTATTAGGGTAAGACAGGGCCAGTATTGGGGGTCAGTAGCCAGTATTAGGGTTAGGGTAAGGCAGGGCCAGTATTGGGGGTCAGGAGCCAGTATTAGGGTTAGGGTAAGGTAGGGCCAGTATTGAGTGTCTGAAATAGGGAGGCAGGGCCAGTATTAGGGGTCAGGGGCCAGTATAGAGGGTCTGTAATAGGGAGGCAGGGCCAGTATTAGGTGTCAGGGGCCAGTATAGAGGGTCTGTAATAGGGAGGCAGGGCCAGTATTAGGGGTCAGGGGCCAGTATAGAGGGTCTGTAATAGGGAGGCAGGGCCAGTATTGGGGTTAGTGCTGCATAGGGAGAGGGCAGTTTATGCTTACCTGTCCAGGCGCGGTCCCACGATGCAGACCCGGCCTCTTCTGGCCTATGTCACATGAGTGCGCCGGCCAACGGGGATAGAGGAGCAGGGAACCAGAGGTTCCTCCGGCGCTCGCTACTGCAGGCACAATTGTATCTGCATCTAGTGGATGCAGATACAATTGAGTTCAGTAGCCACCTCACAGCGGCCCACTTATTTAAAATATGGAGCAGCCCACCGGGCAAATGCCCGATCGGCCAGATGGCCAGTCAGGGCCTGGTTACAGAACTGCAGAATAAGACTTGGGAATTTCAGAAATAAAATAGTAGGTGGGAAAACTACAGCCAGGTATTTACATGCATAAACTGTTTTTTTTTAGTCTAATACCTGGAAATGTTGACAGAAGTCAGACATAATTATCTATTACGCAGAGGAAATATTGCTACCTTAGACATCCATTAAGATAACATCACATTCAGTGAAATAAGAACCACAGGTACTATTCAAACTTGTAAGTATAGAGCTCAGAAATATTAACTACAAATTAGTTCAACATGCAGCATTTACAATATACAATAATATGTTTCAATTAAGCATTAACACATACTGAGGACTTATTTTAGTAGACAAAGGGCCGGAGGATCCTTTATATGACACAATTTAAAAGGGTTTTCCAGGATTGTTTTTAGTAATGACCTATCCTCATGATAGATCAACAGTATCTGATCGGTGGGGGTCCACCATCCGGGACCCCTCCGATCAGCTGTTATCCCCGTGGATCTGTAGTATTCTTCCTTTAACCCCTATATAGTGATCTGTATTTTGCTGCAGGGGAGCCACTAAGTCGCTGCCTTATGTCCTGGTGTATTTGGCAGCAGAACCAGGCAGAACTAGACTGAGAACAAACAAGCAAAGAACATGCAAAATCCATGGAACTGACTTTATGACACAGTTCAGACATGCTATAATATATGAGCAGAAACTTAGCAAGGTGGAACAGACACAAAACTCTAGTGATCAGTTCAGACATAGCAGGTCCAGACACAGAAACGTGGCAAGGCAGAACAGACAAAAACTAGAACTTAAAAATTCATTGGCAACAAGGGCAGAATTGAGACCATGCAAGGAAGAGACTCAAGAGCATCTCAAACAGAACAGGATAACAGATAAGGTCAGGCCACAGACAGTGAACAGATCAAAGTGGATTCAGAGGAACAGACTTCACAGAATCCAGATATAGCATAGCAAAATCAAGCAGAATATTATTGTACAGCCAGAGGCAGGACACAAATTCGGGAGCTATATAGCAGAGCAAATGAATATATATATATATATATATATATATATATATATATATATATATTAATATTTATATACAAAAACAGACGATGAAGCAGCACAGTAGAAAAACTGGGTACAATTCCTCAAGGATGGTGGAGAATCGCATCCATAGATATATACAAGCACAAAAATAGAGGCAGCACTCCAAAGTGTGAAAGGGTGAGGACCCGTTTATTCCCAAGGCAGCCTTGGGAATAAACGGGTCCTCAACCTTTCACACTTTGGAGTGCTGCCTCTATTTTTGTGCTTATATATATATATATATATATATATATATATATATATATATATAAACCCTTGCAGAACCAAACTGGTGAGATACAAGCACAATGGCTCATTAAACACCCACAAGTAGCTGAGGCCTAGATGCACAGAAGAGTGGCAACATGAACTGTTATTCATCAAAATGGCATAATTCAAACCCACAAGGAGCCTGTACGCATGGAACAATGGTGACAAGTGAACTGCCATTATAGCAAACGCATTACTGTTTCATTACTGTCAGAAAACTGGAGTTTTTATGGCTACCTTCACTGTATATGTTCACCATATGTGCCAGTAAAAGCTCCCAGCTTATAGGCAGAATGTTTTGATTAGTCTAAATTAGGCCTAACATCCGCCACTGTTATGAAAATCTACCACATTTTTCCATAGGGCCAAACACCTAATACCGTGCACTTTACATGCTTATTTATACAAGGGGAGTCAATGGGTGTTGTATACAATCAGATGAGATTCTTGGGGCGATTTGGTATACACTCCAGGATATTTTCTTAGTGTGAACAGAGACTAGCCTATAATCACACAAAATAAACAACAAAAAATAAAAAATGTAATACATCATAGATATATAATACAGGTCTGCAAAAACATTTTTTTCAATAGATGTTTTGGTTATTTCACGTAATCTTTATGTTTTTTGGTGCACTGAATCTGAAAATGACCTCCATTTTGTCAAAGGACATCACGTTTCCTGACAATTTAGGTAACTATGTTAAATAAGGCAATACCTCAAAATAAATGGAAATAGACCTTTAAAATTAATGTTTTATTACAAATTTTTCATGAAAATTCTTTTTTGAACTGAAATGAGCTCACCTACAAACACTAAACTCAATTCTTCTTCCCTGTGAGGCTCCTCTTGGTGCATTTACGCTTGTTAGTAGCCTCTGGAATGTCTCTCTGAAGCATCCAACAGTAGTCTGCCATCATTGTAATGCTCCATTTTCCCTGGTATCTCCTTTCCATGTCTTCAATGTCTTGGTGGAATCTTTCACCTTGTTCCTCACTCACAGCTCCCAAATTTTCAGTAAAGTAGTCAAGGCGGGACTGGAGGAAATGCACTTTCAAACTCATCAGGCAACCTAAAGCTTGAAAGGCTTTCAGCATTCGTCTGACGATCTTTTTGTAGTGAGGATCTTTGTTATTGCCTAAAAATTTCTATACCACTTCTTAAAATGCAATCCACCCATCTTTTTGAGGATCCGTCATGGTATTGACAAACTCTTGATCAACTATAAGCCTTCTAACGTCTGGTCCGACGAACATACCTGCCTTCAATTTTGCCTCCGACAGGCCTGCAAACTTGGTGACCAAGTATTTGAAGCATTTTCCATCTCTTGGAAGTCATTTTAAGAATCGCTTCATCAATCCAAATTTTATGTGGAGAGGTGGTAGAAGAACTTAATAGGGAGGTACCAAAGTTTCTCAGAGGACATTTTTTTCACCGACTGTTAGCACCCTTGGCTGCCAACTCTTCTTGGTCCAGTGATTTTGTCAGTCTCGACTGTCCTATAAACACAGAAAACAAGGGTATTTGGTATACCCAGCTTGTTGCCTGAGCAGCATGTACAAGACCTTCAAATCCCCACACACTTGCCAACCATGGTCTTCATATTTAAGTTTACAAAGAATCAATTCCAAGTGCTCGTAGGTTTCCTTCAAGTGTACGGAATGACCTACTGGTATAGAAGCGTAAAAACCACCGTTGTGGAGTAAAACTGCATAGAGACTTCTTTTTGAAGAATATATAAAAAGAAGCCATTGCTCTGATTCATATTGGATTTTAAATTGATCCATCAGACCTTCGACATCGATGCAATAAACCAACTTGTCTTCCTGGACGAAGTAAGGAACGAACTCCTTTTCACGATGTCTGACCATGAAGATGACACTCCTGGCAACAATAAATTCCTGCTTTTCAGCCTTGATCTGAGTAGCTTAGCGGCATCTTTGGGAAGATTCAAGTCTCTTACCAAATCATTTATCTCCTCCCGAGAAAACAATTTTGGTCATGTATCATCTTCAAAGTCAGAACATGATTCGTCATCTGGTTCAGGTATGACTTCACCTTAATTGGAGCTAGGTATCTCTTCCAAGGTAGCAGGGGGCTTGGGTACTGGTATATCTGTGTCATGGGAGATGGGACAAATTGCTGAGTGAAGATTGGGGTATGAAATGGAATGCTTCCATTTGGAATCAAACCAGGGGTGGGATTCAAATTTTTAACAACAGATTCCCTACTCAACGACAGACACGCGGCATCACAGCACATGTTTACATACAAATAACCCAATTAATTGCAACACACATAAATACACCATATACTGTACATGGAACACATACAGTATATAAATACACCATATATACACTACACACATACCACCCAACTTTTAAAAAGCCTAAGGAGCCAAACTATGGAATGGAAGTGCTCATCTCCAGCTGCTTCTGTATAGAGATGAGCGAGTAGTGTTCGATCGAGCCGGTATTCGATCGAATACTACGCTATTCGGCATACTCGATTGCAATCGAGTATAACGGCGATGGCGCACTTAGAATTCGTTTCCCCTCCCACCTTCCCTGGCGCTCTTTTTCCACCAATCACCAGGCAGGGGGGGTATGACAGGCCCGCGGAGCACGCTGGCAGCGCGAAAACGGCGTCTACATGGATTGGCTGGAAAAACCACGTGACCTCGAATATTAAAAACTCAGCTCTTCCTGCTCGTTCGCATATGCTGCGTGAACTTAGTCAGGGATAGAGGCTGGAGAAGGGAGAGATAGGTTTTAGCTGTTGGACAGGCAGGAGCGTGATTAAAAGCCCTTATCAGGGCTACTATAGTGCAGTACAGTGATAGCTTTACTACCATGTACACTCTGCAGAGAACGGCTGCTGTATTCAGGGATAGCTGCTGGAGTAGGGACAGAGAGAGGCATTAGTGGTGTATTAGGTGCTCTGCTACATACCAAACTATATTTGGCACTACTGTTCTGCGTTCTTTTTGGCCGCAAAACCCTGTTATATACCTAGTGTGTATATGCACCATCTGATCTTCTGGCAGTATACGGCTGTGTACTTTTTTTTTTTTTAAAAATACAGTTTATTTGGCTCTAGTGTTCTGGGTTCTGTGTGCCTGCAATACCCTTTTTGTATACCAGGTGTAAATACCCACCGTCTGACCTGTTAGTACACGGCTGTGTACCTAGAAATATAAAAAAAAAAGGCATTTTATTTGGCACCTGTACTGTGCGTTCTGCGTGCTTGCAAAATTATTTTATATACGTGGTGTTAATACCCACCGTCTGACCTGTTAGTACACGGCTGTGTACCTAGAAATATTAAAAAAAAGGCCTTTTCTTTGTCTACTATACTGTGCGTTCTGCGTGCTTGCAAAAGTATTTTATATACGTGGTGTAAATACCCACCGTCTGACCTGTTAGTACACGGCTGTGTACCTAGAAATAAAAAAAAAAAAGGCCTTTTCTTTGTCTACTATACTGTGCGTTCTGCGTGCTTGCAAAAGTATTTTATATACGTGGTGTAAATACCCACCGTCTGACCTGTTAGTACACGGCTGTGTACCTAGAAATAAAAAAAAAAAGGCCTTTTCTTTGTCTACTGTACTGAGCGTTCTGCGTGCTTGCAAAAGTATTTTATATACGTGGTGTTAATACACACCGTCTGACCTGTTAGTACACGGCTGTGTACCTAGAAATATTAAAAAACTAGGCCTTTTCTTTGTCTACTGTACTGAGCGTTCTGCGTGCTTGCAAAAGTATTTTATATACGTGGTGTTAATACACATCGTGTGACCTGTTAGTACACGGCTGTGTACCTAGAAATATAACAAAAAAAAGGCCTTTTCTTTGTCTACTGTACTGAGCATTCTGCGTGCTTGCAAAAGTATTTTATATACGTGGTGTTAATACACACCGTCTGAACTGGTAGTATACGGCTGTGAAGGCAAAATATAGTAACCGCAGGCGGAAGTACGCCTCGAGTCACCCCCAAGCCCAAGCCTTAAACTGCCACATCTCCAAACTGCTGGCCCTGGAGATGTTGCCGTTTAGGCTTGTGGAGACGCAGGCCTTCCGCGACCTGATGGCGGCTGCCGCACCTCGCTATTCCGTCCCCAGCCGCCACTACTTTTCCCGGAGTGCCGTCCCCGCCCTGCACCAGCATGTGTCGCGTAACATCAGGCGGGCCCTGAGGTACGCAGTCAGCGCAAAGGTCCACTTGACCACCGACTCGTGGACAAGCGCTTGCGGCCAGGGACGATACATCTCTTTGATGGCACACTGGGTGAATGTTGTGGAAGCGGGGACGGGGTCGCAAACAGAGACGGCCTACCTACCACCCCCGCCCAAGATGCCAGCACGGGTTCTGATAAACCCCCCTCCTCTTCCTCCTCCTCCTCCTCTGCCTTAACATCGCCCTCAGCCGCTAGCTGGAAGCGTTGCAGCACTGGCGCGGGGAGACGTCAGCAGGCGGTGCTTAAGCTCATCAGCTTGGGCGAGGAAAAACAGCGCCCCAGAGGTGAGGGACGCCATATTGCAGCAGACGGAGATGTGGCTGTCGCCGCTGCAGCTAGGACCAGGCATGGTCGTGTGCGATAACGGCCGTAACCTGGTGGCGGCTCTGGAGCTTGCCGAACTCGATCACGTACCATGCCTGGCCCACGTTTTTAATCTGGTAGTCCAAAAATTTCTAAAGACTTACCCCAACCTGGCAGAGCTACTGGTGAAAGTGCGGCGCTTGTGCGCTCACTTTCGTAAGTCAACTGTAGCTGCTGCTAGCTTAAAAAAACTCCAGCAACGCCTCCATTTGCCTCAACATCGGCTGTTGTGCGACCTGCCGACTCGCTGGAATTCCACCTATTCCATGTTGGCCAGGGTGTGTGAGCAGCAGAGAGCATTGATGGAGTACCAGATTATGAATCCACGCGTGCCTCCAACTCAGCTCCCTCAGTTTGCCAACCACGAGTGGCCATGGATGGCAGACATATGCGATGTACTGCGTATCTTTGAGGAGTCCACCAAGAAGGTCAGCAGCGAGGACGCTATAGTGAGCGTAACCATCCCGCTCCTATGCGTCCTTAAAGAATCGCTCATCGCAATAAGGGAGAACGCATTGCACGCAGAGGAGACGGGGGTAGGAGGAGACGCAACGGAGCTACACAGTCAGACCACACTTTTGTCTGCTTCTCGGTGGCAGTTGCAGGAGGAGGAGGAGGATGATGAGGAGGAGGACGACGTGGAGGTGGCTGTGGAAGAGGAGGCGGATGCTGGCGGCGAGGGTAGCAGTCAGGCTGTGTGCGTCCCATTGTTTCAGCGTGGATGGGGTGGAGAGGAGGCGGAAGAGGAAGAGGAGGAAATGGCAAGTGATCCTTCTGGTGGGGGCAGTGACGTCATGCCTATTCAGAGTCTGGCACACATGGCTGACTTCATGCTGGGCTGCTTTTCCCGGGACACACGTGTTGTCCGGATAGTGGAAAACAAACTGTACTGGGTCTTCGCACTCCTGGACCCCCGGTATAAAGATAACGTCTCCTCTTTTATTCCGGTAGAGGAGAGGACGAATCGATTGCTGGAATACCAGAGGGAACTCGTGCAGAACATGATGGAGATTTTCCCACCCACCATCGCTGGCGGCAGAGAGGAGAGGGTCTCCCAGAGTCCCACAACATCGATCAGGCCCACAGCCACCAGGGGAACACTCTCCAAGGTGTGGGACACATTCATGGCACCCCCTCGTGCAACTTCCATCACTGCGGGGCCCGCTATCAGCAGGAGGGACAAGTATCGGCAGATGTTGCGGGAGTACCTGGCAGACCGTACCCCTGTCCTCCCCGATCCCTCGGCATCCTACACTTACTGGGTCTCCAAGTTGGACACGTGGCTGGAACTGTCCCTGTACGCCTTGGATGTGCTTGCCTGTACTGCCGCCAGCGTGCTATCAGAAAGGGTGTTCAGCGCAGCCGGGGGCATTATAACCGATAAGCGCAGCCGCCTGTCAACCGACAGTGCCGACAGGCTGACGCTAATCAAAATGAACAGCAAGTGGATTGACCCGGACTTTGCTTCTCCAACAGTGGAAAGCAGCCAAAAGTGAAGTGCCATCTGTATGAAGTGCCATTTCCTCCTCCACCTCCTCCTCCTCCTCCTTAACCGCCTTAGAATTGCTCCATAAAATAAAAAAAATATATATATTTATGGCTCACCTCTTGGGCCTACAAACAATTTTTAAGAGGTCTCACCTCTTGGGCCTACAAACAATTTTTAAGAGGTCTCACCTCTTTAGCCTCCACATAATTTTTAAGAGGTCTCACCTCTTGGGCCTACAAACAATTTTTCTCATGGCTCACCTCTTGGGCCTACAAACAATTTTTAAGAGGTCTCACCTCTTGGGCCTCCACATAATTTTTAAGAGGTCTCACCTCTTGGGCCTACAAACAATTTTTCTCATGGCTCACCTCTTGGGCCTACAAACAATTTTTAAGAGGTCTCACCTCTTTGGCCTCCACATAATTTTTAAGAGGTCTCACCTCTTGGGCCTACAAACAATTTTTCTCATGGCTCACCTCCTGGGCCTACAAACAATTTTTAAGAGGTCTCACCTCTTGGGCCTACAAACAATTTTTATTATGGCTCACCTCTTGGGCCTTAATACAATTTTTAAGAGGTCTCACCTCTTGGGCCTACAAACAATTTTTAAGAGGTCTCACCTCTTGGGCCTACAAACAATTTTAAGAGGTCTCACCTCTTTGGCCTCCACATAATTTTTAAGAGGTCTCACCTCTTGGGCCTACAAACAATTTTTCTCATGGCTCACCTCTTGGGCCTACAACAATTTTTAAGAGGTCCACCCTTGGGCCTACAAACAATTTTTATTATGGCTCACCTCTTGGGCCTTAATACAATTTTTAAGAGGTCTCACCTCTTGGGCCTACAAACAATTTTTAAGACGTCTCACCTCTTTGGCCTCCACATAATTTTTAAGAGGTCTCACCTCTTGGGCCTACAAACAATTTTTCTCATGGCTCACCTCTTGGGCCTACAAACAATTTTTAAGAAATCTCACCTCTTGGGCCTACAAACAATTTTTATTATGGCTCACCTCTTGGGCCTTAATACAATTTTTAAGAGGTCTCACCTCTTTGGCCTCCACTTAATTTTTTCGAGGGCTCACCTCTTGGGCCTCCATATAATTTTTTCGAGGGCTCACCTCAAGCTAACTTTGCACACTCATTAAAATATTTTCACAACAAGGACCTAAGAGCCCTCGATGGGAGAGCTTTGTGTGGGGGCCTGTTATAGGGAAGAGATGCGGCCCTGCGGGCTCTAGCCTGCCTTCTCCATGAGCCTCTGGCCAGCCCACGGCCTCTTCCTGCCTTTTGCGGTCCTACGCATCCCTCAACATCCCCACTGCTTTACCTGCTAGACATGACACTGGGCCATGTCGGGTCACTGACATCTCAAGCGCCAACAATTTGGGCATTTTAAGGCTTCTGCATGTGTTTGAGTTGTTTTTACATTTTAAAGAAGACATGTCTGACCACATCTCACACACACACACAATGACAATTAGGGGTGGGGTCTATTTGCTTTCCCCCTTGCCTATGCCATCTGTGGTTGTCATAGGCAACGTGATTTTAAGGGATGCAGAATTTCATCTTCTTTTTTGTCTAGTTTGGCTTGGGGTCCATGGCAATGTAGAGGAAAGAAGGTTTCCTTGTATGGTCTCACTTTACAGAGAGGTTATATTGACTTTGGAGTGTATTGTTGAGAGGCTGTGATAGTGGCGTAATAGTGCGACTTGGGCGCGTTATATGCACCCAGACATGCTTCCCCTGCTGTCCCAGTTGCATTCCAGCAGTGTTGGCATCCTTTTCTGAGGTTTCAGGGTGGACTTGGTGACCTCCAAGTGGTCGAATTGAGATTTCCAAGTGGCGAGCATTTTTTCCCATAGACTTTAATGGGATTCGATAATCGGTCGAATAGTCGAATTTCGCGGTCTATTCGAATCGAATTTCGAACTTTCGAATATTTCACTACTCGCTCATCTCTAGTCCCTAATCATTTTACACTTTAGTGCCCGTTCCACACCACCATCAGCTAGAGATGGAGCTTGCTCCAGTGTTTGGGCATCAGAACAAACAAAATCCTCAGATAGCTCCTGCGATTCTTGCATGGGTGGGAACACTGGGTTGATAACATTGGGCAGGGTGGGAGGAAGGAGGGTCAGAGTGAGGTCCCTGCAGTTTCTGCAGGCTATCGACGAGACTGGACTTTGTGGACTTGACTGGGTGGTGGACAGATTTAACAAATCTAGAAGGAGAAGGAGGGGTTTGCCGAGCTGTCTGTAAGGGTAGCGGAAATCCAGACAGAACCAAGGCCCAAAACTTGGGTGGGGGTAGCAGGTTTGCCCGTCCCCGCCTCCACAACATCCACCCAGTGTGCCGTCAGGGAGATGTAGCATCCCCGGCCTCAAACCAAAGTGTTGGTGGTCAAATGGCCTTTTGCAGTAACCGTGTTACTCGGGCGTGGATGATGTTTTGGGACATGTGCCTGGGCAAGGCAGGGATGGCACAGAGGGAAAAATAGTGATGGCTTGATTGCTTTCCCCCTTGCCTATGCCATCTGTGGTTGTCATAGGCAACGTGATTTTAAGGGGTGCAGAATTTTATCTTCTTTTTTGTCTAGTTTGGCTTGGGGTCCATGGCAATGTAGAGGAAAGAAGGTTTCCTTGTATGGTCTCACTTTACAGAGAGGTTACATTGTCTTTGGAGTGTATTGTTGAGAGGCTGTGATAGTGGCGTAATAGTGCGACTTGGGCGCGTTATATGCACCCAGACATGCTTCCCCTGCTGTCCCAGTTGCATTCCAGCAGTGTTGGCATCCTTTTCTGAGGTTTCAGGGTGGACTTGGTGACCTCCAAGTGGTCGAATTGAGATTTCCAAGTGGCGAGCATTTTTTTCCCATAGACTTTAATGGGATTCGATATTCGGTCGAATAGCCGAATATCGCGGTCTATTCGAATCGAATTTCGAACTTTCGAATATTTCACTACTCGCTCATCTCTACTTCTGTAATTTTAACAACAGGATATGGAGAACCCGAGGGAACTCGCTGAAATCCCATCCCTGAATTAAACCCTTTCACATCGCATGAACGAAAGTAACAGTCGTCACTATGGTTCTTTTGCTATTGCCATACCATTGGAATCGCATAACGGAAAGATTTTTTACATAACTTAGACAACTCCTTTAAGGTTTTGTGGCATTTTATATCTTAAATGCACTTATGTGAATTAATTTATAGTAATTTGGACTCTAAATTTGGTTAAAAACCCATAATATAAAAAAAATACCAAACATTAAAAATAATTTGATACATTTGAAGACAATTTTGCATTTTGTGGCAAATCCTGACATCTAGAAGTTTTTTCAATATTTTATTTGTTTTCAGCACACCAAAATACATGGAAATTAGATGAAAATATTCAAACAGCTTTTTAGTCGCAGACCTGTGTAATTGTTAACCTCAAAGACATTTACTGTTCAAAATGTTATGTAAATCACTGCTAAGAATACCAATTGATACAATTTTTTCTGCCTATGAGCATCACAGTGAAAAACAAAATATTAATGGGGTCATTCCACCTTTCATTGTAGACAGCTCATTTGGAAAAATAAAGGTGAAATCTGATTGGTTGCTGTGGTCAAATAAACTAGTTCTACTTTACACCAGTTTAATAAGTGATCTCATAAGGCTTTTCATTGAGCTTATAGTGTTCTGTCTTAAAGGGATTCTGTCACCACCATTTTCCATATTAAGTTATTTATACCACCGGATTTATCTCATCATAAGGATCTCCAAATGGTTATTGTTATAGGGCACAGATGAAGATTTGAGGTGTAAAAATCGTTTTTTATCAACTGTCAATCACTTACATTAAGGAGCCCAAGGGGAGTTGACCATCGTTGCTGGAGCCCCGGCTCGGCGATTCCGTTGGAGCCCCGGACCGCCCACCTAATTAATATTAACTCCAATGAGTGAGTCAGTGAAGCTCCGGCGCGGCACTTGATGTACTGCGCCTGCGCAGCCCCGGACCGCACACCTAATTAATATTCACTTCACTGAGTGAGTCAGTGAAGCTCCGGCGGTGGCTGTAATCCCGCACAGGCGCAGTACATCAAGTGCCGCGCCGGAGCTTCACTGACTCACTCAGTGAAGTGAATATTAATTAGGTGTGCGGTCCGGGGCTGCGCAGGCGCAGTACATCAAGTGCCGCGCCGGAGCTTCACTGACTCACTCAGTGAAGTGAATATTAATTAGGTGGGCGGTCCGGGGCTCCAACGGAATCGCCAAGCCGGGGCTCCAGCAACGATGGTCAACTCCCCTTGGGCTCCTTAATGTAAGTGATTGACAGTTGATAAAAAACGATTTTTACACCTCAAATCTTCATCTGTGCCCTATAACAATAACCATTTGGAGATCCTTATGATGAGATAAATCCGGTGGCATAAATAACTTAATATGGAAAATGGTGGTGACAGAATCCCTTTAATTAGAGTTAATCGGAAATTGCAAAATTGATTTTACAAGTAAAGTGTCAGGGGTTGGAGGTTATTAAAAATACAAAAAAGTAAATGGGTTAAATAATATTTATTTTTATGAATGACTGGTTGCTCATGGTGTTAATTCTGCGTTGTAATTATAGATGGTGGTTCAATTATATCACTTTCTCTTTAAAAATGACCCTATGTAACTCATTCAATTTTTGTATTGGGAATGCCCCAGACCAGCAAGCATTTTTTTTTTCAGAATTTACTTTGGTTTATGTTACTTCATCTTTATGGAATTGTTCCCTTAAAAAAGTCTGCACATATTCCCCAAGTTTGCTTTCATAATACTTTTGTACTCCACTAGTACTTTGAGCGCACCTTTTGTGTCATCTCTATTTCCTTTCAGATTGCAAGTTCTTGTGAGCAGGGCCCTCATCCCTGTTGTTTAAACTGTTACTTTTTAATCTCTGATTTTGTTTGAAATTACACCCTCTGATTAGTATATTTTGACAGCTTATCACCATATATATAACTCTGTATACAGAATGTGTGTGTAAATTAGAAAGCAGGCAAATATGTAGCTTGAAGAAGACTACCTTCACCATTTACTCTATTCCCTTAACCTCAATATTGCATGGACTATCTATAGCCTTTTCCCTTTTTACTAGACTAAAGTGGTGGTGCAATGTACTGTTACACAGTGGGTGTGGAACCACTGTGCCAACCAATAGGTTTGACTTTTGTCTAATCCTAAAGGTGTTATCTTGGCAGTCGCCTGCTATTCACTATTCACCCTTTAACCCCTGTACAAGGATCTGAACTTTGCTGCAGGGGAACTACTGGACAACTGCTAGAGCAGTCTCTGTGTAGAGATGAGCGAATCATCCAAAATTCGCTTCGCCGAATATTCGTCAAACTTTTCAAAAGATTTGTACCGCATATGAATCTATTCAGTGAAGCTGCATACAAATCATACTTTATTATGTGGTGTTTTGCGAACATTCGCACACTAATAACGAACGTACAGTTGTTAAAGGTACACAACTTATGTGAACACGTACGCATGAGCGTACAAATTGCGTCCGAAAATGACGGGATTTGCAGGAGCGGAATGGTGGAGCAGGAGGAAAGCTCTGAATCTGACCCCTGGCTACATGATACTGTATCAGCAGATGACAGCAGATCATCCGACTGTGATTGAGATGAGTGTGCCATCAACTCCACTACCTCATCCACTTTCTCCTCCACTACAATTTTGCGCCTTGGTGGGTTAGCCTGGTGGAACAGTGGCCAACTATTGCGAATTCTAGAAGTAGAAGCTCCGGCTACAGGTCCTTTGGCACTGCAGCTCCTTTTTTTTGGAGCTCGAGGTCTGGCTGGAACCCTTTTGCTTTTCCATGCCAGACATTTTTCATTTGACTGTGGCCCTGCAGCTGTTCTTTGTCGCTTTCCCTGTCTCTCTCCCTATCTCTCGCCCTGTCTCTCCCCTGCCTGATTAATTACCAGCCCTGCACTTCCCCTCCACTGGTCCTGCAGTATCCCTGATATGTGCAATATGGATTCCCAGAACAATTACACCCCAATTTTAACAAAACAGTTCTCTGTCTCTCAGAGAACTGACACAGACAGTGCTTCTGCTCGTCTCAGCGGTCGCAGCACAACTGATGCGTCACTGGCTTACTGAGCCTGAGCCAATCAGAGAAAGCCCTTCCCACTAGGTCAGGTGACCGCTTTCTTCCCGGGGTTTATGCCGCACGAATAACGAACAGTAAAAGTTCGCTAATTAACTGAATTCGTACGCATCAGCGTATAAAGTAACTTATATGTAACATTAGCAGACAATTTATCGGACAAGTACGTAGCGAATGCGCAGAAAGCTTTAAGAACATTTTCGAATCTAACAAAGCCAATCTCAAAAAATCCGGATTCGCTTCGCAGCGGAATATTTCCAAGATTCGTATCGAATCTACGAAGCTCATCTCTATCTATGTGTGATTGACAGATAATCCACCAGGGTCAGAGATACAAATGCAGAGCACCAAGGGGTCAGACAAAATTGTAGTCAAAGACAGGCTAAGATCAGGGCTGGCCAAAAGCATGCTATACTGTAAACAGTCCAAGGTCAGGGCAGGCAGTAAATGCTAAGACACCTTTGTAGGATATTAGCATTCTTGAAAACCTATTGTTCACGCACCCTCCTACAGGGAAAGGTGCCTTAAGCACCCCAGGTTTGCCAGGCATTGGCTAGTGAAAATAAGAGTGCATGTACTTTGCGTGCCCTTTAAGAGCTGAAGGTAGCGTGCACACCCTACGGCGGGAGGGCAAGGTGATCAGAACAGTTAAATTACAAATCTACAATAAAAACGTCCTATTTTCAGCTACTTTTCTGGTTCTTATCTTCTAATGCTTTTTCTGCTGTGGTTTTTAGCCATGGGAGCATACCATAAGCAGAAGTTTCTAGTAGCTGTTGATTTAAAGGGGTATTCCCATCTCACAAATGAAGTTTGTATAGTTAGATATAGCCATACCAATATTATTACTAATAGAATGTATTTATATAAAATGTACCGTTTAGAAAATGTTCATATTTGTATATCCATTGTCCCACACACATCAGTCAGGCCGTTGCCCCTAGTTACGGCCACCACGGCCATGTAGTAGTGGTGGCCCGCTTGCTCCTTTTTAAACCCGCTCTGAGGTAACTGCTGTATTGTGAACGTACATTGCATGAGCATGCGGAGACACATCTTAGGGTTGTAGCATTTTTGTCTGGGCTTCCAAAACGCAGAGAAACGGATCCTGTTGCAAGATCAATTCATCTCTATGGAGCATGATCCATTTATAAAGTCTGCGTTTTGGACGGATCCTGACCATTGTGTTTTGGACGGGTAGTGTCCAAAACGCAGATGTGAAAGTACCCTAAGATGTGTCTGCGCATGCTCATGCAATGTGCATTCACAATACAGTAGTTACCTCAGAACGGGTTTGAAAAGGAGCAAGCCGGCCACCACTACTACACGGCCGCGGTGGTCGTAACTAGGGGCAACATCCTGACTGATGCGTGTGGGACAATGGATATACAAATAGGCAAATCTTCTAAACGGTACATTTTATATAAATACATTCTATTAGTAATAATATTGGTATGGCTATATCTAATTATACAAACTACATTTGTGAGATGGGAATACCCCTTTAAGTGTTGCAGAGAACAGGTGAAAATTCAGACAAAGTCTGAGCAAAATTACAAAGATAAGAATATGTGAGACTCAGCAATGCTCAATTTATTCTTAAAGGGATTCTGTCACCTCGTTTAAGCCTATAGAGCTGAGGACATGGGCTGCTAGATGGCCACTAGCCCGTCCACAATATACTTTTCCTATTGCTGTGTGTGTCTTTGTTTAGTCAGAAAAACGATTTTATTCATATGCTAATTCTGGTTTTAAGGAGCCCAAGGGGCGGTTACCAATATTCCTGGATCCCAGCTGCGTCCACTGTGAAGGAGCCCAGCACCGCCCCGCATCGTCTCATCTCCTCCTTGCTCCCCCGACTTCATGCATTCAGAGCGCCGTAATCTCGCGCATGCGCGAGTACGCCGCTTGTCAGTGATGGTAAACTGTTCTTTCCCTGTGCTGGCATCAGCATCAGGGAACGAACTGCGCATGCGCGAGATGGCTCGCGCGAGATTACGGCGCTCTGAATGCGTGAAGTCGGGGGAGCAAGGAGGAGATGAGAGGATGCGGGGCGGTGCTGGGCTCCTTCACAGTGGGCACGGCTGGGATCCAGGAAGATTGGTAACCGCCCCTTGGGCTCCTTATAACCAGAATTAGCATATGAATAAAATTGTTTTTCTGACTAAACAAAGACACACAAAGCAATAGGAAAAGTATATTGTGGACGGGCTAGTGGCCATCTAGCAGCTCATGTCCTCAGCTCTATAGGCTTAAATGAGGTGACAGAATCCCTTTAAAGCTGCTCAATCATCCAGCTGGAATACTGAATTTTCTTCTTTGGAAGTCTAAAGGAGCATTTCCTTTGTGTGGTTGAGGCAGACAGAGTACTATCACAATGGTATACAAGAAGATCAGGACAGTTGGAGTGCTATCATAAGATTATACAAGCTGGTGATCAGAGCAGGTTGCAAACAGTAGATGTGGCCAGGAACAAGCTATGCCAATATTAATCAAGACAGATGAGCAACTTAGCATGATGCTGGGACCAAAAGGACTTTATTGCTCAAGAACTGTGTGAAAGGGGAAGGATGAGCAGAAGTGCTGTAGTGCACGATGGACCTCTAAGTAGCCAGTCAGTGCAAACCTGTGCAGGGCAGCAACATGTAACATAGGAAAAAAAAATTAGGGTAAGCTGGAGCCCAGGTATGAAGAAGGCCATTTGTAACACAGTAAGAATGAATGAGAAGCTGTCCAGAAAAGAACTCATGGGTGACTTGCTAGGCACCACTAATAGAGTGATGGCAGCCTGTGACAGTCAATAAAGTTGTATTCTGTAATTTCTTAGTTTGATATATTTATTTTCTTTGTATTTTTAAAAACTGACTTGATAGCTAATGCCTTTACTAACAGACTCTGGCTTCTGAATGACAGATCAAAATTGTCAGTGATACTGGCACGCATTACTAGAAATATTTTGAAGTCTGGGAAAAATTACCATTTTCAGTTTGTAAAAATGTATTCCTGGAAACCATAAAAGAAAAGCTCCTACACCTATATTTAGATTTTTGATGGAAATTCAAAAAAGCTGAAAAAGGAAACAAGGAGACTAGTTTATTCTAGCACTTATGGCTACAAAGTAGAAATGGGTCATGAGTAGAGATGAGCGAGCATGCTCGTCCGAGCTTGGTGCTCGTTCGAGTATTAGGGTACTCGAAAGTGCTCGCTGCTCGGACGAGTATCTCGCCATGCTCGAGGAAATGGCATCTCCCGCATTTTGAATTTTTGGCGCCTATAAACTCAGCCAATCACAAGCCAGGAGACTCTGCGATACACCCAGCATCACGTGGGGCCCTTACATGTCGATAGCAGGGGTTGGCTGGCCTGATCAGGTGACCCTGGAATATACTAGTGACTGCCCGTGGTGCTCGGCTCAGATGCTGTCTGGATGTCGTTAGGGACAGAGCTGCTGCGTTTCAGTGAGAGTGTTAGGGCCTGGATTTAGTTCTCTGTTAGGCAGGAGTGATATCAAAAGAACCCAACAGCCCTTCTAAGGGCTACAAGACACTTTTTTTTGTCTCTGGGCTGGCTGGCACTAGTAGTGCAGCTATCGCCATATATAACAATTTTTTTTTTTTTATAGTTTTATCTCAGTGATACAAATCCATTTCATACAGCTGTGTGGAACCATTCTGTGTATCACAGTTCAGCTGTCCACTCACCACAAACCACAATCCGCATTTTCTGTCCAGGTGACCCATTCTGTACGTCACGTAATTAAAAAAGGTCTTTTGCTCTCACTGATACAGCTACATTAGAAAAATCTCTGTGCGACATTTTTCTGGGTTGCAGTCAAAAGTCAGCAGAGGCTGAGTTTGCTCTCTGATATTTTCTGCACGTCACGTTAAAAAAAAAAATAAAAAATAATATATATATATATATATATATATATATATATATATATATAAAAAATAAAATAAAAAAAAATAGTTTTTTGTTGTTTTATCTCAGTGATACAAATCCATTTCATACAGCTGTGTGGAACCATTCTGTGTATCACAGTTCAGCTGTCCACTCACCACAAACCACAATCCGCATTTTCTGTCCAGGTGACCCATTCTGTACGTCACGTAATTAAAAAAGGTCTTTTGCTCTCACTGATACAGCTACATTAGAAAAATCTCTGTGCGACATTTGTCTGGGTTGCAATTAAGCAGACCAAGTCTGTCTAATCTAATAGTTTCCGAGTAATTGCTCCATACTGCACGGTACGTAATAACATACGTAATTTAGCTCTAACTTATCCACCTATATACAAAGCACAATCCGTATTTTCTGTCCAGGTGACACATTCTGTACATCACGTAATTAAAAAAGGTCTTTTGCTCTCACTGATACAGCTACATTACAAAAATCTCTGTGCGACATTTGTCTGGGTTGCAATTAAGCAGACCAAGTCTGCCTAATCTAATAGTTTCCGTGTAATTGCTCCATACTGCACGGTACATAATAACATACGTAATTTAGCTCTAACTTATCCACTTATATACAAAGCACAATCTGTATTTTCTGTCCAGGTGACACATTCTGTACGTCACTTAATTAAAAAAGTTATTTTGCTCTCACTGATACAGCTACATTAAAAAAATCTCTGTGCGACATTTGTCTGGGTTGCAATTAAGCAGACCAAGTCTGCCTAATCTAATAGTTTTCGTGTAATTGCTCCATACTGCACGGTACGTAATAACATATGCAATTTAGCTCTAACTTATCCACCTACAGTGCCTTGCGAAAGTATTCGGCCCCCTGGAACTTTTTAACCTTTTGCCATATTTCAGGCTTCAAACAAAAAGATATAACATTTTAAATTTTTGGTAAATAATCAACAACAAGTGGGTCACAATTGTGAAGTGGAACGAAATTTATTGGATCATTTAAACTTTTTTTGTAATAATAAAACTGAAAAGTGGGGCGTGCAAAATTATTCAGCCCCCTTGCATTAATACTTTGTTGCGCCACCTTTTGCTGCGATTACAGCTGCAAGTCGCTTGGGGTATGTCTCTATCAGTTTTGCACATCTAGAGACTGAAATTCTTGCCCATTCTTCCTTGCAAAACAGCTCGAGCTCTTTGAGGTTGGATGGAGTTTGTGAACAGCAGTTTTCAGCTCTTTCCACATATTCTCAATTGGATTCAGGTCTGGACTTTGACTTGGCCATTCTAAGACCTGGATATGTTTATTTTTGAACTATTCCATTGTAGATTTTGCTTTAGGTTTGGGATCATTGTCTTGTTGGAAGATAAATCTCCGTCCTAGTCTCAGGTCTTTTGCAGACTCCAACAGGTTTTCATCCAGAATGGTCCTGTATTTGGCTCCATACATCTTCCCATTAATTTTAACCATCTTCCCTGTCCCTGCTGATGAAAAGCAGGCCCAAACCATGATGCTGCCACCACCATGTTTGACAGTGGGGATGGTGTGTTCAGGGTGATGAGCTGTGTTGCTTTTATGCCAAACATATCGTTTTGCATTGTTTCCAAAAAGTTCAATTTTGGTTTCATCTGACCAGAGCACCTTCATCCTCATGTTTGGTGTGTCTCCCAGGTGGCTTGTGGTAAACTGTAAACAAGACTTTTTATGGATATCTTTGAGAAATGGCTTTCTTCTTGCCACTCTTCCATAAAGGAGGATCTTTAAAGAAAGTGAGGATGACCGACGTACTGTGGTGTGCAACCTGTGCCACACCAGGATCAGCAGGGGTGCCACCACTACTAGCCTAACCACCACCAGCATGCGCAGGCATATGAGTGCTAAACACCCCACTCAATGGAACCAAGGCCGTTCACCTCCTGCGGGCCCCACCACTGCTCCTTCCCCTGTGTCACTCGCTGCCTCTGCTAGTCAACCCCCTGCCCAGGACACCGGCACGAGCGCCTCCCGCCGGAAAACCACACCTTCGCCTCCACGAACCTCCACAGCGTCCACCAATGTGTCCCTCCGCAGCGTTCAGCTGTCTTTACAGCAGACGCTGGAGCGCAAGAGGAAATACAGTTCCACCCACCCACATGCCCAAGCCCTCAACGTCCACATCTCCAAATAGCTGAGCCTGGAGATGCTGCCCTATAGGCTGGTAGAGACCGAAGCCTTTCCCAATCTCATGGCGGTGGCTGCCCCTTGGTATTCGGTCCCCAGCCGCCACTATTTTTCCCGATGTGCTGTCCCATCCCTACACCAGCACGTGTCACAGAACATCATCCGTGCCCTGACCAACGCTGTTTCTGAGAAGGTCCACCTAACCACAGACATGTGGACAAGTGCTGCTGGGCAGGGACACTATATATCACTGACAGCACATTGGGTTAACTTGGTGGAGGCTGGGACCGAGTCTGACCCTGGGGCCGCTCATGTACTGCCCACACCGAGCATTGCGGGGCCTACCTCGGTCACGGTCTCTCAGACGTACTATGCCTCCTCCTCCGACCCCTCCTCCTCCTCCACCTCCTCCTCCGAATTACCATCCGTGAGCACAGCGCCTTCAGTCGGTAGCTCTAGGCGCAGCAGCAGTGCCATGGGTAAGCGCCAGCAGGCGGTGCTCAAACTGCTGAGCTTAGGTGACAAAAGGCACACCGCCCAAGAGCTGTTACAGGGCATCATGGCCCAGACCGATCTGTGGCTGGCACCGCTGAACCTCAAGCCAGGCATGGTTGTGTGTGACAACGGGCGTAACCTGGTGGCGGCTCTCAACTTGGCAGACTGACACATGTGCCATGCCTGGCCCACGTGTTCAATCTCATAGTTCAGCGGTTCCTGAAGACATACCCCAATCTGCCTGATTTGCTCACCAAGGTGCGCCGCATCTGTGCGCATTTCCACAAGTCGACCACAGATGCTGCCACTCTCAGGGCAGCGCAGCGCCGCCTACAACTGCCCGCTCACTGACTGTTGTGCGACGTGCCCACAAGATGGAATTCGACATTAAACATGTTATCCAGAGTTTACAAGCAGCGCAGAGCGATTGTAGACTGCCAGATGTCAACTTCCACCAGAACTGGTAGTCAGGTCACTCAGATTCCTCAAGTCTACAATGAGGAGTGGACGTGGATTTCTGATATCTGCCAGGTGTTGAGCAACTTTGAGGAGTCAACACAGATGGTCAGCGGCGATGCCGCCATTATCAGCCTCACCATCCCACTGCTTTGCCTGTTAAAAAACTCACTGCTCAGCATGAAGTCGGATGCTTTGCGCTGTCACAAGAGACAGTGGAGGAAGATACGTCGCTTGATAGCCAGAGCACCCTCCGATCTGTTTCTCAGCGCGTATCGGAGGAGGGGGATGAGGATGAGGAGGAAGAGGAGGAGAATGTCGACAAGACAGAAGAGGGTACCAGTGCTCAGTCCTTCTTAACTCTTGAGCGTGTATGGGCTGAAGAGGAGGACTTGGAGGAGGAGCAGGAGGAGGAAATGGAGAGTCAGGCCAGTGAGGAGAGGGAATTCTTGCGTGTTGGGACTCTGGCGCACATAGCAGACTTCATGTTAGGCTGCCTATCCCGTGACCCTCGCGTTAGAAGCATTTTTTCAAACACCGATTACTGGGTGTTCACTCTCCTGGACCCACAGTACAAGCAGAACCTTTCCACTCTCATCCCTGTAGAGGAAAGGAGTATGAGAGTGAATCAATATCAACAGGCCCTGGTGCACAAGCTGAAACAATCCTTCCCATCTGACGCCGCTAGTGGCAGAGGGCATGGTTCTGTGGGCCAAGTAGCGGGGGAGAGGAGGCGAGCAGGCAGCTTGTCCAGCACTGGCAGGGGAACGCTCTCCAAGGCCTTTGCCAGTTTTATGTCACCCCAGCAAGACACTGTCACCTGTCCCCAGTCTCGGCAGAGTAGGGGTGAGCCTTACAGAAAGATGGTGAGGGAGTATCTAACTGACCATACCAACGTCCGGACCGATCACTCTGCTCCATACAACTACTGGGTTTCAAAGCTGGACACATGGCCTGAACTGGCGCTGTACGCCTTGGAGGTGCTGGCCTGCCCTGCCGCTAGCGTGTTGTCAGAGCGGGTATTCAGTGCAGCTGGTGGCGTCATCACCGATAAGCGTAGCCTGTCAACTGACGGCGCTGATAGGCTGACGCTTATTAAAATGAACAAAGCCTGGATTTCACCGGAATTCAAATCTCCTCCGGGGGAAAGCAGCTAAAGATTAACATTACTTATGTATCCGATTCCTCTTCTCTACTCCTTGTCGTCTTTGCCTAACGCTGACCCAAAAAACACAATTTTTTAGAGGTCCAACTGGCACTCTTTTACCACAATTTTTCCGGAGGTCCACCTACAGGCCCTCTCTCTAAACAATTTTTCCAGAGGTCCACCTACAGGCCCTCTCTCTAAACAATTTTTCCGGAGGGCCCCCTACAGGCTCTCTCTCCAAACAATTTTTCCGGAGGTCCACCTATAGGCCCTCTCTCCAATCAATTTTTCCGCAGGGCCACATAATGCGATAGACAGGAATGGAACCCCGGTCAACTGCTTGGGAAGCAGCTATGTTCACCACTTTACCACCAACAACCACAGCAACTGATAAGAACAGATACTAAACTTGATGTAAGCCAACATTTCGACAATCGATAACCCAAAAAGGGTCCACCGTCAAGCCCGGCGTTCGGCCACCCTGAGCATTTCTCAAGGAGACAGCCTCCAGGCCCTCAACGTCCACATACAGGGCCACGCTAAATTTTTTATGTGCTCTACCTGCTACTGTCATGTAGCTCGGTCATTCTGACCGAGTCTGACCCTGGGGCCGCTCATGTACTGCCCACTTGGAGGATTGCGGGGCCTACCTCGGTCATGGTTTCTCAGACTTACTATGCCTCTTCCTCCAACCCCTCCTCCTTCGAATTACCATCCGTGCTTCACCTCCTGCTACCTCAGTCTAACTCGGTCACTCTGTTGTCACCGCCATGCTGCGTCAGGCTAAATTTTTGGGTGGCTCACCTGCTACCTCATCTAACTTGGTCACTTGTTGGTGTCACCGCCATGCTGTGTCAGGCTTATGCCTGCATCGTGTGGCTGGGGATAGGAGAGCAGTGCCAGCATGGGCATGGGTGATGGACCTTCGTTGCACCTAGTTGGGTGCTTCCCTAACATGTGATGAGCATGTGCCTCGCCTTTCTTGGTCTGGGTGAGCACAATTGCCATGAGGGTAACCACCAGGCTGTTGCAGGAGAATTTGGGGTAATGGTGGGATTAGGCAGCCTCAGAGGATCCATGCATGCTGCCCCTGCTGTTTCCTGTCCATTTCCGTGGTGTTTCCATCATTTTCTGATGTTTCCAGGTTTTCATCCAGCCTTCCCTAGGCAGAGCCTTGGTCCCCTGCAAAAAATGCTCTATTCTCCCATTGACTTCAGTGGGGTTCGTTACTCGAAACGAGCACCCGAGCATCGGGAAAAGTTTGTCTCGAATAACGAGCACCTGAGCATTTTAGTGCTCGCTCATCTCTAGTCATGAGAGCTAGGTTAACCGAATATCAGTCAAGAGCAACAACTTCTCCATTCAATTTCAATATACAGTACTATACAAAAGTTTCTTTTGCCTTGAAACAACATCAATTCTTCTAGGTACACCCGCAAACATCTTTTGAAGGAACTTGGCAAGTAATTTATTACAAACATCTTGGGGAACTAAGAACAGATCTTCAGTGGAAATAGGCTCAATGATTTTGAGATCTGTCATCAAATCCAGGACTCCTTGTTCTTCTTTATGGTGAATATAGTTCTTAATTATATTAGCTGTGTGTTTGGGGTTGTTGCTTGCTGCAGAATAAACTTGCAGCCAATCAGATGCCTTCCTAATAGTACTGCATAATGGGATAAGTATCTGCCTGTACAGAATACCATCAAGGAGGCATCTACTGTACTTGGCTCCAAAGTAAAGATAAACGAACCAGTTGACATTCATTTTAGGACCAGTTCGCTGAATTTTTGTAAAAGTTCCTGTGTAATCCCAAATTAATTCAGGCCAAACCAAAGGTGCTTCAGTTGCCCTGAAAGTTGGTATATAACCCCCTCTAGCCTCCTAGGACTCATATTTTTTTTTAAAGAAAACTTATGTGTTTTAATTTATTTCTTATGAATTTTTTTTACCTCCCCTTCCCCCCTCCACAAGCTCTGGAACGCAATGACAGCAACAGTAAATGATGTCTTAGGTAAATGGGTAAACGTAAGTTTGATGTCATTAACATACAGCGTGTTTAAAGGTGTATTCCCATCTTACAAATGTAGTTTGTATAGATAGATATAGCCATACCAATATTATTACTAATAGAATGTATTTATATAAAATGTACCATTTAGAAGATTTGCTTATTTGTATATCCATTGTCCCACACACATCAGTCAGGCCGTTGCCCCTGGTTACGACCACCGTTGCCATGTAGTAGAGGTGGTCAGCTTGCTCCTGTTTAAACCCACTCTGAGGTAACTGCTGTATTGTGAACACACATTACATGACCATGCGCAGACACATCTTAGGGCTGTAGTATTTTTGTCTGCGCTTCCAAAACGCAGAGAAACGGATCCTGTTCCAAGATCAATTCATCTCTATGGAGCAGGATCCGTTTATAAAGTGTGCGTTTTGGACGGATCCTGATCATTGTATTTTGGACTGGTAGCGTCCAAAACGCAGATGTGAAAGTACCCCAAGATGTCTCTCCGCATGCTCATGCAATGTGTTCACAATACAGCAGTTACCTCCGAGCAAGCCGGGCACCACTACTACAGGGCCGCAACTAGGGGCAACGGCCTGACTGATGTGTGTGGGACAATGGATATATATAGGCAAATCTTCTAAACTGTACATTTTATATAAATACATTCTATTAGTAATAATATTGGTATGGCTGCATCTAACTATAAAAAATACATTTGTGAAATGGGAATACCCCTTTAATATCACATCATTCTGGCACATTCTTTTTCATATTCCAAAGCTTCCAGAAATTGTCCCTTATCGGAGGCAGATGGTGTTTAAACACACACGATGTTATGGAATTTAAAAAAAAAAATCAATTAAATTAAAAGGTGGCTTGGGGGACCAAGCATCCAAAAATTATGCCTTGACAGAGCCAGAATGCCTACCCATACGACAAGCACAAGTGTTAATTGTCAGAAGAAAAAGTGAATGAGCCTAAATAAATTCTCCCTCTTAATTGGGAGCAGCAGCAGTGCAGTGTGTATGTGGAAAGGGTAAGGATATAGTGGCATGAGGCCGCAATAGTAGTGGCAGCAGGAGCAGTATAGCATGGAACATACTAACATATGGTTAGTAGTATTGATACTGGTGGCAGATGCTTTGTGTTAATGACGGTGGCAGTAGGGGATTAACGGCGAGCAGCAGCAGCAGCCATATATGGTGACAGAGCGATGCCAGAAAGGCATCATGATTGGCAGCATGATCAAGGCAGCAGCAACCTTATAGAAGATGATGTTTGGAGCAGTGGCATGATGGAGGCAGTGGGAGCAGCCATACAGAACTTGATGGTTGGAAAATTATTTAAGTGATTGATTTTAAATATCCTACAGTCGGCTCGATTGTGACAACTTGTGGGGGAGGAGATTATATGGACAGTATCATACTGATGATATCACACTGATTGTATTTTGAACAATGTTATGATATTGCAAATGTTAAGGCATTGTTATTATACTTACCTTTTTGAAAACTAATAAAAAGAATTAAAAAAAAAAAAAGGAAAATGGCATAAGTGGCATGATGCAGGCCGCAGCAGCAGTCGTACAGAACGTGATGGTTGGAAAGTGGCTTTAGTGGTATGATGCAGACAGCAGCAGCAGTCGTACAGAACGTGATGGTTGGAAAGTGGCTTTAGTGCCATGATGCAGACCGCAGCAGCAGCTGTACAGAGTGTGATAGTTGGAAAGTGGCTTTAGTGGTATGATGCAGACAGCAGCAGCAGTCGTACAGAACGTGATGGTTGGAAAGTGGCTTTAGTGCCATGATGCAGACCGCAGCAGCAGCTGTACAGAGTGTGATAGTTGGAAAGTGGCTTTAGTGGCATGATGGTAAAGTCATAGTAAATAGACAGACAGCAGTGGCATGGCAGAGGCCACAACAGAAGTCGAACAGAGCATGATGGTTGGTAAGTGGCATTAGTGGCATGATCAGGGTTGCCAACCAGAATTTTCCTTTTTCTGGACAACTTATCCTAAAATCACAGACAGCCAACATTTTTTACAGACAAATTGGAAAACCATAATGGATGATAAAGATTCTAAGTAGTACATGCCTATAGCTCAATATACTGATAACACCTCATTACCAGCATTTACTGTGAGCTGTACAATGATGATAATTACCACCAAAATAATCTAGTCAAGTAGCACCAGCCTTCAAAAAAATCATGGACACATCTATTTTTTTCATGGACACGGGAAAAAGTTTCCTATTTTTCCGGACTGTTCAGAAATTTCTGGATGGTTGGCAACCCTGGGCATGATGCAGGCCACAGAGGCAGTCGTACAGAACTTAATAGTTGGAAAGTGACATTAGTGGCATGAGGCAGGCCACAGCAGCAGCCATACAGAACGTGATGGTAGGCAGACAGACAGCAGCAATGGCAATATGGGGCACAGTCAGCAAGGCAAGGTCTATTCATTGATATCAGCCCATGAAAATCCTCCTGAATCCAGGCTTGGTTCATTTTGACAAAAGTGATGTTTTGGACACTGGCAGAGGACAACTTAGTCTGTTTGGGTGTCACCACGTCCCCCCACGGTGCTGAAAACCCTCTCCAAGATGACACTAAAGGCTGGGCAAGTAAGAAAAAAATTCTGGCCACTGTTCCAGTCAGCCTGCCCAGAAATCCATGGGGTCAGGGAACAGGATGCCATAGCTTAGGTAGGCCTGAACCTGTGCGTTGAGGTGGAAGCTGTCAGCTTGCTGACTGTCCTCAGCCTGGTGTGGCACGTGGAAAAACTGCTCCATCATGTTGAGGAGACTGAAATGGCTGCTGCTGCAGCTACCGCGGCTTCTGCTGCTCATGGTGGCAGGAGGGGGGTGACTCTGCAGGTGGTAGAGAGGGGCCTCCCTTGAGGAAAAGCTAGTGGCAGGCATCTGCTCGCCATAAGTTGTGGCAAGCTGCGTACACAGTGTTTCCTGGTAATAACGTAATTTGTCCTCCTTTTCTGTGAGAGCAAAACATTCCCCCATTTTACCCTGGTAGCGAGGATCTAAAAGCATCGATATCCAGTAATCTTTGCATAAGCAAGCCAGCATACAGGTGGCCATTCTGGCCAATGTGCCCGAGGCGCCATTCTTTCTGGTCCGCCCCCCATAGAGACGATTGGATGTTTCGCCCGATGCCAACCTCATCATCATCCTCTTGCTTCCCCACCTCTGACTCCTCTTCCTCCTCTTGCAGTGGCAGCTCCTCATCCTTTTCCTCATGTTTGTCATTCTCTTCCTTGATGGCAGATTCCCTTTGTGTGTGCCCAACAGCTATAGGGCGGACAGCAAGATGTGTCAGCTGCTCTCCTTCCGCCGTGGTCCTCTGTTGCATGAGCGTCAGTGTCTGTTCTAAGATAAATATGAGAGGGATGATGTTCTTCATGCCGCAGTTGTCCCTGCTGACAAACTTTGTGGCTTCTTCGAAGGGCTTCAGAAACCGACAGGCGTCTTCAGGGGCGGATTGGCAATTCACCTCACTGGGAAGGTTCCCGGTGGGACGACTGCCTTCACTGTGCAGTGGGCTGCCAGCCCCCTCCCTCCCTTCACACTTGTGGCTTCTGCATTATAATGATAATAACAACGTAGCCCTCTGCAATACACATCGCAGGCTGCTATCATATGATAATGACCACACAGCAGGGTGGCCTAGGATCATTATCATTATCATTATAATTCCGGAGTCGTCACGTGGCCGCACAACAGAGGAGGAGGAAGCTGAGTGCTCCTCCCTGCCTCCAGTGAGAAGTGCAGAGGAAGAGCCATCCTGTCGGCAACTCAAGATTGTGTGATGCAGAGGCTGGGGAGTGAGGAGCAGTTATGGAGGGTAGAGGTGAGAGCTGCACAGGATATTTCTATTTAACAGTGGGGATACTAAATACTGAGGAGACGGTCTGTAAATTAAAAGCAAGACAGTGAGCAGACTTACAATAGTAAGACCCGGAGTTTGTGTGGAGGGAGGATGGCTTCCTCATGCAGACCTGAGAGGCTGTAGCAGTACAAAAGTAAAACATGAGTGTTGGTGCTGTGTGTAACAAGCAGTTCTACTGCACAGTGCTGCTGGTTGTGATCCATGCTGACTTCTTACATTGAGCTGCTGCTGCTCTCTGCAATATGTGTGAACTGGACAAGCATTCCAGGATCCAAGTCCCTGGCTACCTTTTCTATGTAGAGGTCAGGTGACCTATTATATATCCATCCAGAGCAACCCCAAACATAACAGAGGATATCACTGTGAGGTCATAGTGTAGCCTGTTTTCTCCACCAGATGATCAGCATGCTTGACAAAGGCTAGTTTGCCAAAATGTTGCACTTGGAATAAACCACAAGGAATGGATGTGCTGTCTCCGCTCTCTTTGTACTCGAACAGATGTTTCCAGCAAGTTGGAGGAACTTTGCCACTTCCCCTGGAGACGTGCACCCACCACCACCTGAACCTAATTGTGCTGACCACCCTCTTCTTCTTTTGACATATTCCAGACTTCCACCCAGGGGAGTAGCTAAAGGCTCATGGGCCCTGGTGCAAGAGTTCAGCTTGGACCCCCCCCTCCACTCAGCCCTGGTGCACCTAGCTTTTCTGCTGGCCAAGTCAAAAATTGAACCCCCCCCCATGCCAAATTCTCACCCTAACCCTTTCCCTCCTAACATCATGTATATAACTACAGAACATAATGGGTAAGGCTACATTCACACGACACATTCACATTTGTTTTTGCGGCCTCCGATCTGCATATTTTGCGGTTCAGATGCGGACTCATTCACTTCAATGGGTCAGCAAAAAATGCGGACAGCACACTGTATGCTGTCCGCATCTGTATGTCCAGTGCTATTTTTGTCCGTTTTGTAGACAAGGATAGGCATTGTTACAGTGGATCCGCAAAAAAACGGATGCCATACGGAACATCATCCGTTTTTTTTTTTTTGCGGATCCGCAATTTGCAGACCGCAAAACACAATGTTCGTGTGAATGTAGCCTAATACAGCGCCATACCTCTTACATCCAGTATAATACAGCGCCCCATACCTCTTACATCCAGTGACGTCTCCTCTGATGTAGATGTTCTCTTTCCTCATCTTCTCCTTTCAGACCAGACCACCATTTTTCAGCCATTTCTCATCTCTGTAGTTTGAAAGAAAAAAATCTTAGTTTATTACTTTTCCATCATCCTCCCGTCTTCTGGACAAATAATCCTACCACCCCCAGTACTGTGCCACTAGTACCACACAGATAGTGACCTTCAATAATTATTGGCACACAGAGTCCTAAAATAACTGCGCCCAGCAAATAGTGTCCCTGACAGTAATAGTGTGAACATAACGTCCCCCAGAAATAACTGCGCTGATACTGTGCCAAGGTGCCCCCCACAGTAATAGTGCTCCCCAAAGTCCCAACTAATAATTCTCTGCCAGAGTGCACTTGTTAGTAATAGTGCCCTCAACAGTACTAATGTCCCCACTGTGGCCCAGAAGTAATAATGCTTCCAATGTGCCAGTAAGAAGTGCCCCTACTAATGTGCCAGTAAGAAGTGCCCCCATAGTGCACCCCAATAATATGCCAGTAAGAAGTGTCCCCATAGTGCCTCCCAATAATGTGCCAGTAAGAAGTGCCTCCATAGTGCCCCCCAATAATGTGCCATTAAGAAGTGTCCCAATAGTGCCCCCCAATAATGTGCCAGTAAGAAGTCCCCCCATAGTGCCCCCCAATAATGTGTAATAATGTGCCAGTAAGAAGTGTCCCCATAGTGCCTCCCAATAATGTGCCAGTAAGAAGTGCCTCCATAGTGCCCCCCAATAATGTGCCATTAAGAAGTGTCCCCATAGTGCCCCCAATAATGTGCCAGTAAGCAGTTCCCCCATAGTGCCCCCCAATAATGTGTCAGTAAGAAGTTCCCCATAGTGCCCCACAATAATGTGCCAGTATGAAGTACCCCAATAATGTGCCAGAAGTGACCCAAAATTTCCCCCAATAACGTGCCAGTAAGAAGTGCTCCCCCCCTGATTCCCCCCAAAATCATGTGCCAGTAAAAAGTGTCCCACCCCCATAGATGCCCCCCAAATCATGTGCCAGTAAGAAATACCCGATACTAGGCCTGCAGCCTATCAGAGGAACGGGCAGTGGAGACGCCTCTCCCTCTCGTCCTGAGGACGGCGATACAGATGACTATAGACAAAAGGACAGAAGTGGCTCACCACCCAATACTAATGGAAATGGGGTGCTCTATCAAGGCTTACCCAAAGCCAGAAAGAAATTGGTACAATCTTAGAAGATAATGATTTAGATAGGCACACCCTTTATCTGGGTATATACTTGATGGATATGCACAAATAGTAGATGTGAGTTAATCTCTTGTTTTATGTAAAGTTCTCAATGAATATATGATTTTCCACTAGATATAAGTTGTTCTATTTTAAAAATATATAGAAATATTTTATTAAGAATAAATAAAAATTAAGAAAATAGCATAGTAATATAAATCGTATTCATATAAATCACCAGCGCTGGGATAAAAGTAAAATAAAGTGTGTAAAAAAGCTAGAAGTAGTAAAGAGTCCACATAAGTTAATGAATAGGTGAATACATAAAATGGATACTATATAAAAAAAGGATGCTGTAAAAAAAAAGAAGGATGCTGTAAAAAAAAGGAAAAATCACTAATATGTTAGGTCCAATCAGGAGTATCACATAGATATAAGGCCTTATAAGCCCAAAGGCCTTATATCTATGTAATACTCCTGATTGGACCTAACATATTAGTGATTTTTCCTTTTTTTACAGCATCCTTCTTTTTTTTTTACAGCATCCTTTTTTTATATAGTATCCATTTTATGTATTCACCTATTGATTAACTTATGTGGACTCTTTACTACGTCTAGCTTTTTTTACACACTTTATTTTACTTTCATCCCAGCGCTGGTGATTTATATGAATACGATTTATATTACTATGCTATTTTCTTAATTTTTATTTATTCTTAATAAAATATTTCTATTTATTTTTAAAAATAGAACAAGTTACATCTAGTGGAAAATCATATATTCATTGAGAACTTTACATAAAACAAGAGATTAACTCACATCTACAGATGACTATGGACTTGGACTCTGCCCCACCGCCGCCGTTGCCCCCCAACTGTAACCAGGGCCTAATTGGCGGTGTGGCCCTGCAAGTGGCAAGGGGGGGCCCTCAGGGCTCCCCTGGCTTAATGGCCCGGTCGCAACTGCTTCCACCATATTTGTACTCTATGTCTCAAAACATACCATCAAATTCTAAAATATTTACTCAGTACGGTAAACACCATAATAGAAAAAAAATCAAAATGGATGATTTGCCATTTTTTTTGTTGCTTCACCTGATCAAAAAGTCACACATGCTCCAAAATGATATTCATAAAAACTACAGACCACTAGAGATGAGCGAACGTGCTCGTAACGAGCACTGTACCGCTCGGCTCCCCTGCGCTCGCATGGGCGCAGGCAGCCGCTTCTGTCGGGTGAGGAGGACGGAAGCGGCTGCCTGCCCATGCGAGCGCAGGGGAGCCGAGCGGTACAGTACTCGTTACGAGCACGTTCGCTCATCTCTACAGACCACTCCACTACAGAGACCCCACACAGCTCCGTAGACATAACAAAAAGTTATGGGGGTCAGAATATATCGGTGCAAAGAAAAAAATATTTTTTCCAAAGTTGGTTTGTTTTTTTTTGTTTTTTTTTTTAAGTATTAAAACATAAGAAAAACTATATAGATGGAGTATCGCTGTAATCATACTGAGCCAGAGAATATGTCAGTAAAAATGTAACACATAATCTATATTATTATTTCTGGGTATGGAATAGAATTCAGGGTCTGGTACAGCATAGTGTGCCCTGTATTGCCAATAAGAGCACAAAAGACTTGGGGAGCATTGTCCACACAGCGGAACACCAGGACCTTGCTGGGCGCAAGAGAGCCATGCCTTATGTGCATGTCACAATTAGCTGCCATTTACATTACATCATTTACATTAATATTACTGGGGACACTATAGGTAGCATTATTAGTGGGTACTGTAAGGAGCATTATTATTACTAGGGACACTATAGAGGGCATTATAACTACTCGAGACACAATTTTTTTCTGAATTAGGGTGTTTGGAGTCTTTGGGGAGCACAGTATAGGAGTGGCAGCAGTATAGGGAGCTTGTGTTGCGAAGGCGGGGAAAATTGAGGAATCTAATGCCCCTTTCACACGAGCGGGAGACTCGCATGTCTCCCGCAACGCATCTACAGGGCTGGACTCCTGCACTGACTGGGATCGCATATAATGCTATGCGATCCCTGTCAGTGCCGAGTCCAGCCCTGTAGATGCGTTGCGGGAGACATGCGAGTCTCCCGCTCGTGTGAAAGGGGCATCAAATGTCTATGAGGCAAACTCTGCAGAGATGAGTGAAAGATGCTGTCATAGTGGTCTTAACCAAATAGAGAAGATGAGGAAAAAGAATATCTTCATCAGAGGAGACATCACTGGATGTAAGAGATATGTAGTGCTGTATTCTCCTTTATGACCAGGCAGCATGCTGAAGTTAGGGCTGGCTTGCTGCTGTGGCCTGCGTCAAACCTCCTTAGCCCCCAACTCCAGATCTTAGAGGAGGAGGACAGGATGTGGCAATTAGCATTGGGCACCACTGAGGGGCAACTTCTGGGGTTATATTTTATGCTGCTGGAGCAGTATATTGTGCTGCACTTTGATATATGGTTCTGTAGTGTACCAAATACTAATGTTCAGAACAATATACGGCTTCAGCAGCACCAAATACCACAGCACAAAACCATAATGCAGAAGAAATTACTACTCCACCAGAAATAAATACCACAGTGCAGCAAACTCTCTGCTGAGACAGTATAGTGTGCTGCACTGCGGTATTTGTTGCTGTTGTGGCACTATCTTGTGCTGCACTGTGGTATTTGGTTCTATTGAGGCAGTACTTTGTGCTGCACTGTGATATTTGGTCCTGTTAAGGCAGTATATTGTGAAGTACTGTGATGTTTGGTTCTGTTGAGGCAGTATATTGTACTGCTCAAAATATAGAAAGGAAAAAACTGTGTGGCACTCACCATTCAGTAGTCCAAAGTTTATTAGAGGTAAAATCACTTACATACAGCGGTGAACTGGGGCGGACAGCATAAAATCACCCATCAGGGCATAGGTGACGGTCGTTTCGCGCTAATACCGTGCTTCCTCAAGCCAATTGCGTCACCAAAACTGCGACGTCGCGCCCTTTTTGACCCTGTCTCTGAAATAGCGCATGCGTACGAAAATGCGTACGTATCTAAACAAGCGTACACAAACGTATGCAGAATGCCTAAGTCAGAGACAGCGTACGCAATATATAAAACATACGTAAAAAACACAACGAATAATACTCTCCTAAAAATAGGCTATCATTCTTGTCATTTAATCCTAATGGTCCAAGAGCTTCAGAGCGCATTATGCATCTAGACTCCCTCCTCCATAAATCCCTCTGTCTCCACCTTGTATTTGCGGTGGGGCAGTTTCAAGTTCGACAAAGTTCATCGACCTTGGGTTCCCCCCATGCTCAGTTCTAATATGACTTATTAAACATGGGCAACCTCTTCCTGTTGTAATTGACGAAAAGTGTTCACGAAACCTTTCATACAGACATCTAATCGTCTTTCCAATATAAAAAGAGACAGGCTCTTGATCTTAAGAATAGACTACTTAATAGAGGTTATTCGCCGGATATGTTGACTAAAGCCCTAAACAAGGCGTCAAAGAAGCAGAGAGGAGAACTATTGGTCAACAAAGCTAATACTTAGGCAAAAGGATAGCTCAAAATTATGCCCTTTCTCTTTTACATTCAGCCCCATGGCAGGAAAAATAAAGGGAATTATAAAGGATAATTGGGAGATTCTTTTGAGAGATGATAGCTTAAAAGAACTAATTGCCCAGACCCCCCTAATATAATTTAGAAAAACCCAGACTTTGAGGAGCAAATTGGTTAGAAGTAGATTTAGGGATGACAGGCCAGAAAACTGGCTAAGAAGCAGTATACCAATTGGGAACCACAAATTCGGTAATTGTGCCTTCTGTACATATAATGGTCAAAAGACATACATAAAAGTAGGCGCGATAGAACATAGAGTGAAGGAGTTAATCACATGCAAATTTGTGGTTTACTTGGTATACTGTGATTGCGGTAGATTTTATATTGGAAAGACGATTAGATGTCTGTATGAAAGGTTTCGTGAACACTTTTCGTCAATTACAACAGGAAGAGGTTGCCCACGTTTAATAAGTCATATTAGAACTGAGCATGGGGGGAACCCAAGGTCGATGAAATTTGTCGGACTTGAAACTGCCCCACCGCAAATACAAGGTGGAGACAGACACTTGAATTTATTGAGGAGGGAGTCTAGATGGATAATGCGCTCTGAAGCTCTTGGACCATTAGGATTAAATGACAAGAATGATCTCAGCGTATTTTTAGGAGAGTAATTATTCGTTGTGTTTTTTACGTATGTTTTATATATTGCGTACACTGTCTCTGACGTAGGCATTTTGCGTACGTTTGCGTACGCTTGTTTAGATACGTACGCATTTTCGTATGCATGCGCTATTTCAGAGACAGGGTCAAAAAGGGCGCGATGTCACAGTTTTGGTGACGCAATTGGCTTGAGGAAGCGCGGTATTAGAGCGAAACGGCCGTCGCCTATGCCCTGATGGGTGATTTTATGCTGTGCGCCCCAGTTCATCGCTGTATGTAAGTGATTTTGCCTCTAATAAACTTTGGACTACTGAATGGTGAGTGCCACACCGTTTTTTCCTTTCTATATTTTGAGTGGCATATTGCTTTACTTGTTTGTGTAGAGCACCACTGTGGTCCAGTTAACGGCACCCAGGTCGAAGAAGAGTCGCAGAAGAGTTCAATATATATATGTATGCATTTAATAGTGCCATCCCATTCTGGACTTTTTTCCTTTATACTTAGTATATTGTACTGCACTGTGGTATTTGGTTCTGCTGGGGCAGTATATTGTGCTGCACTGTGGTATTTGGTTCTGCTGGGGCAGTATCTTGTGCTGCACTGTGGTATTTGGTTCTATTGAGGCAGTACTTTGTGCTGCACTGTGATATTTGGTCCAGTTAAGGCAGTATATTGTGAAGTACTGTGATGTTTGGTTCTGTTGAGGCAGTATATTGTACTGCACTGTGGTATTTGGTTCTGCTGGGGCAGTACTTTGTGCTGCACTGTTATATTTGGTCCAGTTAAGTCAGTATATTGTGAAGTACTGTGATGTTTGGTTCTGTTGAGGCAGTATATTGTACTGCACTGCGGTATTTGGTTCTGCTGGGGCAGTATATTGTACTGCACTGTGGTATTTGGTTCTGCTGGGGCAGTATATTGTGCTGCACTGTGGTATTTGGTTCTGCTGGGGCAGTATCTTGTGCTGCACTGCGGTATTTGGTTCTGCTGGGGCAGTATATTGTGCTGCACTGTGGTGTCTGGTTCTGCTGGGGCAGTATATTATGCTGCACTGTGGTATTTGGTTCTACCTGGGCAGTATATTGTGCTGCACTGTGGTATCTGGTTCTGCTGGGGCAGTATATTGTGCTGCACTGTGGTATCTGGTTCTGCTGGGGCAGTATATTGTACTGCACTGTGGTATCTGGTTCTGCTGGGGCAGTATATTGTGCTGGTCTGTGGTATTTGGTTCTACCTGGGCAGTATATTGTGCTGCACTGTGGTATTTGGTTTTGCTGGGGGCAGTATATTGTGCTGCACTGTGGTATTGGGTTCTGCTGGGGCAGTATATTGTGCTGCACTGTGGTATTAGGTTCTGCTGGGGCAGTATCTTGTGCTGCACTGTAGTATTAGGTTCTGCTGGGGCAATATCTTGTGCTGCACTGTGGTATTAGGTTCTGCTGGGGCAGTATCTTGTGCTGCACTGTGGTATTAGGTTCTGCTGGGGCAGTATATTGTGCTGCACTGTGGTATTTGGTTCTGCTGGGGTGGTATATTGTGCTGCACTGTGGTATTTGGTTCTGCTGGGGCAGTATATTGTACTGCACTGTGGTATTTGGTTCTGCTGGGGCAGTATATTGTACTGCACTGTGGTATTTGGTTCTGCTGGGGCAGTACTTTGTGCTGCACTGTGATATTTGGTCCAGTTAAGTCAGTATATTGTGAAGTACTGTGATGTTTGGTTCTGTTGAGGCAGTATATTGTACTGCACTGCGGTATTTGGTTCTGCTGGGGCAGTATATTGTACTGCACTGTGGTATTTGGTTCTGCTGGGGCAGTATATTGTGCTGCACTGTGGTATTTGGTTCTGCTGGGGTGGTATATTGTGCTGCACTGTGGTATTTGGTTCTGCTGGGGCAGTATATTGTGCTTCACTGTGGTATTTGGTTCTGCTGGGGCAGTATCTTGTGCTGCACTGTGGTAATAGGTTCTGCTGTTCATCTATGATATTGCTGGTTCCGCCTATGTGTTTTGACTCCGCCTACTCATGTTGGCTCCACCATCTGTAAGTTTATCCTCACCTACAACATGGGGCCACTTTTATCTTTTTTTCCAGGGCCACTTTAGATTCCCAATCTGCCCCTGGGCGTCTTGCATGAGCTGCCACCGCCTGACTTCGAAGCAACACATGCTCCCTGCTGCTGAGGCTGTCTGCTGCACCACCAGCAACTTGGCCAGGTGGGAATTAAAGGGGTATTCCGATCTCACAAATGTAGTTTGTATAGTTAGATATAGCCATACCAATAATATTACTAATAGAATGTATTTATATAAAATGTACCTTTTAGAAGATTTTCCTATTTGTATATCCATTGTCCCACACACATCAGTCAGGCCGTTGCCCCTAGTTACGACCACTGCGGCCATGTAGTAGTGGTGGTCAGCTTACTCTTGTTCAAACCTGCTCTGAGGTAACTGCTGTATTGTGAACGCACATTGTATGATCATGCGGAGACACATCTTAGGGTTGTAGCATTTTTGTCTTCGCTTCCAAAACGCAGAGAAACGGATCCTGTTCCAAGATCAATTCATCTTGTCTGCGTTTTGGACTGGTAGCGTGCAAAGCGCAGATGTGAAAGTACCCTAAGATGTGTCTCCGCATGCTGATGCAATGTGTGTTCTCAATACAGCAGTTACCTCAGAGCAGGTTTGAACAAGAGCAAGCCGGCCACCACTACTACATGGCTCCGGTGGCTGTAACCAGGGGCAATGGCCTGACTAATGTGTGTGGGACAATGGATATACAAATAGGAAAATCTTCTAAATGGTACATTTTATTTAAATACATTCTATTAGTAATAATATTGGTATGGCTATATCTAACTATACAAACTACATTTGTGAGATGGGAATACCCCTTTAAGCTTGTGCACCAATGAATTATTGGGCGCATAGAGTTGTTTCCTGGCCATGCTTTCTGTTATCGATGGAGCTAACAATGGAGCGAGGAGGAGGAGTCTTAGGGGGAGAAGCAGAAAGGGATGATGACGATGTGAAACACACCGTGCTGCTCGGTGGCTGGCTGCCATAATGCAGAAGAAATTACTACTCCATTAAGTAATTAGGAATTACTACTCCATTAAGAAATTAAAATTAACATCACCAAAAATTGTCTAAAAATATGTTAAACATAAAAACATGATCTCAACAATGGGTCATTTTCCGATGACACATTTCCTTTAAACCTAACACTTTTGTCTAGAAAAGCTACTTTTTTGACTTTTTAAAAAAAAATTCTCTGTTTGGTTTGTCATAAAACAGGGAGACCCTCACCCAACAAAGTTTGGTATTCCATTGAAGTAAATACGTCCATGGCTTTTGGTCACTTAAGATTCGTGTGGCGTCATGTACAGCCTCTGTGTTGTATACAGCCATCATTTAGCACCCTTATTTTCTGAGGCAGAATGTAATTCCTTATGACACCATCATAATATGGAGACACACTGAGTTTTTTTTCTTTCAGATTCATTAGGAATACTATAGAAAATGTAAAAGACTGTGGCATGTCTTAAAGTAGAAAAAAATATGGGCTCTTGTAACCAACATAAAACCAACCCCAGTGATAAAATAGTATGTAATATATCAAACTAAATATGTTTCAAATAAAAGTATGCAAATATATATATATATATGAGGAAATTATGAAAAATTATTTATGAAGGAGGGAAAATGAGAAAGGGGAAAAATTGGGGTATGTTATTTAACATGCTAAGCTATGGGTATGCTATATGTAGTATGTTTAGTGGAGAATTGTAAAGCATATTCTCCAAATAAAACAACCTTCATATCCTCAGATGTAATGGAAACTATTGTAGATGAAATCATACATTTTCAAGAAGAAGCTGAATGCCTTACCCTTCCAGATGTAGCTTATAGAGGAAAACCCAAGCTAATTTGTTTTTCCACTAATGTGTGACATGGTTGTTTTCTCACACTATAAGATAAGTATATGGAAATCACCCAGGTTTTTGTAGTTGCATTAATATAGTGAACGAAGTTTAAAGGATTTTGGTACATGAGATAATGACAAACTTAATATTTTAGTCATCCCAAAAGGTATATGTGAACATTTGTAAGCAGCTGTTAATTAGAAGACATTCATTAGATCATTCTAAAGTCAAGTCTTCATGAATTCCACTTGGCTACCATATTTTATGTGTCAGGATATTCTAATACCCATATTTGGGCAAATGTTAAGTTTGGGGATGATTTTTGTTAAGAATTTATAATGTTTGGAAGAATAGAGGTATCTTTAAGTTGGGTCAAGTGTATAAGGAGGGTTGGCTCAAACTCTATTCTGAGTTGGTCACACAAGTCGGAGTTTTGACGAGATGTAGGAACAGTGGATTAATACTGGATTTGGAAAAAAGAACAAGAGTTTTCTTTTTCGAGAGCGAGAGAGAGAAGGAGTGAGCGGTAGGTGAGGGAATAGGGAGATTAATAGAAAATAAGTACAGTAGTTACAATATTGGAGATTTATATATGTGTATCATCTGTAATTTGATTAAAGAGTTGCTTGAAAAATGACAGGTCTCACTATAGAATATTGACATTGTGACAGAGAATCAGAAAAATATTAATTCTATGGTGTTCTGATAAACATTATCCAAAAGCATTCAAAATATTTAAAGTACAAATGAAGTAACAAAAAGACACATCTTATCCTAATATGATTTTCTAAAGCAAGATTACAGATGAGCAAATTTCAGGAGTCAATTGCATGCACAAAAATGTGACCATTATTGAAAATGTTCCAATTGTCCTGAAAAGTCATGTATAACACTCTAGGGGTCTCCTAGTACTGTATCCAACCCCTTTCAAGCTTTAATGCAAAGACAGCATTAGTAACGTGAAAGTAACAGTGACATACAGTATATGGGTAAATGGATGGTAACCAGTGGTAACAAACTGCCTGTTTAAAAACACACTGCACTGTCAGAATCATTGCAAATTATCTCCTTTTGAGCAGATGCCTGCCAAAGTTTATATATATATATATATATATATATATATATATATATCTACATTGTGTTATTAGAAAAAGCAATGAGTTGTTTAACCCCTTAATGACCGGGCCATTTTGCACCTTCGTGACCAGACTGATTTTTGCTAATCTGACAGGTGTCAGTTTATGTGGTAATAACTTTGGAACGCTTTTACTTATCCAGGCCATTCTGAGATTGTTTTCTCGTCACATATTCTGCTTCATGACAGTAGTAAATTTGTGGCAAAATATTTCATTTTTATTTATAAAAAAATAACAAATTTACAAAAAATTGGGAAAAATTAGCAAATTTGCAAATTTCAATTTCTCTACTTTCAAAATAAATAGTAATACCTCCAAAAATAGTTATCTTACATTCCCCATATGTCTACTTTATGTTGGCATCATTTTATAAATGTCATTTTACTTTTTTAGGACGTTAGAGGGCTTAGAAGTTTAGAAGCCATTTTTCAAATTTTCACCAAATTTTCCAAAACCATTTTT
Source organism: Rhinella marina (assembly GCA_900303285.1). NCBI lineage: Eukaryota > Metazoa > Chordata > Amphibia > Anura > Bufonidae > Rhinella > Rhinella marina. Next base: position 30,220 of record ONZH01022848.1, on the reverse strand, counting down.
TTAAGCACCAATTCAGATATAAAGTGATTTTGAGGGGCATATGTAATGGAAACCATCCATAAATGACCCCATTTTAGAAACTACACCCCTCAAATTATAAAAAAAACTGATGTTACAAAGTTTGTTAACCCTTGAGGTGTTCCACAAGAATTTAAAGGAAAATGGGGGTGAAATGTAAAAATTTCACTTTTTTGGTAGATTATTCATGTTAATAATTTTTTTCTTGCAACACAGCAAGGGTTAACAGCAAACTAAACCTCAATATACATTGCTCTGATTCTGCAGTTTACAGAAATACCCCATATGTGGTGGTAAACATCTCTATGGGTTTGTGGCAGTGGTCAGAAGGAAAGGAGCGCCATACAAATTTTGGAGGCAGATTTTGCTAGAATGGTTTTTAGGCACCATTTTGTAATTGAGAGACCCTGACGTACCCCTACAGTGGAAACCCTCAAAGAGTGATCCCATTTTGGAAACTACACCCTTCAACGAATATATTAAGGGGGGTACTGGCCACTTTGATCCCCTAAGCATTTTACGGAATTTGGAAACACTTGGCTGTGAAAATGAAAAGTTTCATTTCTCCCAATAAAATGTTGCTTTAGCCCCAATTTTTTTTTATTTGCATAAGGGGTATCAGGAGAAAAGCACCTCATAATTTGTTACCCATTTTCTCCTGAATACGGCAACATCCCATATGTGGTGGTAAACTGATGTGGGGGCACATGGCAGGACTCAGAAGAGAAGGAGTGCCATATGGATTTTACAACACAGATTTTGATGGAGTGGTTTGCAGGAGCCATTGATTTTTATTTTTTTGAGCTATTGTCTTATGTAGGGGCTCATTTTTTGCAGGATGAGGTGAGGTTTTCATTGGTATCATTTTGGGGTAAATATGCCTTTTTGATCGCTTGGTATTACTCTTTTTGTGAGTCAAGGTGAAAAAAATAGCTGTTTTGGCATAGTTTTTTTTTAGCATTTTTTTTACAGCATTCACCTGAGGGGGCAAGTCATGTGATATTTTTATAGAGCAGGTTGTTACGAACGCGGCGATACCCAGTATGTCTACCATTTTTATTATTGTTAAGTTTTACACATTAGATGCATTTTAGAACAGAATTAAATCTTGTTTATGTGTTGCCATTTTCAGAGAGCCATATTTTTAAAATTTTTTTGGCGATTGTCTTAGGTAGGGTATGAATTTTTGCGGGACAAGATGACGGTTTGATTGGTACCATTTTGGGTTAAATACGCCTTTTTGATCGCCTGCTATTACACTTTTTGTGAGGGAAGAGGGAAAAAAAATGGCTATTTTGGCATAGTTTTTTTTTTTTTTTTACAGCATTCACCTGGGGGGCCATCTCATGTAATATTTTTATAGAGCAGGTTGTTACGGACGTGGTGATACCCAATATGTCTAACATTTTTATTTTTGGAAAGTTTTACACATTAGATGCATTTTTGAACAGAATAAAATCTTTTTTTTGTGTTGCTATTTTCTGGGGGCAAAATTTTTTTATTTTTCGGGCGATTGTCTCAGGTAGGGTATCATTTTTGCAGGACAAGATGACGGTTTGATTGGTACCATTTTGGATTAAATAAACCTTTTTGATCGCCTGCTATTACACTTTTTGTGAGGGAAGAGGGAAAAAAATGGCTATTTTGGCATAGTTTTTTTTAAATTTTCTTTACAGCATTCGCCTAAGGGGCCATCTCATGTAATATTTTTATAGAGCAGGTTGTTACGGACGTGGCGATACCCAATATGTCTAACATTTTTATTTTTGGAAAGTTTTACACATTAGATGCATTTTTGAACAGAATAAAATCTTTTTTTTGTGTTGCTATTTTCTGAGCCATATTTTTTTTATTTTTCGGGCGATTGTCTCAGGTAGGGTATCATTTTTGCAGGACAAGATGACGGTTTGATTGGTACCATTTTGGGTTAAATACACCTTTTTGATCGCCTGCTATTACACGTTTTGTGAGGGAAGAGGGAAAAAATGGCTATTTTGGCATAGTTTTTTATTTATTTTTTTTACAGCATTCGCCTGGGGGGCCATCTCATGTAATATTTTTATAGAACAGGTTGTTACGGACGCGGCGATACCCAATATGTGTATCATTTTTATTTTTGGAAAGTTTTACACATTTGAACAAAATAAAATATTTTTTGTGTTGCCATTTTCTGAGATATATTTTTTTTATTTTTTAGGCGATTGTTTTAGTTAGGGTCTCATTTTTTGCGGGACAAGATGACGGTTTGATTGGTACCATTTTGGGGTACATACGCTTTTTTGATCGCCTGCTATTACACTTTTTGTAAGGGAAGGTGACCAAAAAATGTCTGTTTTGGCACAGTTTTTTTTTTTTTTACTACGTTCACCTGGCAGGGTGGATGACATGATATTTTTATAGAGCCGGTCGATACGGACTCGGCGATACCTAATATGTATACCTTTCTTTTTTTTACCTTTTTTTTACAATTTTTTTTTACTTTTTTTGGGAAAATGGCGTTTTTTTTTTAAACTTTTATTATTATTTTTTTTAAACTTTATTTTTTTAACTTTTTTTTCCACTTTATTTAACTTTTGGGGGTCTGATCCCCTTTACAATGCATTACAATACTTTTGTATTGTAATGCATTGGCTGTAAGTTTATTACTCAGTGTAATACACTTACAGCCTGCTTCCTGTGCGATCCAGGGGGCTGGATTGCATAGGCTCGCAGGGATAGCAGCCACGATGCCTAAGGAAGGCATCGGGCTGCTATCTAAGCCATCGGGTCCCCGTCACAGCAGCACGGGGACCCGATGGCCCCCACTCGCCATCCTGAAAAGCCGCGCACCATGCCGCGCGCCTCATGTGCCGCGGTCAGCGCTGACCGCGGCACTTGAAGGGTTAATGCTCCGGCGTCGGTGTTTTCAACTATGCTGGCGCATTCAGCAGGGGTCCGGCTACTGGGCACAGCCGGACCCCCGCCGCTGGTCCGTCCAGGGACCCCTGACACCCCTTTTCTGCAGCGCCGTCTTTAGACGGCGCTACAGACTGGGGACTAGCGCCACCCACCGTCTAAAGACAGTGGGCGGTCGCCATCAGGTTAAAACAAGCAGTCTAAAAATGATCCCTTTTTGGGGGCAGTTGCCTGCCAGTATTTATACATTCATGGTGGTATCAGAAAAAGAAATAATGGCTTGTTTTTAACAAGTGGTAAAAAAAACTATTTCTTTTTGGGGAGTGGCTGTGTAGGGGTAGTAGTAGTAGCAGCAGCAGAACATCATGGACAAGGCTGGAGATGTGCAGCTGTGTAAGGCTAGTAGTAGCATCAACAGCATCAAAATGTTAAACAAGATGGACAAGTTAAGCAATGTATTACTTTGTAGGGGTAGTAGTAGCATAAGGGGCAGTAGTACCTGCATCTGTGGCAGCAGAGCAGCATGAAACATGATTGAACCTGGCTAGGCAGTGGCATCATTAAACTAGTGATAGCCAGTCCTTACTGCATGCAATAGCAAATGTATTCATTGGCATCAGTGAGAGGTGTGTGAAAATCCTTACAGATCCATGCCTGATTCATTTTCACAAATATGATGTTTTCCAAACTTGTGGAGATGTATTTTATCTTCTACCGTGTGACACCACCTGCAGAATTTATTGCCTTCTCTGACATTATACTTGAGGGTGAACACAACATGGTCAAAATGGCCAACTAGACAAAGTCCACTGTGGTTTACAAAAAACATACGTCAGGCTACAGGCACGCTCTGATGATATGATTACCATATTTCTTGTACTATAAGAAAATAGCACTTCAGCAAATAGCATTTATTATGCAGAGAAAGTTTCCATGCTTACGACCACCCTGCGGTCCAGCAGCATGGCTGTGCTTGTACACTATAGAAATAAAAACACCAGCTTACGTGAGCTTCCATGGTCCCAGCCACTAGAGAGGCTGCCATTTTTTCTTATAGTGTGCAAGCAGGATGGTCGTAACCATGGAAACAAGCAGTGTATAATGCGATGGAAAAATTAACCAAGCCAGCACATGAAGCAATATGATTAATAACAGTACATTAGTAAGTGCCTTGTATTAATTTTCTCTACATGATAAATGCCACTTGCTCAAGTGAGACATCCCTTAAGACCTCCCCTGGTCAACTATCAGTGACTGAGATCTATGTACTTGTGTATACACACTTAGGCCTCATGCACGAAAACTTATTTTTGGTTTACATTTTTTACGGATCAAATGCAGACCCATTCATTTCTATGGGACTGCAAAAAAATGTGTGTGCCGTCCGCATCCATTTATCATGTAGAGATAGTTAATACAAGGCACTTACTAATGTACTGTTATTATCCATATTGCGTCATGTGCTGGCTTGGTTCATTTTTCCATCACATTATACACTGCTCATTTCCATGGTTACAACCACCCTGTAATCCTGCAGTGGTGCTCCTGCTTGCACACTATACGAAAAAAATGGCAGCCTCTCTGGTGGCTGGGACCATGGAAGCTCACGTACGCTGGTACTTTTTTCTATAGTGTACAAGCACAGCCATGCTGCTGGACTTCAGGGTGGTCGTAAGCATGGAAACTTTCTCTGCATTTTAAATGCTATTTGCTGAAATGGAAAAACCCCTTTAAGGCTTTGCCCTGTAGACACAACATCATCAGTGACCTTGCCTCTCAGGATAGTGTTCTGCTCATTCTCCTGGACCCTTACTTGCAGACATAATGTCAGCAATGAAGTTGTGTACGGCTTCAAGCAGGTTTGGAACCAAGGCTACCATCAGAATTTCAGGGCTCCATACAGCCAAACTGTGTGCCTCCCCCTCCATTTTTATTTACGTTGCCATACAGAATGTCTGGGGTTCCAATCCTGATGAAAACCTGTTAAATAATTTCTTTTGTAAAAGTCTGTGCCAAAACAGAGTCCCCTCTTTCTAACACAGCTTCATTAGTGTTCACTGTACTACAGTAAATATTAATGAGGCTGCCAGGCCCTGCTTGGATCTGTGATGTTTCAGCTCAGGTGTGAAGGGATGTAAACATCGGGCGTGGGTCACAGATTACGCTAGTGGAGTCAAAATGCACTCAGAATTTCATAATCTGATTTATATAATGTGGTAATGTATAATACTCGTGGTTTTTTTCGTGTGTAATTGGAAAAGCCCTTTAAGAATATGTCTGTACTCCGCTCTATTCAACTTTCCCTCAACCCCGGACAATCTTCCTGTCCCAGCCACTAACAAACACCCCCACAGCATGATGCTGCCTTCATCATGCTTCACTGTAAGGATGGTATTGGGTAGGTGATAAGAAATGCCTGGTTTCCTCCAGTCATGACAGTTAGAAATGAGGCCAAAAAGTTTAATCTTGGTTTCATCAGACCAGAGAATCTTGATTCTCACAGTCTGAGAGTCCTTTAGGTGATTTTTTGAAACTTCAGGTGGGCTTTCATGTCTCTTTTACTCTTTTTCTGGCCACTGTGCCATAAATCCCTGATTGGTGGAGTGCTGCAGTGATGGTTGACCTTTTGGAAGTTTCTCCCATCTGCACACAGGATCTTTGGAGCTCACCCAAAGTGGCCATTGGTTTCTTGGTCAGGTCTCTTCTCCCTCAATTACTTAGGTTGGTGGGACAGCCAGCTCTAGGGAGAGTCCTGATTGTTCCAAACTTTTTCTGTTTAAGAATTATGGAGCCGCTATGCTCTTGGGATCTTTAAGTGCAGCAGAATTTTTTTCCACCCATCTCCACATATGTGCCTCCATACAATCCTGTCTCTGAGCTCAACAGGCAGTTCTTTCCTTCTCATGGCTTGGTTTTTGCTCTGATATGCATTATCAGCTGTGAGATCTTATATACAGTACAGACCAAAAGTTTGGACACACCTTCTCATTCAAAGAGTTTTCTGTATTTTCATGACTATGAAAATTGTACATTCACACTGAAGGCATCAAAACTGTGAATTAACACATGTGGAATTATATACTTAGCAAAAAAGTGTGAAACAACTGTAAATATGTCTTATATTCTAGGTTCTTCAAAGTAGCTACCTTTTGCTTTGATTACTGCTTTGCACACTCTTGGCATTCTCTTGATGAGCTTCAAGAGGTAGTCATCTGAAATGGTTTTCACTTCACAGGTGTGCCCTGTCAGGTTTAATAAGTGGGATTTCTTGCCTTATAAATGGGGTTGGGACCATGAGTTGTGGTGGGCAGAAGTCAGGTGGATACACAGCTGATAGTCCTACTGAATAGACTGTTAAAATTTGTATTATGGCAAGAAAAAAGCAGCTAAGTAAAGAAAAACGAGTGGCCATCATTACTTTAAGAAATGAAGGTTAGTCAGTCCGAAAAATTGGGAAAACTTTGAAAGTGTCCCCAAGTGCAGTCGCAAAAACCATCAAGCGCTGCAAAGAAACTGGCTCACATGAGGACCGCCCCAGGAAAGGAAGACCAAGAGTCACCTCTGCTGCAGAGGATAAGTTCATCCGAGTCACCAGCCTCAGAAATCGCAGGTTAACAGCAGCTCAGATTAGAGACCAAGTCAATGCCACACAGAGTTCTAGCAGCAGACACATCTCTACAACAACTGTTAAGAGGAGACTGTGTGCAGCAGGCTTTCATGGTAAAATAGCCGCTAGGAAACCACTGCTAAGGACAGGCAACAAGCAGAAGAGACTTGTTTGGGCTAAAGAACACAAGGAATGGACATTAGACCAGTGGAAATCTGTGCTTTGGTCTGATGAGTCCAAATTTGAGATCTTTGGTTCCAACCACTGTGTCTTTGTGCGATGCAGAAAAGGTGAACAGATGGACTCTACATGCCTGGTTCCCACCGTGAAGCATGGAGGAGGAGGTGTGATGGTGTGGGGGTGCTTTGCTGCAGTATTGGGCCCTATTCTCTTCAATATATTTATTAATGATCTTGTAGAAGGCTTGCACAGTAAAATATCAATTTTTGCAGATGACATTAAACTGTGTAAAGTAATTAACACAGAAGAGGACAGTATACTGCTACAGATAGATCTGGATAGACTGGAGGCTTGGGCAGAGAAGTGGCAGATGAGGTTTAACACTGACAAATGTAAGGTTATGCATATGGGAAGGAATAATGCAAGTCACCAGTACATACTAAATGGTAAAATATTGGGTAACTCTGACATGGAAAAGGACCTAGGAATTTTAGTGAACAGCAAACTAAGCTGTAGAAACCAGTGTCAGACAGCTGCTGCCAAGGCCAATAAGATAACGGGTTGCATCAAAAGAGGCATAGATGCCCGTGATGAGAACATAGTCCTGCCACTTTACAAATGACTAGTCAGACCACACATGGAGTACTGTGTACAGTTCTGGGCTCCTGTGAACAAGGCAGACATAGCAGAGCTGGAGAGGGTTCAGAGGGGGGCAACTAAAGTAATAACTGGAATGGGTGGACTATAGTACCCAGAAAGATTATTAAAATTAGGGTTATTCACTTTAGAAAAAAGACGACTGAGGGGAGATCTAATAACTATGTATAAATATATCAGAGGTCAGTACAGAGATCTCTCCCATGATCTATTTATCCCCAGGACTGTGACTGTGATGAGGGGACATCCTCTGTGTCTGGAGGAAAGAAGGTTTGTACCAAAAAAATAAAAGAGGATTCTTTATGGTAAGAGCAGTGAGACTATGGAACTCTCTGCCTGAGGAGGTGGTGATGGTAAGTTCACTAAAAGAGAGGCTTGGATGTATTTTTGGAGGGTAATAATATTACAGGTTATAGTTACTAGAGAGGGGTCGTTGATCCAGGGAGTAATTCCGATAGCCTGATTGGAGTCGGGAAGGAATTTTTTTCCCTAAAATGGGGAAAATTGGCTTCTACTTCACAGGGTTTTTTGCCTTCCTCTGGATCAACTTGTAGGAAAACAGGCCGAACTGGATGGACAGATGTCTTTTTTCGGCCTTATAAACTATGTAACTATGTTACTAAGTTACTAAGAGTGTGCAAAGCAGTAATCAAAGCAAAAGGTGGCTACTTTGAAGAACCTGGAATATAAGACATATTTACAGTTGTTTCACACTTTTTTGTTAAGTGTATAATTCCACATGTGTTAATTCATAGTTTTGATGCATTCAGTGTGAATCTACAATTTTCATAGTCATGAAAATACAGAAAACTCTTTGAATGAGAAGGTGTGTCCAATCTTTTGGTCTGTACTGTAGATAGGTGTTAGTCTTTCCAAATCATATCCAGTCAACTGAATTTACCACAGACAGACTCCAATCAAGGTGTACAGTCATGGCCAAAAGTTTTGAGAATGACACAAATATTATATTTTCACATGATCTGCTGCCCTCTGGTTTTTATGTGTGTTTGTCAGATGTTTTTATCACATACAGAAATATAATTGCAATCATATTATGAGTAACAAAAGCTTATATTGACAGTTAGAATGAGTTAATGCAGCAAGTCAATATTTGCAGTGTTGACCCTTCTTCTTCAGGACCTCTGCAATTCTCCCTGGCATGCTCTCAATCAACTTCTGGACCAAATCCTGACTGATAGCAGTCCATTCTTGCACAATCAATGCTTGCATTTTGTCAGAATTTGTAGGTTTTTGTTTGTCCACCCGTCTCTTGATGATTGACCACAAGTTCTCAATGGGATTAAGATCTGGGGAGTTTCCAGGCCATGGACCCAAAATCTCTATGTTTTGTTCCCTGAGCCATTTAGTTATCACCTTTGCTTTATGGCAAGGTGCTCCATCATGCTGGAAAAGGCATTGTTGATCGCCAAACTGCTCTTGGACGGTTGGGAGAAGTTTCTCTCGGAGGACATTCTGGTACCATTCTTTATTCATGGCTGTGTTTTTAGGCAAGACTGTGAGAGAGCCGATTCCCTTGGCTGAGAAGCAACCCCACACATGAATGGTTTCAGGATACTTTACAGTTGGCATGAGACAAGACTGGTGGTAGCGCTCACCTTGTCTTCTCCGAATAAGCTGTTTTCCAGATGTCCCAAACAATCGAAAAGGGGATTCATCAGAGAAAATGACTTTACCCCAGTCCTCAGCAGTCCACTCCCTGTACCTTTTGCAGAATATCAGTCTGTCCCTGATGTTTTTCTGGAGAGAAGTGGCTTCTTTGCTGCCCTCCTTGAGACCAGGCCTTGCTCCAATAGTCTCCGCCTCACAGTGCGTGCAGATGCACTCACACCTGCCTGCTGCCATTCCTGAGCAAGCTCTGCACTGCTGGTAGCCCGATCCCGCAGCTGAAACACTTTTAAGAGACGGTCCTGGCGCTTGCTGGTCTTTCTTGGGCACCCTGGAGCCTTTTTGGCAACAATGGAACCTCTCTCCTTGAAGTTCTTGATGATGCGATAGATTGTTGACTGAGGTGCAATCTTTCTAGCTGCGATACTCTTCCCTGTTAGGCCATTTTTGTGCAGTGCAATGATGACTGCACGTGTTTCTTTAGAGATAACCATGGTTAATAGAAGAGAAACAATGATGCCAAGCACCAGCCTCCTTTTAAAATGTCCAGTGGTGTCATTCTTACTTAATCATGACAGATTGATCTCCAGCCCTGTCCTCATCAACACCCACACCTGTGTTAATGGAGCAATCACTGAAACGATTTTAGCTGGTCCTTTTAAGGCAGGGCTACAATGATGTTGAAATGTGTTTTGGGGGATAAAGTTCATTTTCTAGGCAAATATTGACTTTGCAAGTAATTGCTGTTAAGCTGATCACTCTTTATAACATTCTAGAGTATATGCAAATTGCCATTATAAAAACCGAAGCAGTAGACTTTGTAAAAATTAATATTTGTATCATTCTCAAAACTTTTGGCCATGACTGTAGAAACATCCCAAAGATGATCAAGAAAAATGAAAAAACCCCAGAGCTAAGTTTCAAGTGTTATAGCAAAAGGTTTAAATACTTATTTCCATGCAAATTTAGAATGTTTACATTTTAATAAATTAGAAAAAAATCCTCCTTATGGGGTACTGAGCGCAGATTGATGGGGGAAAACTTGAATTTTTTTTAAAATTTAGCACAAGGCTGCAACATAACAAAATGTGAAAAAGTACACCGTACACCCCTGCTGTTTCTATACTTAGGCTACTTTCACACCTCCGGTGTGAAAGTAGTTCTATTCACCAGATCCGGAAGAAATGTGTGAAATTAGCCTTAGGGGTCCAGTGAGAGGACCTACTTAGTGAACAAATGAAATCCAAGTTATACTGGGTCTTTTCTCACAAAACTATATCAATTTGCTTAGCTACTCCTGTTTTATAACATGATACCCTATTCAATGTGACAAGTTTCCTTTGGGGGTACGACCAGCCAGTGTGGTTTTGATGTGGGTATGATGCAGTCATGGAATGCTTGCAGCCGACCGCATGCCGTTACCTCAAGCATAATCATGCATTTAGGATGCATTTTTTTTGTCCGTGATTGGACTGTTGTTTGAACTGTTATGAATGTTCATGTTTTTTTAGCATTTTGATGAACTTAAAATAGTGACACATGGTAAAACATGTTAAACGTATACCGCAAGCGGCTACTCAACTGTATACCCTTGTGCGGTCTGCAGCCACAAACTAATATACAGTTCATGTAATTTATATACTTGCATATACTCAAGAAAGACAGAGTAGCGCCTTTGACAGAACCCACTTCTTCACTGGGACATTCTTGCCATGTCCTGGTATGTTGAAACTCTCAATCTCTTCTGCTTTTTATGCTGGATTGGAATGAACAAAGCTATTAATGCACTTTGTAAATCTTCTGCTGATCACCCAACAAGCAAGTAAACACTTGTTTAGATATATTTATCTCCCTCAGGTGGGGATATAATCTGGATGGCAGACAAACAGCCCATGATATTCTAATTTAACTCTGGTCTCTAATCTGTAATTTAAGAATATTTTGTATCTGTAGGTACCATAAAAAGTAGGGCCAGATTAAGTGTTCCAAGACTATGGAGCACTCCATTCCTTGGGGGCTCCCCAACTAACTTGGGACCCTCCTCCACCACATACTGGAGGATAGTTAGTAAAACTTTTAGACTGCTTTGGAGTAGCACAGGAGGATTTTTAGTGTGGCATATAGTATACTGTGGCATGCTTACCAACATGGACAACTTGCCGTGGAGAAGGGCATGTGGAGAAAAACGGGCTGAGCAATTTTATTTCCTGTGTTCCCATGCCCCCTTTTCCTCAGACACCACCCCTTCTGTGTGTGCCTCACACCTTTCAAGATGTGTCCTCCATGCCCTGTGCAAGGGATTTTGGGAGGTCTCCCCTTGTTTGGGAGCCTCCCAGATGTTCCAGGAGAATTGGTAGGAGTAGAATAATAAAAATAACAAGTGTCAGATTCGGCACAAAACTAAAGTGAATGGAGTAGAAAGGACTCCGTTGACTACAATGGGGTCCATACAGTTTCCGTTCCTTTTTTACCTGCATGCAGGACTTTTTTGTGGTGTCTTTTTAACAGAATCTGTGACAGAGGCCTCAGATGTAAATAGGTCATATCAGATCATTGTACAGTATCAGATCCAAGTTTAACCCACAAATACAGTGCCCGAAGAACAAACATCACTACATAATTACAACACTGGAACTAAGCATAGTCCATAAATACAGCACCAGAACCTAGCTCATATCATAAATACAGGACCAGAATTAACCTCAGGATATAAATACAGCACCAGAACTAGAGATGAGCGAATCATTCAAAATTTCCTTCGCCGAATATTCGCTGAATTTCTGACAAGATTTGTATTTAAACTAACTTATTTGTCGAATCTAAGTAAAAAAAAACAACACGTTTTTTGCGAACATTCCTGCCCAAATTACGTACGTACAGTCAGCCTAGTTAAAAGTATGCAATACGTAAGCATTAGCGTACAAAAGTGCGTATGAATCCTTAGCGTACTATTGACGCGCAAATGCGTCATACACACAAGGCTAGGCCGCGGCGTACAGTCTTTAGAGGCAGTCCATATGATCTAGAAAAATAAGGTCCTCACTGCAGCTAGCTATCAATAAGTGAATAATTTACTAAAAACACCGTACAATAAGTGCATAATAGGACACATTGCAGTACCAGAAAAAGAATACATACAATGGGCTAAAGTGCTGAACCATTAAAAACAGTGTAGCTAAAATACAGCAAAGACATAAGTATGCAAACATTTTAATGCAATCAATTTCACATTTGCAAGCATAAAAGGCTCAGATATACATTTGAGTCTCTCCTTATGGATCCTCGTTGGTATGATAAAACACTGTCTGGAACACATATTCCAAAATTCAATTGTAATCCACGTGAGGTAAAATTGTAATCCAAACAGGTAATGTGTAATCCACATGGATAATAGAGAATAGCAGCAAATAGAGAACCCTTTTGGAAAAGGGGGCTCCCAAATAAACTGAGAAGGGGGTAAAAAGGAAAATAGGTGCACTTAGGCGCAACTGGGACCTTTCTGCAGAATGGGGAGAATCCTGACTGACAGCCATGTCCACTCCAGCTGGGTGAGAGTCAAATGGGGGAAATACATTACATGAAAAAGCAGCACATAGAGAACCCTTTTTGCCAAGGGGGCTCCTAAATAACCTGAGAAGGGGGTAAAAAGGAAAATAGGCGCACTTCGGCACAACAGGGAATTTTCTGCAGAATGGGGGAGTCCTGACAGCCATGCCCATCTAGGTGATAGTCAAACGGGGGCAACACAAACTAAACAAAAACAACTGCCAACTAGCATCTCACCCGTCAGGTACAGTCCATGGTGTGGCTCCCATAGGTCCTCCTGCAGTGTCCTTGACACTGCCAGTAGTTGGGTTCCTCATATGAGGGACCTGAAGTCCTCCTCGCTCGAGCTGCTGCTGAATCTCATCAGAGGACGCTCATGCCTCTTGTAGGCCATGCTCGCTGCGGTGGTGAAACTCCAGTGCCCTCTTCTTACTGAAGTTGGACTTGACTTGACTTGGTCCGGGTGGTGGTGACGCACGCTGCAGCCATTTTCGCTTTTCCGGATGCTCCTGCCGGGACAACAAGGGTAAGGACTTCTGGCTGCAGCGGTTCCGGAAAGGTTGCATCCAGGAAAGAAGCCACAGCTTCCCCGGCTGCTGCTGGCTTCATCTTCCACGGCAGCTGGTATTGGTGGACCACCGTGGATTGGAAGGTGAACGATAACGTGGTCAGCTGACCCAGCTGTAAGGACTGTGGTGGTGGTGGTGGTGCTGGCAGTCCAAGTATCAGAGGCTCCGACTGAGGCTGTGGCTTTTCCCAGAACCAGAGGACGCCATCTGGGAACTCCTGCAGGCAGCACAAGCGTCCTGGACCTGGTGGTTCATCCGGCCACACTTCTAGTTCCGTTGTAGGCATCCCTGTGGGAAGATGAGAGGAGCCGGCAACATGCGCGGATGGCTTCATCATCTCCATGGTGATAGGGGACGGGGAGGAGCCAGCGGCGCGCATTCTCTTTAGCGTCCCCATCCCCTAGGCAATGAGCAGGAGCAGGGGCAGGATTGAGCACCGACATGGATTAGTCGGCGCTCAGTTATGATACTGCGTCTGACGCGCGTCACGTGATGCTGGCTTGGTAACGTTGCACTTCTGTGTTCTGTCTTTTGTTTGTTCCCAATGTACCCTTCCCTTTAAGGCCCTACACCTACAGCTAAGTTAGGGACCGCCATCCAGTTGTGGTGTCATTTAGGACGGATCGTGCAAGTAGGTAGGGACAGTGGTGTGGGTGGAACACAGGGCTGAACTAGGGGGCAAGTCAAATTTTATTCAAGTACTACAGAAACTAGCAAACATGTTGCTCAGGCAAGGAGCCATAGAATTCAATTACAGATGAGCGAATCTATTCGCCGCTATGTAGATTCGATACGAATGTACACAATTTTCCACTCCGAAGTGAATCCGGATTTTTTCAGATTCGCTCCTTTTGATTCGAAAATGTTCTTAAAGCTTTGTACGCATACGCTACGTTCTTGTCCAATGAATTGTACGCTAATGCTACGTATAAGTAAGTTCACCTGACCTAGTGGGAAGGGCTTGCTCTGATTGGCTCATAGGCTCGGTAAGACTATGACATCAGTTGTGCTGCGACTGCTGAGACGAGCAGAAGCACTGTCTGTGAAGTTCTGAAGTTTCAGAACTGAATTGTGTTGTAATTGTTCTGGGCATCCATAATACATATCAGGGCTAGTGCAGGGCAAGTGCAGGGCCAGTGCAGGGCTAGTAATTAATCAGGCAGGGAGAGAAACAGGGAGAGAGACAAAGATCTGCAGGGTCACAGTCAAGTGAAAATGTCTGGCATGGAAAAGCAAAAGGGTTCCAGTTCCAGCCAGACCTTGAGCTCCAAAAAAAGGAGAAGGTGGCACAGGGCAGCAGTGGCAAAGGACATGTAGCCGGAGCTTCTACTTGTAGAATTCATAATAATTGGCCACTGTTCCACCAGGCTAACCCACCAAGGCGCAAAATTGTAGTGGATGAGGTAGCTCAATCACAGACGGATGATGTGCTTTCTTCTGCTGATACAGTATCATGTAGCCAGGGGTCAGACTCAGAGCATTCCTCCTGCTCCACCATTCCGCTCCAGCAAAGCCTAGCGTCGCGCGTGCCTGCGTATTACGCAAACGCTAGACAATAGTACGCTGAGGATTCGTACGCTCACGCGTACGTGTTCACATAAGTAGCGTACCTTTAACAATTGTATGTTCGTTATTAGTGCGCTAATGTTCGCAGAACACTACATAATAACATATGATTTGTACATAGCTTCGCCGAATAGATTTGTATGAAGTACGAATCTTTTGAAAAATTCGATGAACATTCGGCGAAGCAAATTTTGGATGATTCACTCATCTCGAAATTCAATACTGAAAGAATTAAGACTTGCTTGGTTGCTGAACTGGGTGTGGTCAGACAACATAGCAGAGCCTGTGATCACAGACAGTAGATACAAACAACGGCATCTAGTCAACTTGTCAACTGTGATGGATATAGTGGATGGAGAAAGCAACAGTAGCAAATACACAAATCATATCACACAAAAATGTTTGTTTAAAGGGGGTTGTCCAGCCTTTATTAAGTGATAGCCTATCCTCAGGAGGTTTTCAGCAGATGTTCAACACCCTTCAACCTTGTTAATCAGCTGTTTTTTTGTACCTCTGTGGATGATAGTCGGCTCTGGAACTACACAGCACGGTTAACATTGTAGTGGACAGCGTTTGCCACTGCAGCACTACTCCCGTATCTTTTAGTCATTTACCTGCCATGCAACCTCATACCAAAAATCAGTGGGAAAATTTGATGGTGTTCTCCAGAAGTCACCTATATATATTTCGTTAGAAAAACCGCAGGCAAAAGTTCTAGCACCATATGCTTGGCAAATGCAGATCTGTGATTAGAGATGAGTGAATCGATTCGTCAATTCGTATCGAATCTTGGGATTTTTTAGCTGCGAATCCGAATATTAGGTGCTTCGCTTCGGCTTTGAACGCATTCGCTACGTAGTTTGTCCTATCAATTATACGCTATTGCTATGTATAAGTTACTCTATACACTGTTGTGTACGAATTCAATTGATTTGCGATGCAGACTCCTCCCTGGTAGCCCCGCCCCCTTCTCCAGCGCGCGAGAAAGACGAGGCAACTCAGGAAATTAAGATGGCGACACAGCGAGGTCCTGACTGGGGAGGCATGGTGTGGGGTACCGACCCCTATGAGGAGAAGGAACCAGAGGAGATCTACGTCTCTCAATATGTCCGGCAGCCTAAGAAGTGCCCGCTCCGCCGCGGAAGGACTACTCCCTTCGTCAAAATTCTATGGTCCCCGAGGCTGCTTTAACCAAGTTGCGCAGATGTGCGCCTCATCCCTTTTTTCCCCTTTTCAGGTTATTGGGAAGCCCCTTGAAAGATAGTTTTTTAAGGAATCTTTGCTGCTATTTTTTTACCCATTTGGATTACAATTTTACCTATGTGGATTACAAATTGCAACTGAGTTTGGGACTCTGCTCCAGTTCTATGACAAGCGTCAGAAAGAAGAATAGAGACTTAAACGTGTCCGTGAGCAGACTAGGTAGGTGATATTTAAAATGCTTACATTATACATATAATGTATTTGCACTATATTGTTTGCACTGGATTGTTTGCACTAATGTTTTTACCTTTCAGCAACGTTTTCAAGTATGTTGCCCATTGTGTGTATTTCTTTACAGGTACCGCAATGGGTCCTCATATTCACTTTATAGTATTGTGGATGATTGTACTATGCCCATAGCCGGATAGACAGCACCTTACTTGTTCTATCTCAAATATACATACTGCCTCTGAGGGCGATTTCAGATCTGACCATTTACACTGGATCTGGCCTGGGGTCCGCAAGGTGTCAAAACGATGGCGCAAGCCTCGGATCACCTGCTGGATCACCTCCTTTTTATGCTGGTTCGGGTGGCGGTGTGTGCCATCGTAAATCGTAATCCTGGCGGTCCATCAGCCGGACTATGTATTTCAGCTGTGCAGCAGAGCTAAATGATGAAGATCATCTGGATGCCATTTTCGAATATTCGCTCTGCCTCTGAGGAGTGCACGCCGCGGCCTCTCGTCGTACGTGCCTGCGTATTACGTAATCACGTAGACAATAGTACGCTGAGGATTCGTAAGCTATTTGTACGCTCATGCGTACGTCTTCTAAGAAGTTGCGTACATTTTTTAACTGTACGTTCGTTATTAGTGCGCAAATGTTTGCTAATAGCACATAATAACGTATATTTTGTACGCAAATACAACAAATCTATTCGTCGAATATACGAGTCTTAGGAAAAGTTCTGCGAATGTTCAGCGAATAAATTTTTGAATGATTCGCTCATCTCTATCTGTGATTCATCAGTAAATATCCCTTTCATCCAATATGCCATACACCATGATTGCTTAGCTTTAGCCCAGTGTAATCTTGTCTTTTTTTTTTAGGTATTAATGCTAGTTTGCTTTCTATAAGTGAATCCCATTTCATTCAGCCAATGTTTGCAATTGTTATAAATGGAATTCTGCTTTCTCCCATTTGTTTTTAATTTTCTTTATTGGGCATTTTCATTTTTTATGACATATGAGTTGAGTTTTCTATGCTGATGCTTTGACATTCTTTGGTCTTTCCCTAAGTTTTCCATTTATACATCGATGTTCTGATTTTGTATACGCATTGATCAAATTTCGCAATCAACTTACTTGGAATAGCCAACATTTTTTGATGCACTCAATATAGTAAAGGACTGTAAAATTCCTTCAAAATGGAAATATAGTTTTTCATTTGATAGCTCATGCTATGTTTGCAAGTTTGACAGTTGCCTAAGCTTTGTGAGCCCTTTTAATTGCTGACTGCATTTTTATGATGTGAACCAGTATTAAAATACAAGATGAGTCCATAAGTTTTCTTCTACTTGATGTGGAAAAATATGTCATTAATTAAAATAATTTACTTTCATTTGTTTCAGGTATATTTCATCAAGCTAGAATCCAAGGACTACTATTTCTCCTTGTGAAGAGAGCTCCTAGACGGCTTAAGGAGTCTTAAAGATCATGCAATGCTAATTTGGGAAAAATAAAATATGCAAACTCTTTCCAAAGAGAAAGGGGTGCTGTGTCTCTGGTGTACCAACTGGAAGGTAGCTAACCACGTTTGACCTTTTATACAGACCTTGAGACAAACAGTAATTAGCATAGCAATAGCAAAGTGAGAAGCACATCTGCAAGTTGAAAGGTACAGCACAGAGCCACAGCTTTCTTTTCTTTTTGGAAAAAGAGCTAATTTGCATAGAAACCTAGAATGTTCAACTATTGAATGGCTTTGTTTTGTGTTATATCTGTGATATGTTATCCTCTAATTGTGAGGATTCCATCATTGTTTTCCAGAGCCCAGCTGAGACAAACCCTTTCATTTAATTTTACTTCATTCCTTGCCATCCCTATGTCCGTCCTTCCCAAACCAGCCTAACCATAGGAACTTTTGGCCCAAAACCCTTCTCACATACTCTTTAAAAAGTTTTTGCTTGACAGGAGATTCCAGTTGTTTTCTGGGATCTATTGATTTAGAAAGTTGTCTCACCTGGATAACCGTTTGTCTAAAGGGGGACCACTGGAACCACTGTATTTTGAAACCTCCCATGATAACAACAGCTAAAAAATGTGATATTGCATGGCGTCAATGCAATAAGCATCCAAATAATACATGAACCCCTAGAGCAGCATGCACCCTTTGCAATGGCTATTTGATTACTTCATTGTAGGATCAGGAATGGCATTGGGGGGTGTGGCATGCAGTCTTGTGCTCTACATCAAGCTGCTCCTTTCTCTTTGATGGACCCCACTTCTACTGCAGTTAGCAATCCTACATAAAAAGTAAGCTTATTTGTGTGTGATTGTGGTCTTCCAATCTTTCTATTCTGGCCACATTATGTGACTTTATTGTTAAAATGTTTTTTCACTGTATGAACCTGTTGACATCTTTAACAGTGTCCTAAATGTTGCATTTGCTCTTTCTTACTCAGTGTACTGTACAAGTGGAAAAGTTCATCACACTAAACAGATATGTATGTGACTGAGTCACTTTCTATCTGGTGTAGTAAACTTTCTTTGCATCTGTGTTTTCTCTGAGCTCTTCTTATCATGTTCTTTCTGATTTCTTCGTCCCATGATAAACAGGGGATTTTACATATTTTTGTCTGTGGAAGATGGTGAACTGATTAATGTTTGTTATACTGGAAAGTGGGAGAAAATTAAGTGCTATCTGAAGCCTCTGTATTGGCATTAGACGATTTAATATGCAACATCTAAAAGTAACCGAACTACATGATCTGTGTGTTCTTATTGCGTTTCTTGAAGATGGATTTGGGTTTGTCCACTCTTTTTCTGTATGCTAATCATAAATATCCCTGAAAACGTAAATTTTTTTTCCCATTTAAGCTGGTCAATATTCTTTTCCATCCTGTTGTTAATTTGATTTCCTAAATATGCGTGTAAAGTGCATTCCCCCCCACACGTAATTGTTGTAATAACATTTTTTTCTAGTTCCCTCTTTTTTTTTTTCTCTCGGTGGGGATAAATCTTCTGTCACGGTTCAAGTAGGGAAAAGTGCAGCCCTGAGCTCCGCCCACACCACTTTCCCAACCTACTTGCACGGTCTGTCCTAATCGACAGGGTGCAACTGGACAGAGGTCCCTAATTTAAATACGTGCAAGACCTTATAAGGAAAGTAAACAAAGGGAAATAACTACAGACAAAAATAGAACACACAGATATGAATAAATACCAAGCCGAGGTCTAGATCCAGGAGGTCACATCAAATACCAAGGGAAGATACGGGAGTGAAGTCAAATACAAGCTGAGGTCAGAAGCCAAGAGGTAGCATCAGTACAAGGGGTAACACAAGGACGAGTTCAAATACTAGACGAGGTCCGGAGCCATGAGGTCACATAGTACAAGGGGAAATACAAGGATGAGGTCAAGTTCCTGCCGAGGTCAAGTAACAGAGGTTGCAATCTAGTACAAACACTAGTGAGAGTATAAAGACCAATCACAGGCAACCTGTGGCCAGAAGGTTGCCTGCTTAAATAGACCTAATAGATGCCAAGGACTCATTGCCGTCAACGCTCAGGTCCTCCCCTGCTCGTTGTCTAGGGGATGGAGGACGCCGGTCACACTGAGGATGCGTGCGCGGCCGGGTCCTTTCCGCCCCTCGTCGCCATGGAGACGAGGACACTGGTAGCATCCTCTCTCCAGCACACACGCGGGAGACCAGCAGCTCTGCAGGGAGGGAGCGTGCCACTGGCTCCCCATTACATCCTCATTTACAATTGGAATTGATAAATTAAATAACCATCTTTCAGTGCTAATAAGCGATTGTAAACACATGAGAAATCATATCCTCTGTAGTCATGTTTTGCTTGTTGGGTAATTCGAAATCCATGTACATAAAATAGAGGACATATCATAAATCTACCTAAACAATATGTATGTCTGTAACAAAAGACTGTTTATGGGAACTGCTCTATGTTGTTTTAGTTTATCTTGCACTGTTGGTGATGTAACAGGTTCTGAGAGGGGTTAATTTTGCTACCTACAAAATGAAGGGGGAGGGGACTATCTCTGTAACCCTTGAGAAATCCATCACCACCAGTCAGTTATGCAAGAGGGAAAGAAACCATTTCATGTTTTAAGAAGTTTTATTTTGTCAGTATAATAAAATTGGGACCATTCCCTATGTCCTATGGATCTTACCCAAGGTGCCTTTACCATTGTTTTGTCCTCATAAATGAACACTAAGGATCATATCAGCCACATCTTAAAAATTAAAAATCTTTATTGTACAAAAAATTCTGTCCCACAAGGGCACCTGAAGCTGCAGTCAGTTGATCACAAAAAATGCTTAGGAATACTTAGGATTCAGTGTTATACCGTACTTACAGTACATGCAATCTATTAGATGCCTCTGGCATGACCTTATAGACAGAAAGCTACGGTATGGTTATGGGAGCCTTTGCTAGGCCATCAGCTGCCAAAGAAGACAATTGACACACTGTGTCCATGCCACAGAGCAGTGATTGCCTCTGTTTAAAAGCCTATATACTGCAGTAGCACAAATGTTGTGGTATCTAGAGAGATTAAAAAGCTGAGATCATTATTATGTTTTATAATTATTATTATTTATTTGAAAGCGCCATTAATTCCATGGAGCTATACATCAAGAAAGGTATAACATAGTAACATAGTTTATAAGGCCGAAAAAAGACATCTGTCCATCCAGTTCGGCCTGTTATCCTACAAGTTGATCCAGAGGATATACATAGTATAAACTATTAAGAAACAATTATTAGTAAGAAACTATTTACATATGGGTACAGAAGGGGAGAGGACCCTGCCCATGAGAGCTCACAACCTGAAAGTGAAGAACACAGTAAGTGAAGGTAAAAGCTGCTCATCTGGCTGTGTACTGGCAGCATGCTCATAGTAGGTGGTAAGTTTTCCTGAAGAGGTGAGGTATCAGGTTACTTTTCAAAGTTTGGATGTTTAGGGAAACTCTTATGTGCTGGGGTATCAAGTTCCAGAGTAGGGGTTTTGGATGGCCTATATGTAGTTGTTAGAGTTTTAAACTGAATTCACTAGGCAATGGGGAGCCAGTGAAAAGAGTTACAAGGGGGAGAGGCAAGGGGAGCAGTAGATTAACCGGGCAGCAGAGTTGAGAATAGATTAGAGGGGTGCAATAGTGGTAGATGGGACACCAGAGAGGAGGGTGTTGCAGTAGTCCAGGTGAGAGCTGACAAGGGCATGCACAAGCATCTTAGTTGGGTGATAAAAGAGCGAATGCGATAGATTTTCTTGAGTTGATAGTGGCAGGTGGATGTGAGGGTTTGGATGTCTGGCTTGAAGGACAGAGCAGAATTAAATGTTATCCCCACGCAATGGACCTGTGAGGCTGGAGAAAGTATGGTTCTGTTGACTGTAATGGACAGGTCTGGTAAGGAGGCTAAGTGACATGAAGGGAAGAGGAGGAGTTCAACTTTTTCCATGTTGAGTTTAAGGAAGCAGGAGGAGAAGAATGAAGATATAGCTGACAGACATACTGGGATTCTGGATAGCAGGAAACTGACAAATGGGCCAAAGAGGCAGATTTGAGTGTCATCATCATATAGCTCAGTATCTAATTGTAACAACATATATGAACTGTGCTAGCCTTTGGAGAAATAAAACATAATAGTAAAGTTAAAAAATAAGAAGATACTAAAGTAATAAAGGGGATAACACTAACAACCAGGGTCTGTTGTCAGGTTTATGCCTGAGGGTATGGACTGCTCTCCGCCACTGCCTTTTTTCCTGAAACTAGAAACGCCGCTTCCTGATGAGCTTGGTGAAGCACGTAGAAGCTCTTCTAGCCAGTGACCAGGGATTCTAAGCTCAGGCCCAAGGTTTCGGAGGCTGGTCGCCTTTGTCAGGGCGAGTGCTCCGACTGAACAGCCACCCTAGGGTTTCCACCTCCCAGACTAGGGATGTATAGGGAAAGTGAAAGCAGGCTACAAGAGACTTAGGAGACTCGCCTCTGTTATCTATAGCAGCGACCACCCGAGCAGTCCATACCCTCAGGCAAAAACCTGACAAAAGACCCTGGTTGTTAGTGTTATCCCCTTTATTACTTTAGTATCTTCTTATTTTTTAACTTTACTATTAAAAGTTATGTTTTATGTTTTGGATTTGTATCAGGAGGACAGGTCAAGAAGGAGGAGTACAGATTAATGAAGTATAGTTTTGGAAGCTCGCAGATTAGCAGATCGTTGGTAACTTTTGTTAAGGCAGTTTCAGTGGAGTGATTGAGTCTGAAGACGGATTGCAGCTAATCAAAAAGTGAGTGGGATGAGAGATGGAAAGAGAGTTCAAGAGGGACATGTTGTTCTAGAAGTTCTGATGCAAATGGGAGTAGTGAGATGGGGTGATAGTTAGATAAAGAGGATGGGTCCAGGAGGATTTCCTGAGTATGGGTGTGATGGTTGCATGTTTAAGACAGGAAGGGAAGAGTCAGGGCAGGGATAACATAGTGGTGAGGTTGGGGATGAGATGGGATGGGATGGAATTGGATCAAGGGAAAAGGTGGTGAGGTGTACTTTGGAGAATAAGGTGGAGAGCTTTTCTTCTGTGATGGTGGGTTATGTAGGAAGGGCTCTGAGCAGCTGTGTAGGGGGTACTGGGGATTGTTGTTTGAGCTTTCACAGATTTTGTCGATTTTGTCTTTGAAGTATGAGGCAAAGTTTTCGGCTAAGATGATGGTGTGGCAAGGGGCACTAGGGGGTGGAATAGAGAGTTAAGGGTTTTAAACAATTGTTTGGGGTCACAGAAAAGAGATTATATAAGACTAGTGAAGTGTTCTAGTTTAGAAGAAGTGAGTGCAGTCTTGAAGTTGAGAACAGCTTGTTTGTATAGAATGACATCTTCCATACAGTGGGTCTTTCAGCATTGTTCTGCGACTCTGGAAATGTGTCTCAGTTTTTTAGTCTGGTGAAACTGTAGTTATCTTTGATCCCAGCAGTTGTGGTAGGGGAGTGGCTATGTGTTTAGCTGAGACCCCACTATGTTCTCAAGGGCACTATGTTCCCCTCTCCCTGTTAAAATTTACCTATACTCAATATAATGTCTATAAGCCTACCTCTATTCTGTCTCCTGCAGTGAGAGGCCCTTCTCTCTTCTAATTCTAGCGACTGGTAGGAGTCTTAGCATTCAAACCCCTACCAATCAAAATCTTTGATACATCACTGTCAAATCAAAAGCTTTTCCATAATAGTTGTACACCTTAGATCATGTTGTCCTGTCTTTTTTCTCTTATTTTGGACTATGTCCCTATATGTCGCATTGATCTAAAAGACATAGACAGAAATGTATTTAAAATCTGCATGCTTTGAAATAATAACCCTCTATTTCAGGTCAAGGGGTTTTCTAAGATTAAAACATTGATAGGGGTCCAATCACAATCATACACAGCCACAGCCTTTTCATTCTCCTTACTGGTCAGGGTTAGAGATGAGCAAACGGGCTGGTAACGAGCACTGTAGCGCTCGGCTCCCCTGTGCTCGTATGGGCGCAGGCATCCGGATCCGTCGGGTGAGGAGGACGGATGCGGATGCCTGCGCCCATGCGAGCGCAGGGGAGCCAAACGCTACAGTGCTCGTTACGAGCATGTTCGCTCATCTCTAGTCAGGGTATCAGAGATCAACCAAACATTAATGGCCTGTCCTAAGAATAGGTCATGAGTGTGTTCCTCCCAGAAAACTCTTAGATTTACTGTAATCCTGACTAATTATAAAAGACATATAGCCTTTTTGATAAAAATTAATCATTTTGTTATGATGCAGTCATATCTGATAGATATGCTCATGATAATATCTGCAGCTCAGCAACAAAACCTTTCTGGAATTATGGGTGAAGACCAGCATCTTTCTTTTATGATGCTTCTCAAACCATTTTTTTTAAAACATCAAATACGGATCAAAAACAAATGATGTAAAAAAGTATTAGCCCACACATTTCACAAATGTAGCCGTTTTGGCAGTACACAATGAAATGGAACAATAGCATCGTACACTCCTGATATCTCATGGCACAAATGGCAGGAGTTTGATTAAAATCTTGACCTCATTTATGTTACGTAGCAGCTCAAAAGCTTATTTTCCTTTTCACTATCTTTTATCTTTCTGGTAAGTAGTAACAGCTTTTATGCTGCTGTTAATAACAGGGCAGACACCAATTATATTCTTTTTAATTACACAAGTCATATGACATTTCCTCAATCCAAATAAAAATAAACAAAATCAAACTTAAAAATATAACTTTCTTGAAAATTTGTTTAATTTGATTCCTTGCTTGTCTTCAGGGCTCGTAATGAAAGTTCATAGGTCAAAAACATTGCAGCGCTCATTGGAAAGCCTCGTATGGCATTTACTGTAATTCCCCTGAAAAATACCTGTAAAAGATAACAGTTACAAATCATTGATAAAATTTGCTCCATATTGAATATAATGCAGGTTCTAAATTAGGTCCTAGGACAAATTTGAGATGATTCACATATTTTTTTAAGAAGGGAAAAATTCTAACTTCTATGTAACTTATATGTATGAACTAGAAGTACATATTATCAGTACTTATTATGACTGAATGTCCCTTATTTCAACTAAGGGGGAAGATAAGCGTTTCCCATATGCTTCTGGCAACACTAATCACTGGGTGGAAATAGGTTTAGGTATTAAAGATTTAATTGCAGAGATTGGGGGACTATATCTAGTTTGGTAAAATTTAAATGTCTATAGGGAACACTTATAGTAATCACCACAGTCGCTAGGTACATGAAAACTTTTTTCAGCATTTTTAATCGCATGTAAAAAAAAAAAAAAAAAACTTTTTTTTTTAAAGCATTTTTGGTGGGGCTGTTTATATTGAATTATTTTATATGTCTTTTTTTTCTGGCATCTCAAATCACCATAGCCCATTTTCAAGGTCACTAGATATCAGGAAACTCATCTGTTAATTTAGTAAAATAGCTTGTCTTTACCACTCTGATGGTCAGTTGCATAAAATCATCTGTCCCTTTTGAAGATATACTCCTTCGTGACCATGTGGTAGATGCAAAACCAATTGTATTATCAGATCCTATCAGAGTCTACTTGATGACTAGTTACCTTAAAGGGTTTCTGTCACCAGTTTTTTCGGTATGAATCAGGCTGACATTAGAGATGTGCTAATGTCACCTGATTCCAAATATATATCTGTTTTATTTACTGGTGCCCCCATTTTTATATAAAATGAACTTTTATTTTATGCTAATAAGGCTCCTAGGTGCAAGGGGCGTTACCTCTGCTCCTAGAGGCTCTGTTGATTGACAGGACCAGGCAGATAAGAAACACTCAATTCACCATAGCTTTTAAGGACCTTCAATGATGTCATGACCATGTGATCAGTCACATGGTTAGGATCACACAAACAGCCTGTCTCCTCCTAAACCATGTGACTGATCACATGGTCATGACATCATTGAAGGTCCTTAAAAGCTATGGTAAATGGAGTGTTTCTTCTCTGCCTGGTCCTGTCAATCAACAGAGCCTCTAGGAGCAGAGGTAACGCCCCTTGCACCTAGGAGCCTTATTAGCATAAAATAAAAGTTCATTTTATATTAAAATGGGGGCACCAGTAAATAAAACAGATATATATTTGGAATCAGGTGACATTAGCACATCTCTAATGTCAGCCTGATTCATACCAAAAAAACTGGTGACAGAAACCCTTTAAAAATGTATAAGCCTTACAGAAGAACAAACCTACTTTTTTTGCTAAATGTTTTTATTATACTTATGACTAGAGATGAGTGAACACTAAAATGCTCGGGTGCTCGTTATTCGAGACGAACTTTTCCCGATGCTTGGGTGTTCGTTTCGAGTAACGAACCCCATTGAAGTCAATGGGAGACTCGAGCATTTTTTGCAGGGGACCAAGGCTCTGCCTAGGGAAGGCTGGGTGAAAACCTGGAAACATCAGAAAATGATGGGAACACCACGGAAATGGACAGGAAACAGCAGGGGCAGCATGCATGGATGCCTCTGAGGCTGCCTAATCCCACCATTACCCCAAATTCTCCTAGTGGGGCATGTGTGGTATCGATTCTTCTCAGTTTAAAATCGTATATGTCCCCTATCTTGGGACCATATATTTCATGGATTTTTCGAACACGGAAAAGGAAAAAGAGCTTGCTCTGGCCAGGGGAGTGTCTTTTCTACTGCAGCTAAGGGGACGTGTCCATGCTCTGCCTATCACAGGTAAGGAGCCAATTAAAAGAGGAACCAAAAAAAAATCAGTATAATATCTAATACGTCCCCTATCCGGGTAAATTGTTTGGAGAGAGGGCCTGTAGGTGGGGGGCAGGCTGGGGGGAAGGAGGTTGAGCTGGAAGAGCCAGAGGAGTGCCCCCTTGGCTAGCGTGTGTGGTGGTGACAACAGCCGGATGCAGTTCGAATGAGGACGCAGGACCCCAACTTAAAAATTTAGCATCAACCAGTACAGTTGTCAACTATGAGATTGATCAAGTGGGGCATGTGTTGTATGTATTCTTCTCAGTTTAATACCGTATACGGCACCTATCCGGAAAAATAGTTTGGAGAGAGAGAAAGAGAGGAAATGGATAACATGTTTAATGTCGAATTCCATCTTGTGGGCACGTCGCACAACAGTCGGTGAGCGGACAGTTGTAGGCGGCGCTGCGCTGCCCTTGCGGCGCACCTTAGTGAGCAAATCAGACAGATTGGGGTATGTCTTGAGGAACCGTTGAACTATTAGATTGAACACGTGGGCCAGGCATGACACATGTGTCAGTCTGCCGAGTTGCAGAGTCGTCACCAGGTTACGCCCGTTGTCACACACAAACATGCCTGGCTTGAGGTTCAGCGGTGCCAGCCACAGATCGGTCTGCGCCTTGATGCCCTGTAACAGCTCTTGGGCGGTGTGCCTTTTGTCACCTAAGCTCAGCAGTTTGAGCACCGCCTGCTGGCGCTTACCCACGGCACTGCTGCTGCGCCTAGAGCTACCGACTGAAGGCGCTGTGCCCACGGATGGTAATTCGGAGGAGGA
This sequence comes from Rhinella marina, assembly GCA_900303285.1. Lineage (NCBI taxonomy): Eukaryota > Metazoa > Chordata > Amphibia > Anura > Bufonidae > Rhinella > Rhinella marina. Next base: position 3,065 of record ONZH01022848.1, on the reverse strand, counting down.
GGTGGAGGAGGAGGAGGGGTCGGAGGAGGAGGCACAGTACGTCTGAGAGACCGTGACCGAGGTAGGCCCTGCAATCCTCGGTGTGGGCAGTACATGAGCGGCCCCAGGGTCAGTCTCGGTCCCAGCCTCCACCAAGTTAACCCAATGTGCCATTAGTGAGATATAGTGTCCCTGCCCAGCAGCACTTGGTCCACCTAACCACAGACACGTGGACTTCTCAGAAACAGCGTTGGTCAGGGCACAGATGATGTTCTGTGACACGTGCTGGTGTAGGGCTGGGACGGCACATTGGGAAAAATAGTGGTGGCTGGGGACCGAATACCGAGGGGCAGCCACCGCCATGAGATTGCGAAAGGCCTCGGTCTCTACTAGCCTATAGGGCAGCATCTCCAGGCTCAGCAATTTGGAGATGTGGACGTTGAGGGCTTAGGCATGTGGGTGGGTGGAACTGTATTTCCTCTTGCGCTCCAGCGTCTGCTGTAAAGACAGCTGAACGCTGCGCTGGGACTGGTGGACGCTGTGGAGGATCGTGGAGGCGAAGGTGTGGTTTTCCGGCGGGAGGCGCTCGTGCCGGGGTCCTGGGCAGGGGGTTGACTAGCAGAGGCAGCGAGTGACACAGGGGAAGGAGCAGTGGTGGGACCCGCAGGAGGTGGTGAACGGCCTTGGTTCCATTGAGTGGGGTGTTTACCACTCATATGCCTGCGCATGCTGGTGGTGGTTAGGCTAGTAGTGGTGGCACCCCTGCTGATCCTGGTGTGGCACAGGTTGCACACCACAGTCCGTCGGTCATCTTCACTTTCTTTAAAGAACCTCCAGACTTGCGAACATCTAGGCCTCGCCACGGGAGCTTCACTACGTGAAACAGTTGCTGCTGATGCACCAGCTCTGGCCCTGCTTCTCCCTCTGGCCACACCACTGCCTCTTCCAAGCTGTTCTGGTGCAGCACTCGCCTCCGCCTCAGAAGCACTGTCTTCACTCGGCTTATCAACCCAGCTTGGGTCTGTCACCTCGTCATCCTCCGATTCCTCAGTCTGCTCCCCCCTCGGACTTCCTGCCCTGACAACAACTTCACCACTGTTTGACAACCGTGTCTCCTCATCGTCCGACACCTCTTTACACACTTCTTCCACTAAGTCAACATTGTCATCATCATCATCACCCACAGACTGCGACAGTTGGAAAACTTGGACATCGGGAATGAGGTCAGCAGAAACCTGAGAAGTGGTTTGTGACTCTGGGAAGGGTCCAGAAAACAGTTTCTCAGAGTATGCCGGATCGTATTCCAAATTTTCCTGGGAGGGGCCAGACTGGGGGGAAGGAGGTTGAGGTGGAGGAGCCAGAGGAGTGCTCCCTTGGGTAACGTGGGTGGACTGCGTGGAAGACTGACTGGTGGACAAATTACTTGAAGCATTGTCCGCAATCCACGACATAACCTGTTCGCACTGTTGTGGTTTCAACAGTCCTCTACCACGTGTCCCTGTAAGTTGAGACATGAAGCTAGGGAGTGTAGCTCTGCGGCGTTCCCCTGCTCCCTCATCAACAGGTACTGTCTCACCCTGCCCAGGACCACTGCCTCTGCCCCCTGCAGTAATTGAATGCCCACGCCCAAGTTTCTTAGCCCTGGGGTTCAACATTTTCTGTATATAAGTGTATTATATAAAAAAAATAAAATAAATGGGCCTGCTGTACTGAAACCCACAAACTTGTTCAATCTGAACAAGAAAATATATAGGTGGATAAGTTAGAGCAAAATTATGTATGTTATTACGTACCGCACAGTATGGAGCAATTACACTGAAAACTATTAGATTAGGCAGACTTGGTCTGCTTAATTGTAACCCAGACAAATGTCGCACAGAGATTTTTGTAATGTAGCTGTATAAGTGAAAGCAAAAGACCTTTTTTACTGACGTGACGTACAGAATGGGTCACCTGGACAGAAAATACGGATTGTGCTTTGTATATAGGTGGATAAGTTAGAGCAAAATTACGTATGTTATTATGTACCGTGCAGTATGGAGCAATTACACGGAAACTATTAGATTAGGCAGAATTGGTCTGCTTAATTGCAACCCAGACAAATGTCGCACAGAGATTTTTGTAATGTAGCTGTATCAGTGAAAGCAAAAGACCTTTTTTTACTGACGTGACGTACAGAATGGGTCACCTGAACAGAAAATACGGATTATGGTGACTGAACAGCTGAACTGTGACACACAGAATGGTTACACACAGCTGTGTGAAATGGATTTGTATCACTGAGATAAAACAACAAAATAACTATTTTTTTTTATATATATATGTTTTTATATTTTTTTATTATATATATTTTTTTAACGTGACGTGCAGAAACTATCAGAGAGCAAACTCAGCCCCTGCTGACGGTGGCTATTTTGACTGCAACCCAGACAAATGTCGCACAGAGATTTTTGTAATATAGCTGTATCAGTGAAAAGCAAAAGACCGTATTTGATTACGTGACGTACAGTAATGGGTCACCTGGACAGAAAATACAGATTGTGGTTTGTGGTGAGTGGACCAGCTGAACTGTGACACACAGAATGGTTCCACACTGCTGTATGAAATAGATTTGTATCACTGAGATAAAACAATAACAAAAAAAGTGTTATATATGGCAATAGCTGCACTACTAGTGTCAGCCAGCCAGCCCAGCCAGGAGACAAAAAAAAATGTCTTGTAGCCATTAGAAGGGCTGTTGGTTCTTTTGAGATCACTCCTGCCTATCAAAGAACTAAATGCAGGCCCTAACACTCTCCCTGAAACGCAGCAGCTTTGTCCCTAACGACATCCAGACAGCATCTGAGCCGAGCACCGCGGGCAGTCACTAGTATATTCCAGGGTCACCTGATCAGGCCAGCCAACCCCTGCTATCGACATGTAAGGGCCCACGTGATGCTGGGTGTACCGCAGAGTCTCCTGGCTTGTGATTGGCTGAGTTTATAGGCGCCAAAATGCACAATGTGGAAGATGCCATTTTCTCGAGCATGGCGAGATACTCGTCCGAGCAGCGAGCACTTACGAGTACCGTAATACTCGAACGAGCA
>ONZH01022847.1:0-32006 GCA_900303285.1 Rhinella marina | reverse complement strand
GGCCCTCTCTCCAAACAATTTACCGGATAGGGGACGTATTAGATATTATACTGATTTTTGTTTGTTCCTCTTTAAATTGGCTCCTGACCTGTGATAGGCAGAGCATGGACACGTCCCCTTAGCTGCAGTAGAAAAGACACTCCCCTGGCTAGAGCAAGCTCTTTTTCCTTTTCCGTGTTCGAAAAATCCATAAAATATATGGTCCCAAGATAGGGGACATATACGATTTTAAACTGAGAAGAATCGATACCACACATGCCCCACTAGGAGAATTTGGGGTAATGGTGGGATTAGGCAGCCTCAGAGGCATCCATGCATGCTGCCCCTGCTGTTTCCTGTCCATTTCCGTGGTGTTTCCATCATTTTCTGAGGTTTCCAGGTTTTCACCCAGTCTTCCCTAGGCAGAGCCTTGGTCCCCTGAAAAAATGCTCGAGTCTCCCATTGACTTCAATGGGGTTTGTTATTCGAAACGAGCACCCGAGCATCGGGAAAAGTTTGACTCGAATAACGAGCACCCGATCATTTTAGTGCTCGCTCACCTCTAATCTTTATCCCCTGCTCCCCTTCACACAAATAAGCTAAAATCCAGGCTTTTTGCACTAGGAGGAGCTTAGCAGATAAACATATTTACGAGGGTCGCCTGAAAAGTTCATAGCCCACCCATGAGATCTTTTTCACATGGTCTTGTTTTGCAATGCCATATGTTATTTAGTTATTTAAAAGGTCTCATGAGCAATCTGGATTTATTCAGATTTTTTTTTGTTTCAGGTACAGCATTTTAAAGTTAGGGAGTGAAACTGAAATATGGAAACAGAGAAATTGGCAAAGCGAGCAGTCATTCAATACCTTCTGAAAAAATGACTGACCCACAGGAAATTCACAAAGACATGCTGGAGACATTAGGGGACAATACTCCTTCTTATACAATGGTGAAAAAGTGGGTTGCAGATTTCAAGCGGGGCCAGACATCAATTGAAGATGCAACAGCATGCATAGATGAAAATGTCCAAAAAGTGCAAGTCCCAGCGCAGCGTTCAGCTGTCTTTACAGCAGACGCTGGAGCACAAGAGGAAATACAGTTCCACCCACCCACATGCCCAAGCCCTCAACGTCCACATCTCCAAATTGCTTAGCCTGCAGATGCTGCCCTATAGGCTGGTAGAGACCGAGGCCTTTCACAATCTCATGGCGGTGGCTGCCCCTCGGTATTCGTTCCCCAGCTGCCACTATTTTTCCTGATGTACCGTCCCAGCCCTACACCAGCACGTGTCACAGAACATCACCTGTGCCCTGACCAACGCTGTTTCTGAGAAGGTCCACCTAACCAAGGACACGTGGACAAGTGCTGCCGGGCAGGGACACTATATCTCACTGATGGCACATTTAGTTAACTTGGTGGAGGCTGGGACCGAGACTGACCCTGGGGCCGCTCATGTACTGCCCACACCGAGGATTGCGGGGCCTACCTCGGTCACGGTCTCTCAGACGTACTATGCCTCCTCCTCCGACCCCTCCTCCTCCTCCACCTCCTCCTCCGAATTACCATCCGTTGGCACGGCGCCTTCAGTCGGTAGCTCTAGGCGCAGCAGCAGTGCCGTGGGTAAGCGCCAGCAGGCGGTGCTCAAACTGCTGAGCTTAGGTGACAAAAGGCACACCGCCCAAGAGCTGTTACAGGGCATCACGGCGCAGACCGATCTGTGGCTGGCACCGCTGAACCTCAAGCCAGGCATGGTTGTGTGTGACAACGGGCGTAACCTGGTGGCAGCTCTGCAACTCGGCAGACTGAGACATGTGCCATGCCTGGCCCACGTGTTCAATCTAATAGTTCAGTGGTTCCTAAAGACATACCCCAATCTGTCTGATTTGCTCACCAAGGTGTGCCGCATCTGTGCGCATTTCCGCAAGTCGACCACAGATGCTGCCACTCTCAGGGCAGCGCAGCGCCGCCTACAACTACCCGCTCACTGACTGTTGTGCGACGTGCCCACAAGATGGAATTCGACATTAAACATGTTATCCAGAGTTTACTAGCAGCGCAGAGCGATTGTAGACTGCCAGATGTCAACTTCCACCAGAACTGGTAGTCAGGTCAGTCAGATTCCTCAAGTCTACAATGAGGAGTGGACGTGGATGTCTGATATCTGCCAGGTGTTGAGCAACTTTGAGGAGTCAACACAGATGGTCAGCGGCGATGCTGCCATTATCAGCCTCACCATCCCGCTGCTTTGCCTGTTGAAAAACTCACTGCTCAGCATGAAGTCGGATGCTTTGCGCTTGTCACGGTGAGACGGTGGAGGAAGATACGTCGCTTGATAGCCAGAGCACCCTCCGGTCTGTTTCTCAGCGCGTATTGGAGGAAGGGGATGAGAATGAGGAGGAAGAGGAGGAAAATGTCGGCGAGACAGAAGAGAGTACCAGTGCTCAGTCCTTAAAGGGGTTGTCCAAGTTATGGAAAAAAATATAGAACTGTAAATCTGATGGGTAGCAATATATAACTAAGTTCAGCAAGTTTTAGGCAAAAAAAAAATATATTTCCTCATTTCCCTGGTTCTCTTCTGGCCTTTGTTTACATGCAGTAATAACAATCTCTGTCCCTCCCCCTCCCCCTTCTCTGCAAAGGCAGTGAATATAAGTGCTGTGAGTACATGTCTGCCTGCTGGGATACTCAGCAGCATGTTGTTTGTGTAGGACTACAAGTCCCAGCTTTACAATGACACTGCTGATACACACAGGAAATTCTCCCTACCTGTTCTTGTACAATTCCTCTATAGCTCCTTGCCCAGCATTTGTCTCCTCTCACTGCTGCAGCTACTATTTGTTATAAAGCCTTGAGCCCTCAGTGTGTTCTAGCTGAAGGGGTTAATGTTTTATCCGAACGAATCCAGGGAGAGAGCAGATAGCAGCCGGCAAAGAAAGGGGGCGTGGTCAGTGACGTCTTGTGTACAGACTGTTATCTGAACTCTGAGGCTTGTACACGAAACATCACAGACCAGGGAGATAAGGTGACATCACAGGTCATGTGACCCTCAGTCAACTCTAAGAAACCAGCAGCTTTAGAAACACAAAGTATATGGGAAAGTTGTTATACCTGACAAGTTAGAAACATATAAAGAACAAAAAAATAACTCGGACACCCCCTTTAACTCTTGAGCGTGTATGGGCTGAAGAGGAGGACTTGGAGGAGGAGGAGGAAATGGAGAGTCAGGCCAGTGAGGAGAGGGAAATCTTGCGTGTTGGGACTCTGGCGCACATGGCAGACTACATGTTAGGCTTCCTATCCCGTGACCCTCGCGTTAGAAGCATTTTTTCAAACACCGATTACTGGGTGTTCACTCTCCTGGACCCACGGTACAAGCGGAACCTTTCCACTCTCATCACTGTAGAGGAAAGGAGTATGAGAGTGAATCAATATCAACAGGCCCTGGTGCACAAGCTGAAACAATCCTTCCCATCTGACGCTGCTAGCGGCAGAGGGCGTGGTTCTGTGGGCCAAGTAGCAGGGGAGAGGAGGCGAGCAGGCAGCTTGTCCAGCACTGGCAGGGGAACACTCTCCAAGGCCTTTGCCAGTTTTATGTCACCCCAGCAAGACACTGTCACCTGTCCCCAGTCTAGGCAGAGTAGGAGGGAGCTGTACAGAAAGATGGTGAGGGAGTACCTAGCTGAACATACCAACGTCCTGCGTGATCACTCTGCTCCATACAACTACTGGGTTTCAAAGCTGGACACATGGCCTGAACTGGCGCTGTACGCCTTGGAGGTGCTGGCCTGCCCTGCCGCTAGCGTACTGTCAGAGCGGGTATTGAGTGCAGCTGGTGGCATCATCACCGATAAGCATACACGCCTGTCAACTGACAGCGCTGACAGGCTGACGCTTATTAAAATGAACAAAGCCTGGATTTCACTGGAATTCAAATCTCCTCTGGGGGAAAGCAGCTAAAGATTTACATTACTTATGTATCTGATTCCTCTTCTCTACTCCTCCTACTCCTCCCCCTCCTCCTTGTCGTCTTTGCCTAACGCTGACCAAAAAAACACCATTATTTAGAGGTTCAACTGGCACTCTTTTACCACAATTTTTCAGGAGGGCCCCCTACAGGCCCTCTCTTTAAACCATTTTCCGGAGGTCCACCTACAGGCCCTCTCTCTAAATAATTTTTCTGGAGGTCCACCTAGAGGCCTTCTCTCTAAACAATTTTTCCGGAGGGCCCCCTACAGGTCCTCTCTCCAAACAATTTTTCCGCAGGTCCACCTACAGGCCCTCTCTCTAAACAATTTTTTCAGGGGTCCACCTACAGGCCCTCTCTCCAAACAATTTTTCCGGAGGTCCACCTACAGGCCCTCTCTCCAAACAATTTTTCCGGAGGGCCACCTACAGGCCCTCTCTCTAAACAATTTTTCCGGAGGTCCACTTCCAGGCCCTCTCTCCAAACAGATTTTCCGCAGTGTCAACTACAGACAGTGTAAAACAATGTTTCAGGAGCGTCAAACAGACAGTCCAAAACAATTGTTCAGGAGGCGCAAGTACCGACATTTAAATAAAAAATTTTTTTGCTGAGGGTCGACTTTATGTACTCCGAAAAGAAAAAAAATTTTGGAGGCTCAACAAAAGCCATTTCACTGCATTCTCAGTCGAACAAAGTCATTGGTGGTGTAACCGCCATGCTGTGTCAGGCTAAATTTTTGGGTGCTTCACCAGCTACCGCATACTAACTCAGTCACTCTGTTGTCACCGCCGCCATACAGGGCCACGAAAAATGTTAATGTGGTTCGCCTGCTCCCGCAGTGTCACTCGCTCACTCTGTTGTCACCACCATAGTGGTTTGCACTATAGCAGCCAAGTCTGCAGATTCCCCTTTTTATCTCTAAGTGATATATACTGCACGTCACGTAATAAAATAGGTTCTTTTGCTCTCAGTGATACAAATCGATTTCATAAAATCCTTTCTTTCTCTTTAACTGATCTATACTGAACGTCACTTTTAAAAATACGTCTTTTTCCTTTCTCTTTCTCTCTCTCCAAACTATTTTTCCGGATAGGTGCCGTATACGGTATTAAACTGAGAAGAATGCATACAACACATTCCCCACTTGACAAATTTCAGAGTTGACAACCGTACCGGTTGATGCTAAAGTTTTAAGTTGGGGTCCTGCGTCGTCATTCGAACTCCATCCAGCTGTTGTCACCACCACACACGCTAGCCAAGGGGGCACTCCTCTGGCTCTTCCAGCTCAACCTCCTTCCCCCCAGCCTGCCCCCCACCTACAGGCCCTCTCTCCAAACAATTTACCCGGATAGGGGACGTATTAGATACTATACTGATTTTTTTTGGTTCCTCTTTTAATTGGCTCCTGACCTGTGATAGGCAGAGCATGGACACGTCCCCTTAGCTGCAGTAGAAAAGACACTCCCCTGGCCAGAGCAAGCTCTTTTTCCTTTTCCGTGTTCGAAAAATCCATTAAATATATGGTCCCAAGATAGGGGACGTATATGATTTTAAACTGAGAAGAATCAATACCACACATGCCCCACTAGTTCGAGCTCAATGTTGACAGCCATACCAGTTGATGCCAAAGTGGGGGTTCCACCACTACCAGCCTAACCACCACCAGCATGCGCAGGTATACGAGTGCTAAACACTATGGAACCAAGGCCGTCCGTTCCCCTCATGCGGGTCCTACCACTGCTCCTTCCCCTGTGTCACTCGCTGCCTCTGCGAGTCAACCCCCAGCCCAGGACCCCGGCACGAGCACCTCCCGCCGTAAAACCACCCCTTCGCCTCCATGATCCTCCACACTGTCCACCAATGTGTCCCTGCGCAACGTTCAGCTGTCATTACAGCAGACGTTGGAGCGCAAGCAGAAAAAAAGTTCAGCCCACCTACATGCACAAGCCCTCAACATCCACATACAGGGCCACGCTAAATTTTTAATGTTCTCTACCCCTCCTCCTCCACCTTCGAATTACCATCCATGCTTCACCTCCTGCTACCTCAGTCTAACTCGGTCACTCTGTTGTCACCGCCATGCTGTGTCAGGCTTATGCCTGCATCGTGTGGCTGGGGATAGGAGAGCAGTGCCAGCATGGGCATGGGTGATGGACTTTTGTTGCACCTAGTTGGGTGCTTCCCTATATATTCCCACCATGCCAGCCATGGGTTGTACATAAACTAATAACAGGAAAAACAAAAAAAAAATTAGAAAACTATTTTACAGGAGGGTCAACCGCAGACACTCCAAAACAATTTTACATGAGGAAGTGTCTCCCCGTCTGCCATCGTGTTCGGTCAGGCTGTCAGTAGGTACACCACCTCTGTCGTCCACAGAACCGGCCACTTTGAGGAAGGCCATGGCAAGAACATCCCCTTTCCAATTGAGAACAAGTGGAGAATTGTAGGAGGATTACACTTTTCTTCGGCAGTGGATTCACCTTCCCCTTTATCATTGCCAGACAACAGTTGGTGAAAAAGTAATTGGCAATGATGAAGAAAATGTAACGGTGCAGTGGACCGTCTGTGACGCAAAACCTATATATTGCCACCATGCCAGCTATGGGTTGTACATAAACTAATAACAGGAAAAACAAAAAAAAATATTTTACAGAAGGGTCAACTACAGACACTCCTAAACAATTTTTTAGGAGGGTCAACTTTGGACACTCCGAAACAAATTTTTGGGAGGCTCACCTACAGACATTTGACTGCTACCTCAATCTAACTTGGTCACTTGTTGGTGTCACTACGCTGTCACCATGCTGTGTCACGCTTATGCCTGCGTCGTGGGGCGGGGGAAAGCACAGCAGTGCCAGCATGAGCAGTGATGTCACCTAAAGGCGGTGATGGACCTTCGTTGCACCTAGTTGAGTGCTTCTCTAACATGTGATGGGCATGTGCCTCGCCTTTCTTGGTCTGGGTGAGCACAATTGCCATGAGGGTAACCACCAGGCTGTTGCAGGAGAATTTGGGGTAATGGTGGGATTAGGCAGCCTCAGAGGCATCCATGCATGCTGTCCCTGCTTTTTCCTGTCCATTTCCGTGGTGTTTCCATCATTTTCTGAGGTTTCCAGGTTTTCACCCAGCCTTCCCTAGACAGAGCCTTGGTCCCCTGCAAAAAATGCTCGAGTCTCCCATTGACTTCAATGGGGTTCGTTACTCAAAACGAGCACCCGAGCATCGGGAAAAGTTCGACTCGAATAACGAGCACCCGAGCATTTTAGTGCTCGCTCATCTCTAGTGCTAAGACTTCTGACAATAGAGAACAAACTTCTGAGAGAACTTTGCTCTTCGGAAAATGTGCAACTGTCTGAAGCTGATATTCAACTTTTCCTGCAGAGATTTCTTACAATGGATGAAACTTGGGTACACAACTTTCATCCTGAGTCAAAAGAAGCCTCGAAACAGTGGAAACATCCCGCCTCCCCATGCCCCAAAAAGGCAAAGGTGGTTCCATCCGCTGGCAAAGTGATGGCATCAGTGTTCTGGGATTCCAAGGATGTCATTCTTCTGGAATTCCTCTAAAAAGGTCAAACCATCAATTGGGAATATTATGTAGCTAAGATTCATCGTCTGAGGTCAGCAAATAAGGAAAAACGGCAAGGGATGCTCTGCAGCTGTTGCAATGGCTGCAATTCATTCCTGTGGTTTCCAACTGCTTCAGCACCCACTCTATTCCACTGATTTGGCTCTCTCTGACTACCACCTATTCCCACAGATGAAAAGGCACATTGGTGGAAGTCGTTTACCTTCTGATGAAGCCGTCAGGGATGCCATAAAGGACTTTTTGAAGGAGTAGAACGGAATGTTCTACCACAGTGGAATAATGAACTCCAAGAGCGATGGCATACATGTGTGACCCTCAAAGGAGACTATGTTGAGAATTGACTGCAAAATTTCGACCTACAGTCACTACTTCTAGGTTTGGCCACAAACTTTTCAGGCGCCCCTCGTATTTTTCAGTTCAGTGCTAGCTGTAAAAATCCACATGCGGTGATCTCCTTCTAGTGTTCATTGCAGGGAGTTAGGATTTTTTTTTTGTTCACAATATCTCTCAGTTCTTGTTCCAATAATTTGCCTCATAATTTTTTTTTTTCATGAAATTTAACACGGTTTACACTTGGTGGTTTTGCTTGCCTGTTTGCAATGTACATTTCCACAGTGTGGAATTCTACTTCCTCAGTTTTGCCATAGATTTGCTTTAGTCATCATAGTTAATTTGAAACATATTCAACTCCACATTATTTCTTCAAATGCAATTAAATGTTCAGTTTCTTTTATTAGCTTTCTAGTATGTGTTTTACTAAACAGCTACCAAACAGCTTAGCTAGCACTGTTTTGCAGATTTATTATAGTCTATCCATGGTAAAATAGGAGCAATGTCTCAGCACATAAGCATGCTTCACGGGTATGATAATGAAGCCAGCTGTTGTATAAAGGAGTCTGGAGTCCAAAAGTATTATTGGTTAAAAAAAGTTAAAAAAATAAATTTGTATATTTGTTCTTTGCATCTAACTCAGATATTACATTGGCTATCTTCCTAGTAAACATCTGTGTCAATTTAGAGCAAAATGAACCCAACAATGACCGTCACCAACATTCATAACTGTTGTGAATCAGTTTTCTTGGCTTAGTGCCTAGCCTACTGTAATTATTGTAGCAATTTAACAGAAGGAAAGATAGTTGGATTTTCTGTTTGAATCAGTAGGTCTCTCTTTTTGTGCTATATACTGTGTGCACAAAATCTAATCTATAGTTTGCTGTAATTATCTTTCTACCTCCTGTTGCAGTTTGCTTCTATATCATATCTTGTACTTATGTCATATTTTTTTTTAATTCCATCTTTATTTAAGATTATTGGAGACAAATAAAGATGCAGGAACACCAACATCCAGAACACAAATCAAAGGAACATGCACAAAACTGAGAATTAAGGTAAATTAGATCCATTTATCTAAATGACAGACCTAGGGGTGTGTCCGCGTTGCTGCTAGTAAACTCTGTGGACACAGAACCGATGTTCCATAGAACCCACAATTTGAGAAACTTGCCAAACGACCAAACTTCCCAGCTGGAAAGCTCCTCCAATCTGCAAATTTGTTGGAACTTGTATGCCCACATCTAAATTGTGTGAGGAGGGGGGGGGCCTCAGGGCTCAACCAGTGGAGAGGTATTATTAATTTAGCCCCCATGATCAGGTGAGTATCCAGGGAGGTTTTGGATAATCTACATGCTTTTGAAAGTAAGTTCAGGAGGACTGAGGTGTTAAAATTGCTTTTGGAGTTTACCAATGTTTCTACTTTTTTCCAAAAAATGTTAATACACGGACAAGACCACAGGATATCTAATAGCGAGCCTGGGCCACATCACACCATCCACATCACCAACACACATTGGGTGATATAGGGTACATTCTCTCCATTATGTCCAAGGATCTATGCCAACTAGTAATAATCTTGTATGAGTTCTCTTGAGTACGGACACATCTAGAAAAAAAAACATTTGTGTTTGTTGGGTTAGTTTTAACCTCAGAATCAGAGAGAGATACTATACCTAAATTTTTCTCACAAGCCTATAGATACAAGGGTTCTGTTGGGGCAGAGACTGACACCAATACTTCAGGTTTGGCTCAGTGCTCAAATTTATGATCCGAAAGTCGAATTGTTCAAGCCTATTTAGAACATTAAATTTACAAATATATATTGTAGTATATATTCTAGTTTAAAATATCTATTTGTGGTTCAATTTAGATTTGAGTTAAATGGGGTTGTCCCAATATTACAGATTTCAACAAAATTACACAACAATTTTCTAATTGGAATCATTTAACCCCTTAAGGACCCTGCCATTTTTCACCTAAGGACCAGGCCATTTTTAGCAAATCCGACATGTCTCACATTATGTGGTGATAACTTTAAAATGCTTTTACTTATCCAGGCCATTCTGAAATTGTTTTCTCGTCACATATTGCACTTCATGACAGTGCTAAATTTGAGTCAAAAATACCAAATTTACAAAAAATTTAAAAAAATTTGCAAATTTCAAAATTTCAATGTCTTTACTTTTAAAATACATAGTAATACCTCCAAAAATAGTTATTACTTTACTTTCCCCATATGTCCACTACAGGTTTGGATCATTTTAAAAATAACATTTTATTTTTTTGGGACGTTAGTAGGCTTAGAAGTTTCGAACCAAATCTTGAAATTTTTCACAAAATTTCCAAAACCCACTTTTTAAGGACCAATTCAGGTCTGAAGTCACTTTGTGAGGCTTACATAATAGAAACCACCCAAAAATGACCCCATTTTAGAAACTAGACCCCTCAAGGTATTTAAAACTTATTTTACAAACTTTGTTAACCCTTTAGGTGTTCCACAAGAATTAAAGGAATATGTAGACAACATTTCTGTTTTGAATGTCACTTTTTTGGCAGATTTTCCATATAAATAAATTTTTTTCCAGTAATAAAGCAAGAGTTAACTACCAAATTAAACTCAATTTTTATTCCCCTGATTCTGTAGTTTACAGAAATGCCCCATTTGTGATAGTAAACTGCTGTACGGACACCGGCAGGGCGCAGAAGGAAAGGAATGCCATATAGTTTTTGGAGGGCAGATTTCACTGGAAAAATTTTAAGTTGTCATGTCATATTTGATGCACCCTTAGAGTAGAAACTCCAAAAAAGTGACCCCATTTTGGAAACTACGGGATAAGGTGGAAGTTTTGTTAGTACTATTTTAGGGTACATACGATTTTTGGTAGCTCTATATTACACTTTTTTGAGGCAAGGTAACAAAAAATACCTGTTTTGGCATTGTTTTTATTTTTTGTTATTAACAATGTTCATCTGACAGGTTAGATCATGTGATATTTTTATAGAGCAGGTCGTTACGGACGCGGCAATATCTAATATGTATATTTTTTTATTTATTTAAGTTTTACACAATAATATTTTTGAAGCACTAAAAAAAACATGTTTTAGTGTCTCCATAGTCAGAGAGCTGTAGTTTTTTTATTTTTTGGGCGATTGTCTCAGGTAGGGGCTCATTTTTTTGTGGGATGAGATGACGGTTAGATTGGTACTATTTTTGGGGGCATACGACTTTTTGATCGCTTGGTATTACATTTTTTGTGATGAAAGGTGACAAAAAATGGCTTTTTTAGCACAGTTTTTGTTTTTAGTTTTTTACAGTGTTAACCAGGCGGGGTGAATCATGTGATATTTTTATAGAGCAGGTTGTTACGAATGCGGCAATACCTAATATGTATATTATTTATTTATTTTTTTCTATTTTTTACAATTTTATATGTGACTTTTTATGGGAAAATGGCTTTATTTTTTTTTTTTATTGAAACTTTATTTTTTTATGGCCTGTGGGCTGGGCCTCATAGGCCTCCGTAGCTGCCGGGCTCTAAGAGGCTTGGGGTTGCCATGGCAACCATCGGTTCCCCGCGATCGCGGATGTAACAGGTGAAGGAGCGCAAACCTCCCATATGCTGCGGTCAGCGCTGACAGCGGCATATGAGGGGTTAATCCACTGGCATCGGCGTTATCACCGATGCTGGTGGATACAACAGGGATCCGGCTGTCAGTAACAGCCGGATCTCTGCTTCTAATGGGGGCACCCGGCAAGGGGGACTAGGAAGGGCCCCAGGACGAGAATGCTCGTCCTGGGGCACTAAGCACCCGCAATTTAGGACGCACATTCTCATTCTCGGTCCTTAAGGTGTTAAAAACAAAAACCTTTTTGGTGTAGATATTGCTGTTATACACATGTTATATTAGCCCATGGTTTTCTTTTGATTTCACACCTGGACATCCACCTAATGTTTTCAGTACCAGTGGACACACGTGCCCAATAGCACAGTACTTTTGTACAAAAATGATGGACTTCTGCCATTGTAGAGGACAAGGTCAACCAATCATAATCTGTGAGACTGTAGCAATGAATTACAGCAGATGGATGGTAAGACGGAATCTAACAAACACCAGGGGGTACAATAACAAGTATATGTCAGCAATACCTATTTTTTTCATTATTTACACATTGCTGTACAGTACATACACACGTGTATACATACACACGTAAGAAGGTTGAAACTGATGTGGTCTGTCAGTGTACCTAATATGTATCTACATCATATCCTTTTTTGTATATAGTTGACCATTGTCATGTTTTATTTATGCTATGGGATGCAATTTGGTGCAGTACTGAAGTCTGTGAATGGTTATGGACCATTGTGATTGTAAGTGAGCTACACCGCAGAAAGAGTGAGGGACCTGCCAGCCTGGGGCATAGCTAGGTAATGCTGACCCCCATAGCAAACTTTTGAATAGCCCCACACACACCCACACCTACTGAGCATTAACATTACACACCACAATGCACACTATTGTGTGCATGAGGCCAAAATCTGTTTTAAAATGTAGTAATGTTGTGTGCCAGCTGGTGCCCCCCTAACATTGTGGGCCCCATAGTAACCATTATGGCTGCTGTAGTGGTAGTTGAGTACTACCTGATATTACTGCAGAGGGGACTTATAAGAGAAAGTTTGCCTGATACTGTAATTGCCAAGCATAGTGCTTCTGTCAAGAAGTATATCTACCAAACATAGTGCCACTGCCAGGTAGAGTAACTGATAAGAAAGGTCCCCCTGCCAATAAATATAACCTCCAAGCATAATGTCTTTTGTAAAGAATCATTGTAACTGTAGTGTCAGGAGTTGCTGTTGCAGTGCTGGAACATAGAGACTTGCAGATAAGAGTGGAAAACAAAGCCTTCTGCACAGGAGGAGTTCAGCCAGGGCCTGAGGAAGAAGAGCAGTGCAGTGCCAGAGATCCAGAGTAGGGTCCATTACCAGAATTTAAGGGTGGTGTGATGTGGCCACCCAAGTAAAGAAGTTCAGCCCCATACAGGTATGGAGAGGCTTCAGCAGGCAGAGCATTGTATGGCACTGCATAAAGAGTGCAACATGAACCACTGCAAGGGGAAGATTGTGGACCACATATGACAGACAAGCAAGACCTTTGAAGTGTCTTGCCAGATTCTCCACTGTAGCAAAGAGAGAAGTTATATTGTGGAGATATAGAGAGCATCGGTAGCAGAATTAATACATGTGGCCCTTAAGAAACTGTAAAAAGTTGAATGGGTTTTCTGGGAATCAACTTTAATTTTCCATTAAACATGCCCTGGCCATACTAACATATGTATAATATGATTTTATTACCTTCACCTATTATGCTCCGTTTCCTTGCTTTATAAACGAGCCACTTGACATCATGTCAACAGATCACATGTCCCCCCTTCCCCCGGGCTGCACTTTCAGTAGATGTGATGTCAGAATTGAAAGGCAGAGTCAGGGAGGGGCTGCCTTTGTGTGCAGGCATGTCTCTCTCCTCTGTCTCATTTACTGCCCAGCCTGGGACTGTTTCCCTGCAGGCATTGATGCCCCTCCACTGCCTCCTCCGCCTGCCTTCAAATCCCTAAGCTGTGTAATCAGATGATTACACGTAGCACTAGTACATAGTGCTAGAATATAGCAGCGATATCCAGCTCAAGGATGAGGCAGGTGGAGGAGGTATTTGAGGGGCGTCAAAGCATACAGGGAAAGGTGGTGCCGGGCTGGGCAGCAAGTGTGGACACAAGAAAAGGGCGTGCACATACACTGGGTAACAAAAGGGTAACAATGTTTAGAACTTTTGACTTTCAGGCTCCATATCTTAGCATTGACTACAGCTTCAAACATGAGACGATCATCTTGGCTATCTCATACATAAATTGGACTTGCAACTATTTAGCATATGATAATTATGCAGATTCTTGTTATGTAACTGCATTGTTATTGTTTTGCTAGTTGTTTTGTAAGTATTTTGTAAATCGTTCTGGGCATGCTCTCAATCAGCTTCAAGCATGTCTTGACCAAAATCTGTTCCAGGTCTCTTCTACATGTTCCCAATGTTGATGCTTACTGGTCAACTCACTTGGGTATGAATACAGCTTTTTTTCAATTCTACCCACAATTTTTTCATTGGGTTGAGATCTGGGGACTGTGGGGGCCACTCCAGCACCTCTAATTCATTGTAATGGAACCATTTGTTCACCAATCTCTATGTATGCTTCGTGTTGTCCTGCTGGAACACTATGTCATCCATTCCATGCCAATAGTACTCTAGTGTACGAAGTAACTTGTCTTGTAGGATACTCACATATAACTCAGCATTGAGAGCACAATAAATCCTGGACATGTATCCAACAAATTTGGCTATGAAACAACACTATATGATCAGGTTGTATGCACCGAAATTGACAGTTGTTTCAATTTCTTGATCCGTTACCTCCCTTTTCTCTTGTTTCTTCCAGACCCATTTGAACATCATAGTCTATTGATTTTCATCTCATTACTCCAAATCACCCGTTTCCAATCTTTTACTGTCCACTGTGCGTACTTTTTTGCAAACTCAAGCCAATGCCTCTTATGACGATATTAAAGTCAAGGCTTCTTCACTTTTTCTCGGGCCACCATTCCAGACTTCTGTAATGCGCTTTGCATGGTGACTGCATGGCCGTCTGCGATCTCACTATTACGAAACATATGAGCCACCTCTATTGCTGTGTTAGACCTTGTGATGAGCCGACTTTTTAACTTGTTGATATTTTGCCTGGAAGTCCACCTCTTGGCTTTGGAATGGATGGACGGACTTCAAGTTGGGCAATTTTCTTGGCCGAGATACCACTATCAATAAGCTGGAGGATACTAGATTTATTTTCATGGGAAATCTTCTTCATGGCTGCTCCTGGATTCTAACCAGTGACCTATCTTTTGTGAATCAACCTAATAACACATTGAGCTATTAGTGAACGTGAGAACAGGATGTAATTTGTAGGATACAAGGACCACAAGGAGCAAAACAGTAACAATGCAGTGTCATATAACAATGTGTGTGCCAGTGTGACCACCCGGTCACTACCAAGACCATCCCTGAGAGGTCGGTGGGGGTCTGCTGTCGCAGCCAGTTTCGCTTTCATGAGGCAGGAGGGCCCTCTCATGTCTTTTAGCTCCAGCAGCAGTGAAGAGGACCTGCTGGCCCTTAAGTAAGGAATCGGATCCTGCAGCTTTTATGGGAGCCACAACGTGGACTTAACCTGAAGGGTGAGCACTAGTTGGCATTTGTTTTTATTTTTGTTGCCCTGCGTTTGTCCTCACCCAGATGGACATGGATTGTCAGGACTCCCCCCCATAAAAAAAAAAAAAAGTTTTAACCAAGTTGCGCATACGTGCGCCTCATCCCTGTTTTCCCCCTTTTCAGGTTATTGGGGAGCCCCTTGAAAGAGGGTTTTTTAAGGAACCTTTGCTGTTATTTTTTTACCCAATTGGATTACAATTTTACCTATGTGGATTACAAATTGCAACTGAGTTTGGGACTCTGTTCCAGTTGTATGACAAGTGTCAGAAGAAAAGAGACTTAAATGTGTCCGTGAGCATACTAGGTAGGTGATAATTAAAATGTTTACATTATACCTATAATGTATTTGCACTATATTGTTTGCACTGGATTGTTTGCACTAATGTTTTTACCTTTCAGCAATGTTTTTAAGTATGTTATCCATTGTGTGTATTTCTTTACAGGTACCGCAATGTGTCCTCATATTCACTTTATTGTACGGTGGATGGTTGTACTATGCACTTAGCCGGATAGAGAGCACCTTACTTGTTCTACCTCAAATATACATACTGACTCAGAGGGCAATTTCAGATCTGACCATTTACGCTGGATCTGGCCTGGGGTCCGCATGGTGTCGAAGCTATGGCGCAAGCCTCGGATCACCTGCTGGATCACCTCCTTTTTATGCTGGTTCGGGTGGCGATGTGTGCATCGTAAATTGTAATCCTGGTGATCCCTCAGCCGGACTATGTATTTCAGCTGTGCAGCAGAGCTAAATGATGAGGATCGCCTGGATGCCATTTTCGAATATTTGCTCTGCCTCTGAGGAGTGCACGCCGCGGCCTCTCTTCATACGTGCCTGCGTATTACGTAATCGGGTAAACAATAGTACGCTGAGGATTCGTAAGCTATTTGTACGCTCATGCATACGTCTTCTAAGAAGTTGTGTACATTTTTTAAATGAACTTTCATTATTAGTGCGTGAATGTTCGCTAATAGCACATAACGTATATTTTGTACGCAAATACAACAAATCTATTTGTCGAATACATGAATCTTAGGAAAAGTTCGGCGAATAATTTTTTGAATGATTCGCTCATCTCTATTCAAGAGTTTATCGCTGTACTACAAAATCATCATCAATAAAGCTGTTTCAGTGTTGCACCCCCCGACTTGCACCCCTTACATAACCAATCAGCTTGCAGTCTTTGAGAGAGAGAGACTGTAAATGAAACTATAATTTCCTCAATGTTGAGTAAATGTCTTGTAACATTTGCTGAGTCTGTGTTAGTCTGTCAGTCGCTGCACTATTTTCATGTGGGGCCCCAGTTTAAGACAGAGGTCAAGGCCCAGCACTACCTGTAAGAACTAACTCCCGTACATATAGATTGCACAATTATATGCAGATTACACAAATACCTTTCTAGTATACCCTGTAGCTATCTCAACCCTGTTGTGCCCTTCCTGAGACACTCTCTGCACACTTCCTCCTCTTCACTCTTCTCTTTTAATCTTCCTATATAGATATCAACAAATGTAAAATAAAATCAGCAATGTTTGCTTGTGATATACTTATGTTCTTTGATTATTGTTGATAGTGATCTTACAAAGGGACCTTAAAACTTTAGATCTACTGTACTGTATGTGGATCAGTTTCCAGATTTAAAATTAAAGGGATTCTCCAGGAATTAATAAAATGAAAATACTTAAATATTACTTCATTATAAATATATTCCCAAATACCTTTTATTAGTTATAATGGCTCGTTTTGTCTGGGGAGCAATCATTAGGAGAAACAAAATGGCCACTTTCCTATTAGTACACACAGAACCTGTCCTAATTGCACAGGAGGACAAGTTACTTCACAACACTGAGGTAAAGAGCTGCCTCGTACTCCTCTCTGCTCTGCTTGTCAGGGATTATGATCCTGAATACAGATTATAAGAACTTTAGCTGAATCTCTGTAGGAATGGAGTTCATGGGGAGTTCATAAGCAGATGTGGCTAATGAGCAGCAGCTTTTGTGTGCAGTCTCCATTACCATAGTCTGTCCTGTATGTACTTCATCTCTCCTGATGAACTCCATTCCCACAGAGATTCAGCTGAATATCATATTAAACTGTAGTGAGGATCATAATCCCTGACAAGTAGAGCAGAGAGGAGGATGAGGCAGCTCTTTACCTCAGTGTTCTGAAGTAACTTGTTCTGCTGTGGGATTAGGACATGTTTTGTGTGTACTAATAGGACAGCGGCAATTTTGTTTTTCCTAATGATTGCTCTCTAGACAAAACGAGCCATTATAACTAATGAAAGGTATTTGGGAATAAATTTGTAATAAAGTAATATTTGCATATTTTTATTTTCTTAATTTCCAGAGAACCCCTTTAATGACTGACAGTCTTACGTTTTATACTTAGTCAGAGAGCAGGTTTCTAAATTGCATTAAAACAATACATGCAACATACTTGAAAGTAGTGAAAGATCAGATAAAATATTTTGACTTCTTTTTTGGACATACAAGGCCTTATACACACAACCATGTATTTTGTGGTCTTTAAACCATGGATATACAAAATACTGGCCTTGTGTATGCAACTTTTTTGTAGAAATTAGTATTCTTGTCCACAAAACAACATGTTCTATTCTTTGCGGAAAGGTGCAAAGTTGTGAACAGCACAACGATGACATCCGTGTGTTTACATGTCATCCACAAAAAATGTGGTCACGTACATGAGGCCTTAAGAATATTTATTTCCTCTTTTAGCCATGATCAAAAACTAAAGAAAAATAGAGAATCTTCCACTAATCTTAATTGGTAGAATAAATGTGTTGAAATTGACCATCTTACCTAAAATAATATTGTCATTACTCAGGATTCCATTACTTGTTAAAAGATTTGGAATCTCGTTTTAGGCTGTCTCCTTATGCAATATGTTGGAGTTTTCCATTTTGGGTGAACAACCACCCTTAATTAAACATTCCCAATAGAGTAATTTAAAGATGGAAAGAAAATTGACTGAAGTATACAGGGAAACTAGATATAATTTCAATCAAGTTAGTAAAAAAATTTGTTATATCTGTAAATGATTTTCAATATTACTCTCAAAGGAGAAATGTGATATCTAGGATATATTAAGGATTTGGCAATTTATAAACACTTGTAGACTTCTAAAATAGTTTCCTCATGAAAGAAAGAAAAAAACAATATCTCAAATTTACAGAATAATTAATTATTGGAAAAGATTTACTTAGTAAACTTAGGGGGTCATTTAAGATAAAAAATAGACCTATATTAGGCATATTTCTGGTAGAGATTGCGGCGTAAAGGTTATTTGTGCCTCAATCTGGGACTTCTCCCCGTTCACACAGGTCTGAAAAAAGTGGCCATGGCGTGGGATGGGAAGGGGACAGGCCAGCAGGCCCATCTCATTCATCATTTTTTATACCTGGTTTAGGCGTAGAAAATTATCTAAATTTAAGCCAGTAAGGAAGCTGTCTTACATTTAGACCAGCACTGGATCTACCAAAGTTATATAGAGGCTGACATCTCTACATAACTTTGGCAGATCCACCGCCAGGGCAGGGGCTTATTAAGACCGGCGTCTATTGTCCCTTCTATTTTGCCAAGGATAGTGTCAGTGGCCATTCACACCTGGAAATGTTAGAGGAAAGGCTTATGCCACAGATAGTAAAAGATCTTTTAAAGATAGTTTGTATTCAGCATGGGTGCTTCTTCTCATTTCCAGTTGGATGTTCATCAATACTTGAATGAAACTGTACTGGAAAATGAATAAACAATTCACCAATATTGCACTGACCTCAATCATCACCAGATCTAAGACCCTGTGGCTTGTGCCCCTTTTGGGGCTATATCAAGAACTCAGTGTATTTGTCGCCCCCAAATCCATGTGCTCTGTAGACCTGAAATGACACATCACTGAATTAATCATTATCAGAAGATATGATTGTAAGAATCTGGACAGAACTAGAATACCGCATAGACATCTGTCATGTCACCAATATAGCTCATGTCAAACATTTGTATCGTATAGATAAAACTTGGATAGATAGTGTGTCTTTTCACATTAATAAAGTTGTGTTATGTTTAGGGATGAGCGAACCCGTGGAAGTTCAGGTTCACCGGGTTCGGCTGAACTTCAGGTCAAAGTTTAGGTTCGAAACCCGAACTTGAACTGAACTTCACCCCAAACCCGGACCCGGATTAAAGTCAATGGGGACCTGATCTTCACTTTATTATTTTCCGTTATAATATGGTTATAATAGAAAATAAAAGCATTCTTAAGAAAGAATGCTAAATAAAATGGCCATTGAGGAGTTAAAAATAATAATAATAAAAAAAAAACTCACCTCATCCACTTGATCGCTCAGCCGATGTCCTCTCCTTTCTTCTTTCTGCAGGACCTGCAAAAGGACCTGCAGTGACGTCGTCGCAGGTCCTTTTGCAGGTCCTGCAGAAAGAAGACAGAAGAGGATACCGGCTACGCGATAAAGTGGATGAGGTGAGTTTTTTTTTTATTATTATTATTTTTAACCCCTCAATGGCCATTTTATGAAGCATTCTGTCTTAAGAATGCTATTATTTTCCATTATAACCATGTTATAATGGAAAATAATAAAATCACCCGAACACCGAACCCGGACTTCAGTGAAAAAGTTTGGGTTCGGGTCCAGGTACCCAAACTCGCAAAGTTTGGTATGAACCCGAACTTTGCAGTTCCGGTTCGCTCAACCCTAGTTATGTTCTCTCAGTTATGAATACTGAGGTTAGAATTTTGCACTATTTTTGTTGAATCACCCTGTATGTTGAATAAGATTTTAGTGCTCATTAATTGTCTTTCCACCCTCTGTGTCTTTCTTTAGCATATATACATAAGTAAAAGTACATAAAAGTATAAGTAAAAGGTCATTTTATGCAAAGAGTAAGATTTGTTGAGCATTCTTTACTAATAGGGTTCCATTTATTCACTTGAAGATTACAGCAAAATGCTTTACAGTGTTTTCAAGGCCAGTTTTTAAATATAATGTTTTGTCAAAAATGATTAAATCATTTCTAAATTCTTAAAAACATGGGTTCCCTGAATAGCCTATTATAATTCCTATCATCTGAACGGTAGTGGAAACTCCCTCTATATCTCTTTGTTTGTTTATTGTCTCCAAGCTCACTCCCTCTTCCTCAGGACATTGTATTGTGACATACAGTATTATGTCAGGACATGGTACTTTTATTATGAATTATTATTTTGCATCTATGACAAGTTCGGATCATCCTTATTTTGCTAATGATTATTTTCGATTGCTCTTGTATTCACAGGTTAAAGGCTATGTACACATTTGGGGGCAATTTTTTATTATTGCATTGTACTCATTTTGAGTTAAAACATTTTTTTAATTGGTCTTTATTAGAGATGAGCGAGCACTAAAATGCTCGGGTGCTCGTTATTTGAGTCGAACTTTTCCCGATGCTCGGGTGCTCGTTTTGAATAACGAACCCCATTGAAGTCAATGGGAGACTCAAGCATTTTTGCGGGGGACCAAGGCTCTGCCTAGGGAAGGCTGGGTGAAAACCTGGAAACATCAGAAAATGATGGAAACACCACGGAAATGGACAGGAAACAGCAGGGGCAGCATGCATGGATGCCTCTGAGGCTGCCTAATCCCACCATTACCCCAAATTCTCAGGCAACAGCCTGGTGGTTACCCTCATGGCAATTGTGCTCACCCAGACCAAGAAAGGCGAGGCACATGCCCATCACATGTTAGGGAAGCACCCAACTAGGTGCAACGGAGGTCCATCACCGCCTGCAGGTGATACCACTACTCATGCTGGCACTGCAGCTAAAATCAAGTTTAGTATCTGTTCTTATCAGTTGCTGTGCCTGCTGGTGGTATAGTGGTGAGCATAGCTACTTCCCAAGCAGTTGATCCGGGTTCGATTCCCATCTATCGCAGGAGGCAATTCAAAATCAGTACAATATCTAATACGTCCCCCTACCTGGGAAAATTGTTTGGAGAGAGGGCATGTAGGTGGGGGGGAAGGAGGTTTCGCTGGAAGAGCCACAGGAGTGCCTCCTGGGCTAGCGTGTGTGGTGATGACAACAGCTGGACTGGATTTGGGAAAACTGTTGCTTTAACCCGTATGGTATCGATTCTTCTCAGTTTAATACCGTATACGTCCCCTATCTTGGGACCCTATATTTAATGGATTTTTCGAACACGGAAAACGGAAAAAGAGCTTGCTCTGGCCAGGGGAGTATTTTTCCCACTGCAGCTAAGGGGACGTGTCCATGCTCTGCCTATCACAGGTCAGGAGGCAGAAGAACAAAAACAAACATGAGTGGAACTTCTGATACGTCCCCTATCCGGCTAAATTGTTTGTAGAGTGGGCCTGTAGGTGGGGGGGGCAGGCTGGGGCAAGGAGGTTTCGCTGGAAAAGCCAGAGGAGTGCCCCCTGGGCTAGCGTGTGTGGTGGTGACAACAGCCGGAATGCATTTGGAAATGCTCTAGCATCAGCCGGTGCAGTATCGATTCTTCTCAGTTTAATACCGTATACGTCCCCTATCTTGGGACCCTATATTTAATGGATTTTTCGAACACGGAAAAGGGAAAAAGAGCTTGCTCTGGCCAGGGGAGTGTTTTTCCCACTGCAGCTAAGGGGACGTGTCCATGCTCTGCCTATCACAGGTCAGGAGGCAGATAAAAGAAGAACAAAAACAAACATGAGTGCAACTTCTGATACGTCCCCTATCTGGCTAAATTGTTTGTAGAGTGGGCCTGTAGGTGGGGGGGGCAGGCTGGGGCAAGGAGGTTTCGCTGGAAGAGCCAGAGGAGTGCCCCCTGGGCTAGCGTGTGTGGTGGTGACAACAGCCAGAATGGATTTTTGAAAACTGTTGCATCAACCGGTACAGTCGTAAATTATGAACTTGATCAAGTGTAGCATGTGTTCTCTGTATTCTTCTCAGTTTAATACCGTATATGGCAGCTATCCGGAAAAATAGTTTGGAGAGAGAGAAAGATAGGAAAAAGACGTCAATTGTTTGGAGAGAGGGCCTGTAGGTGGGGGCAGGCTGGGGGGAAGGAGGTTTCGCTGGAAGAGCCAGAGGAGTGCCCCCTGGGCTAGCATGTGTGGTGGTGACAACAGCCGGACTGGATTTGGGAAAACTGTTGCTTTAACCGGTACAGTCGTAAATTATGAACTTGATCAAGTGTAGCATGTGTTCTCCGTATTCTTCTCAGTTTAATACCGTATATGGCAGCTATCCGGAAAAATAGTTTGGAGAGAGAGAAAGATAGGAAAAAGACGTCAATTGTTTGGAGAGAGGGCCTATAGGTGGACCTCCGGAAAAATTGTTTGGAGAGAGGGCCTGTAGGTGGACCTCCGGAACAATTGTTTGGAGAGAGAGAGGGCCTGTAGGTGGACCTCCGTTAAAATTGTTTGGACAGAGGGCCTATAGGTGGACCTCTGGAAAAATTGTTTGAATAGAGGTCCTGTAGGGGGCCCTCCTGAAAAATTGTTTGAAGAGAGGGCCTGTAGGTGGACCTCTGGAAAAATTGTTTGAATAGAGGGCCTGTAGGGGGCCCTCCTGAAAAATTGTTTGAAGAGAGGGCCTGTAGGTGGACCTCTGGAAAAATTGTTTGAATAGAGGGCCTGTAGGGGGCCCTCCTGAAAAATTGTTTGAAGAGAGGGCCTGTAGGTGGACCTCTGGAAAAATTGTTTGAATATAGGGCCTGTAGGGGGCCCTCCTGAAAAATTGTTTGAAGAGAGGGCCTGTAGGTGGACCTCTGGAAAAATTGTTTGAATAGAGGGCCTGTAGGGGGCCCTCCTGAAAAATTGTTTGAAGAGAGGGCCTGTAGGTGGACCTCTGGAAAAATTGTTTGAATAGAGGGCCTGTAGGGGGCCCTCCTGAAAAATTGTTTGAAGAGAGGGCCTGTAGGTGGACCACTGGAAAAATTGTTTGAATAGAGGGCCTGTAGGGGGCCCTCCTGAAAAATTGTTTGAAGAGAGGGCCTGTAGGGGGCCCTCCTGAAAAATTGTTTGAAGAGAGGGCCTGTAGGTGGACCTCTGGAAAAATTGTTTGAATAGAGGGCCTGTAGGTGGACCTCTTGAAAAATTGTTTGAATAGAGGGCCTATAGGGGGCCCTCCTGAAAAATTGTTTGAAGAGAGGGCCTGTACGGGGCCCTCCTGAAAAATTGTGCTAAAAGAGTGCCAGTTTGGGTCAGCGTTAGGCAAAGACGATATGGAGGAGGAGGAGGAGGAGTAGAGAAGAGGAGTAGAGAAGAGGAATCGGATACATAAGTTATTTAAATCTTTAGCTGCTTTCCCCCGGAGGAGATTTGAATTCCGGTGAAATCCAGGCTTTGTTCATTTTAATAAGCGTCAGCCTGTCAGCGCTGTCAGTTGACAGGCGTGTACGCTTATCGGTGATGACGCCACCAGCTGCACTGAATACCCGCTCTGACAGCACGCTAGCGGCAGGGCAGGCCAGCACCTCCAAGGCGTACAGCGCCAGTTCAGGCCACGTGTCCAGCTTTGAAACCCAGTAGTTGTATGGAGCAGAGTGATCGCTACGGACGTTGGTATGGTCAGCTAGGTACTCCCTCACCATCTTTCTGTACAGCTCCCCCCTACTCTGCCTAGACTGGGGACAGGTGACAGTGTCTTGCTGGGGTGACATAAAAGTGGCAAAGGCCTTGGAGAGCGTTCCCCTGCCAGTGCTGGACAAGCTGCCTGCTCGCCTCCTATCCCCCGCTACTTGGCCCACAGAACCACGCCCTCTGCCGCTAGCGGCGTCAGATGGGAAGAATTGTTTCAGCTTATGCACCAGGGCCTGTTGATACCTATTCACTCTCATACTCCTTTCCTCTGCAGGGATGAGAGTGGAAAGGTTCTGCTTGTACCGTGGGTCCAGGGGAGTGAACACCCAGTAATCGGTGTTGGAAAAAATTCTTCTAACGCGAGGGTCACGGGATAGGCAGCCTAACATGAAGTCTGCCATGTGCGCCAGAGTCCCAACACGCAAAAATTCCCTCTCCTCACTGACCTGACTCTCCATTTCCTCCTCCTCCTCCAAGTCCTCCTCTTCAGCCCATACATGCTCAAGAGTTAAGGACTGAGCACTGGTACCCTCTACTGTCTCGCCGACATTCTCCTCCTCTTCCTCCTCATCCTCATCCCCCTCCTCCGATAGGCGCTGAGAAACAGACCGGAGGGTGCTCTGGCTATCAAGCGACGTATCTTCCTCCACCGTCTCTTGTGACAAGCGCAAAGCATCCGACTTGATGCTGAGCAGTGAGTTTTTCAACAGGCAAAGCAGCGGGATGGTGAGGCTGATAATAGCGGCATCACCGCTGACCATCTGTGTTGACTCCTCAAAGTTGCTCAACACCTGGCAGATATCAGACATCAACGTCCACTCCTCATTGTAGACTTGAGGAATCTGAGAGACCTGACTACCAGTTCTGGTGGAAGATGACATCTGGCAGTCTACAATAGCTCTGCGCTGCTGGTAAACTCTGGATAACATGTTTAATGTGGAATTCCATCTCGTGGGCACGTCGCACAACAGTCGGTGAGCGGGCAGTTGTAGGCGGCGCTGTGCTGCCCTGAGAGTGGCAGCATCTGTGCTCGACTTGCGGAAATGCACACAGATGCGGCGCACCTTGGTGAGCAAATCAGACAGATTGGGGTATGTCTTGAGGAACCGCTGAACTATTAGATTGAACACGTGGGCCAGGCATGGCACATGTGTCAGTCTGCCGAGTTGCAGAGCCGCCACCAGGTTACGCCCGTTGTCACACACAACCATGCCTGGCTTGAGGTTCAGCGGTGCCAGCCACACATCGGTCTGAGCCGTGATGCCCTGTAACAGCTCTTGGGCGGTGTGCCTTTTGTCACCTAAGCTCAGCGGTTTGAGCACCGCCTGCTGGCGCTTACCCACGGCACTGCTGCTGCGCCTAGAGCTACCGACTGAAGGCGCCGTGCCCACGGATGGTAATTCGGTGGAGGAGGAGGGGTCGGAGGAGGAGGCATAGTACGTCTGAGAGACCGTGACCGAGGTAGGCCCCGTAATCCTCGGTGTGGGCAGTACATGAGCGGCCCCAGGGTCATTCTCGGTCCCAGCCTCCACCAAGTTAACCCAATGTGCCATCAGTGAGATATAGTGTCCCTGCCCGGCAGCACTTGTCCACGTGTCCGTGGTTAGGTGGACCTTCTCAGAAACAACGTTGGTCAGGGCTCGGATAATGTTCTCCGACACGTGCTGGTGTAGGGCTGGGACGGCACATCGGGAAAAATAGTGGCGGCTGGGTACGGAATACCGAGGGGCAGCCACCGCCATGAGATTGCGAAAGGCCTCGGTCTCTACCAGCCTATAGGGCAGCATCTCCAGGCTAAGCAATTTGGGGATGTGGACGTTGAGGGCTTTGGCATGTGGGTGGGTGGAACTGTATTTCCTCTTGCGCTCCAGCGTCTGCTGTAAAGACAGCTGAACGCTGCGCTGGGACACATTGGTGGACACTGTGGAGGATCGTTGAGGCGAAGGTGTGGTTTTCCGGCGGGAGGCGCTCGTGCCGGGGTCCTGGGCAGGGGGTTGACTAGCAGAGGCAGCGAGTGACGCAGGGGGTTGACTAGCAGAGGCAGCGAGTGACACAGGGGAAGGAGCAGTGGTGTGACCCGCAGGAGGTGGTGAACGGCCTTGGTTCCATTGAGTGGGGTGTTTAGCACTCATATGCCTGCTCATGCTGGTGTTGGTTAGGCTAGTAGTGGTGGCACCCCTGCTGATCCTGGTGTGGCACAGGTTGCACACCACAGTCCGTCGGTCATCCTCACTTTCTTTAAAGAACCTCCAGACTTGCGAACATCTAGGCCTCGCCACGGGAGCTTCACTACGTGAAACAGTTGCTGGTGATGCACCAGCTCTGGCCCTGCTTCTCCCTCTGGCCACACCACTGCCTCTTACAACCTGTTCTGGTGCAGCACTCGCCTCCGCCTCAGAAGCACTGTCTTCACTCGGCATATCAACCCAGCTTGGGTCAGTCACCTCGTCATCCTCCGATTTCTCAGTCTGCTCCCCCCTCGGAATTCCTCCCCTAACAACAACTTCACCACTGTCTGACAACCGTGTCTCCTCATCGTCTGACACCTCTTTACAAACTTCTTCCACTAACTCAACATTGTCATCATCATCATCACCCACAGACTGCGACAGTTGGAAAACATGGGCATCGGGAACGAGGTCAGCAGCAACCTGAGAAGTGGTTTGTGACTCTGGGAAGGGTCCAGAAAACAGTTCCTGAGAGTATGCCGGATCGCATTCCAAATTTTCCTGGGAGGGGGCAGACTGGGGGGAAGGAGGTTGAGGTGGAGGAGCCATAGGAGTGCTCCCTTGGGTAACGTGGGTGGACTGCGTGGAAGACTGACTGGTGGACAAATTACTTGAAGCATTGTCCGCAATCCACGAGATCAGCTGTTCGCACTGTTGTGGTTTCAACAGTCCTCTACCACGTGTCCCTGTAAGTTGAGACATGAAGCTAGGGAGTGTAACTCTGCGGCGTTCCACAGCTCCCTCATCAGCAGGTACTGTCTCACCCTGCCCAGGACCACGGCCTCTGCCCCCTGCAGTAATTGAATGCCCACGCCCACGCCCTCGTCCTCGACCCTTAGCCCTGGGGTTCAACATTGTTTGTATATAAGTGTATGATATAAAAAAAAAAATTAAAGGGGCCTGGTGTACTGAAACCCACAAACTTGTTCAGTCTGGTAGAATTAAGTGACGTACAGAAAGTGTCACCTGGACAGTATACCGTACGTAACGTGCAGGAACTATGGTAGGACTGACTGACACCCTGTTAACGGTGGCTATTTAGTCTGCGACCAGAGAAATGTCGCACAGAGAGTTTTCTGGATCAAGCGGTAGATGATATCGGTAGCAAATGACTTGGTTGTATTGTGTGACGTACAGAAAGTGTCACCTGGACAGTATATACGGATGGGAGCGAATGTGTTGAACTGTGACACACAGAAAGGTTACACGCAGCTGAGTAAAATGGATTTGTATCACTGAGCTAAAACAACTGAAATAATAATTTTTTTTTTTATATTTTGTTTTTTGGGAACGTGACGTGCATGAAATATGGTAGAACTGACTGACACCCTGTTAACGGTGGCTATTTAGTCTGTGACCCAGACAAATGTCACACAGAGAATTTTCTGGATCAAGCGGTAGATGATATTGGTAGCAAATGACTTGGTTGTATTGTGTGACGTACAGAAAGTGTCACCTGGACAGTATATATGGATTGGAGTGAGTCAGTGCTGAACTGTGACACACAGAATGGTTCCACAGTGCTGTGTGCAATGGATTTGTATCACTGAGATAGAACAAAAAATAAAAAACAGGGTTAGATATGGCGATAGCTGCACTACTAGTGCCAGCCAGCCAAGTGACAAAAAATAAATAAATAAAATGTCTTCTAGCCCTTAGAAGGGCTGTTGGGTTCTTTGTGGGTGATCCCTGCCTAACAGACAACTAAATGCAGGCCCTAACACTGTCCCTTAAAGGCAGCAGCTCTATCCCTAACGACATCCAGACGGCATCTGAGCCGAGCGCCGCGGTCAGTCGGTAGTATATTCCAGGGTCACCTGATCAGGCCAGCCAACCCCTGCTATCGACATGTAAGGGCCCCACGTGATGCTGGGTGTACTGTAGAGTCTCCTGGCTATTGATTGGCTGTGTTTTTAGGCGCCAAAAAAGCACGATGCGGAAGTTGCCATTTCCTCGAGCATGGCGAGATACTCGTCCGAGCATCGAGCAGTTACGAGTACCCTAATGCTCGAACGAGCACCAAGCTCGGACGAGCATGTTCGCTCATCTCTAGTCTTTATTAAAAATATGGCTTCCTTTTTTTCTGTACAGAGCTGACATGCAGAGTTAACATCCTTTGGATTTTCTGTCAGACCAGGAGTAGACGGACTCCTTATCTCTGCTCTCTGTCCTCTTAAACACTCGTTATATCTTAATGATAAGAATATGGTTTAAATAAGTGTTTATGACCCCTTAGTAGTTTATAGCTAAGGTATATTAGATGACCGGCACACGTGAAAGTACCAGTCACACAGCTAGAACAACAGTTAACCCTTTGTGACAGACCAGCTCAATATTTTTAATAAAGGCCAATTGAAAGAAATAATTTTTAGCCAAAAATGAGTAACATGCAATCATAAAAAATTGTCTCCGACCTCCGAAGGTGTACATAGCCTTTAAGCCTAATGTTTTCATATACTGTATTTTTGCATTAGTCTTAAATCTATTAATTTAGGAGGTTAGTTCTACAAATGAAATACCTTATGAGAAAGACATGGTTCATTTTTATTTTTATATGTATTTTATATGTCTGTTTTTTGGTGTTATAGATCCTCTGGTAAATTATTTCACACAAAACTTATACACCTGGAGTGTCACTTTAGTTTGGACACTGCCGCTAAGACAATCTTGATCTCTGTTATTCAGAATGTTTGTTTCTTTGTTGTGAAAAATGAAAATTTTTCAAAAAAAAAAAACATTGAACAAAAATTAACTCAGTTTCCTTCATAAACTTCACGTTATTCCTTTAGAAGCACTTTTGTACAAACACCAAATCAATATTCAGAAAGGTAGGGAATAGAGATGAGCGAGCACTAAAATGCTCGGGTGCTCGTTATTCGAGTCGAACTTTTCCCGATGCTCGGGTGCTCGTTTCGAATAACGAACCCCATTGAAGTCAATGGGAGACTCGAGCATTTTTGCAGGGGACCAAGGCTCTGCCTAGGGAAGGCTGGGTGAAAACCTGGAAACCTCAGAAAATGATGGAAACACCATGGAAATGGACAGGAAACAGCAGGGGCAGCATGCATGGATGCCTCTGAGGCTGCCTAATCCCACCATTACCCCAAATTCTCCTAGTGGGGCATGTGTGGTATCGATTTTCTTCTCAGTTTAATACCGTATACGTCCCCTATCTTGGGACCCTATATTTCATGGATTTTTCGACCACGGAAAAGGAAAAAGAGCTTGCTCTGGCCAGGGGAGTGTCTTTCCTACTGCAGCTAAGGGGACGTGTCCATGCTCTGCCTATCACAGGTCAGGAGGCAATTAAAAGAAGAACCAAAAAAAAACATCAGTACAATATCTAATACGTCCCCTATCCGGGTAAATTGTTTGGAGAGAGGGCCTGTAGGTGGAGGGCAGGCTGGGGGGGAAGGAGGTTTAGCTGGAAGAGCCAGAGGAGTGCCCCCTGGGCTAGCGTGTGTGGTGGTGACAACAGCCGGATGGATTTGGAAAAACTCTAGCATCAACCGATATGGTATGTATTCTTCTCAGTTTAATACCGTATACGGCACCTATCTTGGGACCATATATTTCATGGATTTTTTGAACACGGAAAAGGAAAAAGAGCTTGCTCTGGCCAGTGGAGTGTCTTTTCTACTGCAGCTAAGGGGGATGTGTCCATGCTCTGCCTATCACAGGTCAGGAGGCAATTAAAAGAGGAACAAACAAAAATCAGTATAATATCTAATACGTCCCGTATCCGGGTAAATTGTTTGGAGAAAGGGCCTGTAGGTGGGGGGCAGGCTGGGGGGAAGGAGGTTGAGCTGGAAGAACAAAAGGAGTGCCCCCTGGGCTAGCGTGTGTGGTGGTGACAACACCCGGATGGATTTGGAAAATCTGTAGCATCAACCGGTACGGTATGTATTCTTCTGAGTTTAATACCGTATACGGCACCTATCCGGAAAAATAGTTTGGAGAGAGAGAAAGAGAGCAAAAAGACGTGCAGTATGGAGCAATTACACAGAAACTATTAGATTAGGCAGACGTGGTCTGCTTAATTGCAACCTAGACAAATGAGAGAAAAAGAGGAAAATGACGTATTTTTAAAAGTGACGTTTAGTATAGATCAGGGGTGCACAACGTTTTCTGGGTGGGGGCCACATTGTCCGACTGAAACAACGTAAAGGGCCGAAAATAAAATTTAAAGGGGTATTACCAATTGAAATACTGTATTTATGGCGGATTGAACACACAGTGTATACCATTAATGTCTAGTTATAGTTCCAGGAGTCCCATCTAATGGGAGAAATACATGAAAATGCATGTGAGCAGCCAAAAAACATGGACATACATGTCTGTTACCAGATGGATGGGGCCACACAGAATGGTATCAAGGGCCGCATGTGGCCCCCGGGCCGCAGGTTGTGCACCCCTGGTATAGATCAAGTGTGGTATTTGTTCTATGTATACTACTCAGTTTAATACCGTATATGGCAGCTATCCGGAAAAACAGTTTGGAGAGAGAGAAAGATAGAAAAAAGACGTAAATTGTTTGGAGAGAGGGCCTGTAGGTGTGTGGGGGGGGGGTTGGGGGGAAGGAGGTTGAGCTGGAAGAGCCAGAGGAGTGCCCCCTGGGCTAGCGTGTGGGGTGGTGACAACAGCCGGATGTAGTTAGAATGACGACGCAGGACCCCAACTTAAAAATTTAGCATCAACCGGTACAGTCGTAAATTATGAGATTGATCAAGTGTGGTATGTCTTCTATGTATACTACTCAGTTTAATACCGTATATGGCAGCTATCCGGAAAAACAGTTTGGAGAGAGAGAAAGATAGGAAAAAGACGTAAATTGTTTGGAGAGAGGGCCTGTAGGTGGGGGGGCAGGCTGGGGGGAAGGAGGTTGAGCTGGAAGAGCCAGAGGAGTTCCCCCTGGGCTAGCGTGTGTGGTGGTGACAACAGCCGGAAGTAGTTAGAATGACGACGCAGGACCCCAACTTAAAAATTTAGCATCAACCGGTACAATTGTCAATTATGAGCTCGATCAAGTGTGGCATGACTTTTTAGATGGAGACTGCATGTGGTCACGTACTCCCTGGAACCCCATAGTCACCCCTTCTCTGATGTGCTACCCCAGAACACTCTGTGCCCCAATTCGCAAGACCTTTTGCAGTCTCCGTGTGCTGACAGTGGGGATTTACCAGTGTTGTCTGAGGAGGTGGTGGACAATGGCGAGACACAGGTGTTGGGGGGTGAGGTAGTTGTATGGGAAGCAAGTTACAGTGGGGACTCCTTGGGGGGACTTTCACATTATGGGACAGATTCAACTTGGGTGGATCAGGCACAGGAACAGATCAATTTTTTTTGTGTGTTTATTTAACTTTTATTTAGCACAAATAACCACAGAGATATTTATTCGTTATCTTCGCTGCACAGTCTGGCGTTGGGGTTCGTCACTTTGATGGCGAGCTGTGCCGCTCTCTCTCTACAATGGTCTTTAGGTTCTTAGATGGAGACGTTGTGGGCAATTTCTTTACAGAAGGACTTGTTGCTCATCAACAAAACCTCGAGCTCCTTGACATTGTGGACCAGGAATTTGCGGAACCCTGTGGGCAGCATGTGTTTGGTCTTCTAGTTGCTACCAAATCCAATGTTGGGCAATATAGATACGCAGGTAATATTATTTTTCACACTTATCCCAAAAATAAAATTTACGTAGTTTGCGCAAATAAAACTGGAAACTGGAACTGGAGAGAAGGCCTGTAGGAGGACCTCCGGAAAAATTGTTTGGAGAGAGGGCCTGTAGGTGGACCTGCGGAAAAATTGTTTGAAGAGAGGGCCTGTAGGTGGACCTCCGGAAAAATTGTTTGGACAGAGGGCCTGTAGGTGGACCTCCGGAAAAATTGTTTGGAGAGAGGGCCTGTAGGTGGAACTCCGGAAAAATTGTTTGGAGAGGGCCTGAGGTGACCTCCGGAAAAATGTTTGAGAGA
Source organism: Rhinella marina (assembly GCA_900303285.1). Lineage (NCBI taxonomy): Eukaryota > Metazoa > Chordata > Amphibia > Anura > Bufonidae > Rhinella > Rhinella marina. Next base: position 40 of record ONZH01022847.1, on the reverse strand, counting down.
GGGCCTTAGTGGACCTCCGGAAAAATTGTTTGGAGAGAGG
>ONZH01022846.1:0-32387 GCA_900303285.1 Rhinella marina | reverse complement strand
CCTTAGCTGCAGTGGGAAAGACACTCCCCTGGCCAGAGCAAGCTCTTTTTCCGTTTTCCGTGTTCGAAAAATCCATAAAATATAAGGTCCCAAGATAGGGGACGTAAACGGTATTAAACTGAGAAGAATCGATACCGCACCGGCTGATGCTAGAGTTTTTCCAAATGCATTCCGGCTGTTGTCACCACCACACACGCTAGCCCAGGGGGCACTCCTCTGGCTCTTCCAGCGAAACCTCCTTCCCCCCCACCTACAGGCCCTCTCTCCAAACAATTTACCCGGGTAGGGGGACGTATTAGATATTGTACTGATTTTTTTTTAGATCTTCTTTTAATTACCTCCTGCAAAAGATGGGAATTGAACCCAGGTCAACTGCTTGGGAAGTAGCTATGCTCACCACTATACCACCAGCAGCCACAGCAACTGATAAGAACAGATACTAAACTTGATTTCAGCTGCAGTGCCAGCATGAGCAGTGGTGTCACCTGCAGGCGGTGATGGACCTTCGTTGCACCTAGTTGGGTGCTTCCCTAACATGTGATGGGTATTTGCATCGCCTTTCTTGGTCTGGGTGAGCACAATTGCCATGAGGATAACCACCAGGCTGTTGCCTGAGAATTTGGGGTAATGGTGGGATTAAGCAGCCACAGAGGCATCCATGCATGCTGCCCCTGCTGTTTCCTGTCCATTTCCGTGGTGTTTCTATCATTTTCTGAGGTTTCCAGGTTTTCACCCAGCCTTCCCTAGGCAGAGCCTTGGTCCCCCGCAAAAATGCTCGAGTCTCCCATTGACTTCAATGGGGTTCGTTATTCGAAGCGAGCACCCGAGCATCGGGAAAAGTTCGACTCGAATAACGAGCACCCGAGCATTTTAGTGCTCGCTCATCTCTAGTCCTTAGGTATTTTGGCGGGAAGCTGAAGAAAATATATATAACTGCAATTCATGTCAAAGCAGCTTTTCCTGACTGGAATCAGAAGAAAAGTAACCCCTTCCACCCTCCCTTTATGCATATGTTTATAAATTATGTCACATGCATATTAGTAGACTGAGTCACCAAGCTCTTGGGCTGGTTATATGAATTTCTTTATTGTGTTTATTAGCTCAAGCTTATTTAGCTAAGCTATTTGTTACTGGTATATTTTTTGGTAACTTATAAAAAGCACTGTGGCCTGTTTAAGCCAGCATTGTAGTTTTTTGTTATTAATAAATAATACATTAATAATATTTTTATTATCATTAATTTATAATTTATATGTTTATATCTCCTTATATTATAAAAATGAGCTTCTGTCTGTCTGTCTATCTGTCTGTCCATCTGTCTGTTCTTTATGCGCGACAAGTTTCCATAACAACCCAGCCATTTCTCTTCACTACTTTAATGGGGCAGAGCGCTGTGGATAACACTGTTAAAGGAGTATTCCGGTTACCATAAAAATAACTTATGTTTTAGACTAATTTTAGACTAGACCATTCAGTAGTCATAAAAGAGGTTTTCTTCTACTGCTACCCATTGCATGTCCTCATAAATTACCATGGCATTGACCTGTAATTAAGGCCACCCTCAAAAGAAGGACTTAAAACCCCCGCCCCAGGTCTCGCTAAGTCACGCTCCTGACTCGGTCAGGCCATGACCCCTCCCACTCCGCAGCCAATGAGGATTGAAAAAATGAAGGTAAAAATCAACTTCCGTCAGCTGCAGGGGTGGGAGGGAGGGTGACTTTTTCTCTGCAACAACACACACAAACATTAAATGAAATAGATTAAATATACCCGTGCGAAGCAATGTTTTCTTGCACTGCTACCCACTGTGTTTCCTCATAAATTAGCATGGCATTGACCTGTAATTCAGGCCACCCTCAAAAGAAGGACTTAAGAGCACCCCACCTTCCAAGGTCCCACTAAACCACACCCCCGAACCGGTCAGGTCACGCCCCCTCCTACTCCGCAGCCAATGGGGATTGAAAAAATGAAGGTAAAAATCAACTTCTGTCAGCTGCATTGACTTTCTCTCTGTAACGACACAAACATTAAATTAAATAGATTATATATACCCAGGCGAAGCCGGGTCCTTCTGCTAGTGTATTATATACTCATTGAGTATATAATCCCATGAGCAGACTAGACTTTCCTATAGAAAATCAGTCAGGCTAGGTAGACTAAATTATCCCATATAAAAGTCTGGAAGGTTTAATTAAACTTACTCATAGAATATCATTCTGGCTAAACTACCCCATATAACAACACTCTGGTTGGGTGGACATTTGCTTGATTTAGATTGTTTGTGAAAGTGGGCTACCTATCAACAGGAGGTAGGACAGAGCAGTGTGAAGCTCTATGACATAGAAATACACTAGATATTCTTAATATAGCACACCCACATAGCAGAAATATTTAGCATGGACTCACTTTTTATATCACCACACTCCTGTCCCTTGGCTATGGCAGAAATTAGATCTTTAACTGCACTCACTGCATGGGTGGACACAATAAAATAGTATAGCTGGGTGGGCATAAGATAGTAGAGCTGGGTGGGCATAAGAAGTTACTCAGAGTGGCTAGAAGGGATTTTATAGGTGATGATACAACTCTGTTGCTTATAGGAAATCAGCCAACAAACACCTTTTATGCACAAAAGAGCAAGATCAGGACTTGTGATCAGTTTCTAAGGGGCAGACAAAATAATACAGCCAGACTGCTGATGTATGAATTGATTTTTTTTCCTCAGTAGAGGTCATCAATATCAGATCGGTGGGGGTCCGAGGTTCACTTGAATAGGAAGGAGCCATCCAATACAAGTAAAGGGGACAGCATAGTTGTAATTACACCTGCTCGCTGCTACAGTTGCCTCGGCGAGAAGGTATAAAATTAGGAGAAGGCAGTGTTTGTGCAAGCACTGCCTCCTCTTCAAACAGCTGTTCGGCAGGGGTGGCGGGAGTCAGACCTCCACAGACCTGATATTGATGACCTATCCTGAGGACAGGTCATCAATATAAAAAAAAAAGCAGACAAATCCTTTAAGATTGTTTTCTAAATCGGATGCACCTTTTTAGTTACTGAATTGCTTAGTTTCTTCCTTCCATTTTCTGAAATAAATAAAACCTAAAGGCTGTTTTCATATCCCACCGGCTTTGTCACTCAGCTTTCACAGATTCATTAATTGAATATCTACCTAGCAATAATGAGTTCTGGGCTCTCCTAAAGCCTGGAGAAATCTCCTGTGGGAACCTTAATGGCTGTCATTACTTAGAATTTGCAGAAGCATTCTTTTTTTTATTATTTTTTTTTTTAGGGGCGTGTTTTTTTTTTTATAAACTAAATTATGTATCTTATATATCTTAACTTATACATCAACAGATAGCCCAGGACTATTTTTATTGTAGTGTAATGAGCAGTTGTAATTTTAACCCCTTCCTGATATCCGCCATACATATACGATGGATGTTCGGTTTTTAAAGATAATGCCTGTGATAGTCATTGAGTGCATGCTGTTTTTCATAATGTCAATCACAAAATTTTAACCCCTTCAGATGCCAAGGTCAATTACTGGGAGCATCGCACTACTGGTGACTGTACAGTGCCCCATGAGGAGATCGCTGGAGCAGTTTGGTTGCAATAGCAGCTTTGGACCTTCTGAAGGCTAAAATGCCTGTCATAGCAAAGTTGAAATCCATGGTTTAAGTCAGGAATGCCCAAACTGTGGCCCTCCAGCTATTGCAAAAGTACAACTCCCAGCATGCCTGGACAGTCTACCGCTATCAGGGCATGTTGGGAGTTTTCATTTTTCAACAGCTGGAGGGCTGCAGGTTGGTCATCCCAGAGCGCTTTGGGTGACACTATTAAAGGGGTATTCTGGTTACCAGTATATAACTTATGTTTTAGACTAATTTTAGATTAAGACCGTTCAGTAGTAATAAAAGATGTTTTCTTCCACTGCTACCCATTGCGTATCCTCATAAATTACTATGACATTGACCTGGCCACCCTCAAAAGAAGGACTTAAAAGCAACCCTCAAGGTCCCACTAAACCACGCCCCCGACCTGATCAGGTCACGCCCCCTGCCACTCCCCAGCCAATGGGGATTGAAAAAAATGAAGGTAAAAATCAACTTTTGTCAGCTGTATTGACTTTCTCTCTGCAACGACACAGAAACATTAAATGAAATAAATGAAATAGACTAATTTTAGACTAAGACCGTTCAGTAGTAATAAAAGATGTTTTCTTCCATTGCTACCCATTGCGTGTCCTCATAAATTACCATGGCATCGATCTGTAATTCAGGCCACCCGCAAAAGATGGACTTAAAACCCCCACCCCAGGTCTCGCTAAGTCACACCCCCGACTTGGTTAGGCCACGCTCCCTCCCACTCCACAGCCAACGGGGATTGAAGGTAAAAATCAACTTCTGTCAGCTGCAGGGGTGGGAGGGAGGATGACTTTTTCTCTGCAATGACACACACAAACATTAAATGAAATAGATTAAATATACCCGTGCGAAGCAATGTTTTCTTCCACTGCTACCCACTGTGTTTCCTCATAAATTAGCATGGCATTGACCTGTAATTCAGGCCACCCTCAAAAGAAGGACTTAAAAGCACCCCCCCAACACCCCAAGGTCCCGCTAAAGCACACCCACGACCCCGTCAGGTCACGCCCCCTCCTGCTCCCCAGCCAATGGAGATTGTAAAAATGAAGGTAAAAATCAACTTCTGTGAGCTGCATTGACTTTCTCTCTGCAACAACACACAGAAACATTAAATGAAATAGATGAAATATACCCAGGCGAAGCTGGGTCCCTCTGCTAGTCTCTTAATATTATAAAAATTAGTTTCTGTCTGTCTGTCCGTCTGTCCGTCTGTCTGTTCTCTATGCGCAACCAAACTACTGGACCGATTTTCACCAAATTCGGCACACAGGTACATCAGGTGTCCGGGAAGATTTTAGACCAGGTCTCAGCTCTCTAGGACATACCGTTGCTGAGATATTCCCAAAATATGACCTGCATGACCGGCACGCTACATATTTGACGAGATGGGCAGGATATCGTTACCCCGTCTATTTGGCCTGATGTTGGTCATCATCAATTTTACCTGGTCACGCAAGTTCCACTCTGATCTTGTCTACTGGTATAATCTGCTGTTTGCAATTGGGCTTACATCTAGCTGGGGCTCAAGACACATGTAATACAACTTGGTCTTATCTATATCATTATAATGAGTTGTCTAGCACATATGTACGTCTTGTGGCTTATATACCCACTTAATGCTCATTAATTTGGTCATTACCAGAACCCTCATATGTGGGGACTTATCTAAAGTGACCTTTTAGGTGGACATATTTTTAATATCAGGTTGGGTCATCCATACCCTCACCACATGTGTACCTTAATCGGTTTCAGTAGTATTATACCATCTTTCACAGCTTGAAATGATATGTTTTTTCTGGTAATCCATACTGTTTATGCTGGTATATAAATAGGACATTCCATGTATTAATTTCCCCTGATGATCTGAACCTTTTGTTGGTCAGTGAAACGCGTCGGGAATTATTTCTTATTGTGAAGGGGTTGTTTATCTTAATCCAGGAGTATAATAAGGTTGTTTCCAGCAGCCAATATCTCTGATTACCATTTGAATAATATTTGGTACAGATAACTGACATATGACGTGACTATTTAGATGTATAGTAGATCATTATATTTATATATATTTGTTCACCGTGGTGATATAGAGGTGGTGTTGGGCACTATCCTGTGTCAGGACCTCGTTAGGGACCCTAGGAGGTTCGAGACACGGGATCGCCCCTATCGAGGCGGCTATTCCGTTTCTAGGCAGGGCCACCCAGATTGCTAGGGACAGCATTAGGGACAGAGTTTTTTTCTGCCCCAATCATTAATCTACATCCCTTGCTAATTCTTGTTTTATCTACCTCTTTCATATTGTTTGTGATTCTCTTGTGTTTGTTGCACTAATTATTTTTTAGTAGACGACATTAAAAGTTGAGTTTTAGGTGGCTCTCTGTGACAATTAAACTGATTTACCACCGGTTGTACTATTGACTATATCAGACGGTCGACTTGTCTGATCGGAGATTCACTGCATTAGCCAATATAAGCCTGGGAGCCTTTCTCTTCAAATCCCAACTGCCATTCTCTCCACATACACACGGTCACATGTCCGATATCAGCCAATAGAAGCTTGCAGGTCTTTGGTCTCCACATACATACAATTTTAGTGCAGGTTTCCATAACAACCGAGCCAGAAGCAGGGCAGAGGAAGCTGGGTGAGAACAAGAAAGACTTGGGAAATAGGTTTTCTCTCTGTGTAGTAACCAGGCTGGTAATTAGAGTTAATTAGCAGCCAGCTGAGAAGCTCAGATAAATATCTCCCCAAAACACAATTCAGTGCTTACCTCCCACAGGCCTTGGCGCAGCCTGCTTCTTACACACATGCACACAGATTTACTCCAGGTTTCCATAACAACCCAGCCATTTTTCTTCACTGCTGTAGGTTAGCTTTAGGCTAGGGCTGCATGACACATAGGGCACAACTACAATGCTACACGTGTCGCGTGACATTGATGTTGCACCAATGTCGTGCAACAATTATTATAATGTTAGTCTATGGTGTTGCACTATGGCATGCAATATGCTACAACTGCGACGCGACAGTTTCAGTAAAATCCATCTTGGCTGGATTTTTTGCGACTGTCATGTCGCAGTCGCAGCATGTCGCATGTCGCAGTGCAATACCATAGCCTATTATTATAAAAATTGTCGTGCGACACATGTCATGTAGCCCTAGCCTTAAAGGGGCAGGGTGCTGTGAAGGTCACTGTTAAGTGGGCAGTGGCCACTGTTAAAGGGTCAGCTGCTGTGGAGGTCACTGTTAAGGCGGCAGGGGCCACTATTAAAGGGGTTTTCACTGTGTATGTTACTGTTAAGGGAGCAGGCCACTGTGGAGGTCACTGTTAAAGGAGCGGGCACTATGGAGGTTTTTGTTAACATGGCAGGGTCCACTATTAAAGGGGCAGCTGATGTGGACGTCACTGAGAGGGTACTGAGAGGTCACTGTTAAGGGAACGGGGTACTGTGACAGTCACAGTTAAAGGGGCAAGGAAAAGGGGGTCACAGATAATAGAATGGTCCACTATTGAGGTCAATGCTAGGGGCGGAGTGCTGTAGAGGTCACTGTTAAGGAGGCGGGCCTCTGAGGAGGTAAATGTCAAGAGAGTGGGGTGCTGTGAAACTAACTTTTAAAGGGGCGGGCTGCTGTAAAGGTCAAATTTAGGGGGATGGGCTGTTGTGGAGGTCCTATTTTAAGGAAATGGGGCACTGTGGGTGGAGTTTAGTGTTCAGGGTGGGGGGCTATGGAGTTCAATGTTAAGGGGGCGGGGTGCAGTAAAGGTCACTGTTATGGGAAATACTGTCAATATCTTTTAACAACACACAGAAACAATAAATGAAATATACCCAGGCGAAGCCTGGTCCTTCTGCTAGTGTGTAATAAAAAGGACCCTAATTATAGGGATAAGTTGGTGAAGGCCGATATAGGCAGCATAAAAGGAGAGATTCAACAGAGAACATTAACTACACAGAGGAGGGGCACCTTCCCGTGCATCCACTGTGTTCAATGTTCCCACATCATTAAAGGTCCCACTTTTCAGCACCCCCACACAGGGAAAACATTCAAAATAGATGGTTTTTACACCTGCGATTCATCTAATGTAATCTATTTGATTAAATGCCCATGTGGGCTATTATATGTTGGTGAGACAATGCAGACGATAAGGTATCGGATTTGCAAGCACAAATCCACGATAAGGACCAAAAATCTACTATTACCTCTTCCCTACCACTTTGATAAATGTAAACACTCTGTAGCCCAGCTGAAGTTTCAGGTTGTGGAACAAATAAAAAAACCAAGATGCAGTGGTGATATAAAAAAGCTTTTATTATGGAGGGAGGCATACTGGATCCATATATGGACATCCTACAACCGAGAGGTTTAAACAAGGAGTATGAGATTGTACATATGTAATACTGTGTTACAATTTGTTACACCTCTTCCAATTTGTCACTTTTTCTATTTTGCTGACTTCATCACAACATTGATTATATAGAAATGTACCGTCTATCCTTTAACAACATGTGAACTGGATAACGGTTACACCATGTACAGTTTTATTTACTTTGCTATACCGCCCAATTTGGGCGCCTGACATCACTTCTGTGTTCTCTTCCGTTTTACCTTTATATATTACACATGTATCAGTATCATCTTTACCTGTTGACAAAGGCATTGTTTGCCGAAACGCATCCCTTGTAGACACTCATGAACATTTGGAATTAAAAACATACTTGGGAAAAGAATACACACCTGCCGGGATTTTTTGCATTGCTGAATGTGGAGTCCGCTTCTTCCCGCTGCAGCGTGGACTAGTGGAAGTGGTGCTGGCCGACTATTACTATTCATACTGGTAGTCAGTAAGGGCTTTGATTAGGGTTTTCTCTAGGAGGAGACAATTTTCTTTCCCTAGTTTTTAGGCCTTATTTCCTTTTCCTTCCCCTCCAATATTCGGTGTGGGGTTTCCCTCTCACACCAGAGCATGACATGTACATTGAGTTTCAGCTCCCTCCAAAGATTCTTGATCGGGTTCAGGTCTGAAGACTGGCTAGGCCACTCCAGGATGTTGAAATGTTTCTTACGGGACTACTCCTTAGTTGCCCTGGCTGTGTGTTTTGGCTCATTGTAATGTTGGAAGACCCAGCCATGACCCATCTTCAATGCTTTTACTGAGGGAAGGAGGTTGTTGGCCAAAATCTTGCAGTAAATGGCTCCATCCATTCTCCCTTCAATATGGTGCAGTTGTCCCATATTCACAGAAGAGGACCCTCAAAGTATGATGTTTCCACCTCCATACTTCACGGTTGGGATGGTGTTCTTGGGGTTGTACTCATCCATCTTATTCCTCCAAACATGACGAGTGAAGTTGATACCAAAAAGTTCTATTTTGGTCTCATCTGACCAAATGACCATCTCCCATGCCTCCTCTGGATCATCCAGATGGTCATTGGTGAACTTCAAAAAATGCTGGACATGTGCTGGTGTGAGCAGGGGGAACTTGCGTGCCTTGCAGGATTTTAATCCATGACGGCATAGTGTGTTACTAACTGTACTCTTTGAGACTGTGGTCCCAGCTCTCTTCAGGTCATTGACTAGGTTCTCCCATATAGTTCAGGGCTGATTTCTTACCTTTCTCAGAATCATCCTTACACTACGAGGTGAGATCTTGCACAGAGCCCCAGAATGAGGAAGACTGTCATCTTTTGTTTCTAACTTGCTAATGATTGCGCCAACAATTGTTGCCATTCCACTAAGCAGCTTGCCTATTGTCCTTTAGCCCGTCCCAGCCTTGGGCAGGTCTACAATCTTCTCCCTGCTGTCAGTAGACAGCTCTTTGGCTTTGGCCATGGTGGAGAGGTTGGAGTGTGGTAGAATAAGTGTGTGGCCAGGTGTTTTTCATACAGGTAACAAGTTCAAACAGGTGCAATTAATACAGGTAATGAGTGCAAAGTAGGAGGGCTTCTTAAAGAAAAACTAACAGGCTTGAGTGAGCCACAATTCTTGCTGGTTGGTAGGTGATCACATACTTATTTCATACAAGAAAATGCAAATTAATTATTTAAAAATCATACAATGTGATTTTCTGGATTTTCGTTTAGATTCTGTACCTACAATAAAATTACAGACCTCTCCATTCATTGTAGGTGAGAAAACTTGAAAAATCGCCAGGGTATTAAATACTTATTTTCCCCACTGTATATGCTATTAAAATTTAGATACAGTGAATGGCATAATGGAAAAAATGCAGTTTTTGGTCACTTCACTTCCTCCCCAAAAAATGAATAAAATTTGATCAAAAATTCATATACACCCCAAAATTGCATCTCGGAAAATTGGTATATGACACTCTGGGCATACTAGGAATTTTTCTATTTTGTCTTTCTCTTTGTTTTTGTATTTAATTTTCTCTCCCTCTCTCTCCCTCCCACATTTTAAGCTCTTTAACGCAATGACAGCAAATAATATCAAAGTAACACTGACATATACAGTGCCTTGCAAAAGTATTCGGCCCCCTGGAACTTTTCAACCTTTTGCCACATTTCAGGCTTTAAACAAAAAGATATAAAATTTGTAATTTTTGGTGAAGAATCAACAAGTGGGTCACAATTGTGAAGTGGAATGAAATTTATTGGATCATTTAAACTTTTTTTGTAATAATAAAACTGAAAAGTTGGGCGTGCAAAATTATTCGACCCATTTACTTTCAGTTCAGAAAACTCACTCCAGAAGTTCATTGAGGATCTCTGAATGATCCAATGTTGTCCTTAATGACTGATGAAGATAGATAGAATCCACCTGTGTGTAATCAAGTCTCCGTATAAATGCACCTGCTCTGTGATAGTCTCAGGGTTCTGTTTAAAGCACAGAGAGCATCATGAAGACCAAGGAACACACCAGACAGGTCTGTGATACTGTTGTGGAGAAGTTTAAAGCCAGATTTGGATACCAAAATATTTCCCAAGCTTTAAACATCCAAAGGAGCACTGTGCAAGCAATAATATTGAAATGGAAGGAGTATCAGACCACTGCAAATCTACCAAGACCCGGCCGTCCCTCTAAACTTTCATCTCAAACAAGGAGAAGACTAATCAGAGATGCAGCCAAGAGGCCCATGATCACTCTGGATGAACTGCAGAGATCTACAGCTGAGGTGGGAGAGTCTGTCCATAGGACAACAATCAGTCAAACACTTCACAAATCTGGCCTTTAGGGAAGAGTGGCAAGAAGAAAGCCATTTCTCAAAGATATCCATAAAAAGTCTCGTTTACAAACAAACATGTGGAAGAAGGTGCTCTGGTCAGATCAAACCAAAATCAAACTTTTTGGAAACAATGCAAAATGATATGTTTGGCGTAAAAGCAACACAGCTCATCACCCTGAACACACCATCCCCACTGTTAAACATGGTGCTGGCAGCATCATGGTTTGGGCATGGTTTTTATCAGCAGGGACAGGGAAGATGGTTAAAATGTATGGGAAGATGGATGGAGCCAAATACAGGACCATTCTGGATGATAACCTGTTGGAGTCTGCAAAAGACCTGAGACTAGGACGGAGATTTATCTTCCAACAAGACAATGATCCCAAACATAAAGCAAAATCTACAATGGAATGGTTCAAAAATGAACGTATCCAGGTCTTAGAATGGCCAAGTCAGGCCTCAAGTCCAGACCGGAATCCAATTGAGAATATGTGGAAAGAGCTGAAAACTGCTGTTCACAAACGCTCTCCATCCAACCTCAAAGAGCTTGAGCTGTTTTGCAAGGAAGAATGGGCAAGAATTTCAGTCTCTAGATGTGCAAAACTGATAGAGACATACCTCAAGCGACTTGCAGCTGTAATCGCAGCAAAAGGTGGCGGAACAAAGTATTAATGCAAGGGGGCCGAATAATTTTGCACATCCAACTTTTCAGTTTTATTATTACAAAAAAAGTTTAAATGATCCAATAAATTTCGTTCTACTTCACAATTGTGACCCATTTGTTGCTGATTCTTCACCAAAAATTTAAAATGTTATATCTTTTTGTTTGAAGCCTGAAATGTGGCAAAACGTTGAAAAGTTCCAGGGGGCCGAATACTTTCACAAGGCACTGTATAGCTATGAGTAAATGCATGGTTGATGTTGTTAAGAAACATCATGTTTAAAAACACATTGTGCTGGCACATGAGTTAAGCTTATTAAAATTAACCCCTTATTAAATGATGACTGCCATACATATACAGAAGTCCTGGGTTTAAACATAGCATCTGCTCAGAAGCTCAGCAGCCGCCATAGCTGCCAATTGCTGCTGATCATAGACACTTAACTCCTCAGATGCTGTGGTCAGTTGTTATCACAGCATCTGAGTGATGAAACCTGGGAAGCACAGCACTCCAGATGCCTGGATGACTCCACCATGCTGAGGGAGCTATTTTGTTTCTGTGGCAGCCTTGAACCCTCTGAAGGATGTGAGGCCTGTCAACATACCATATCTCCCATAGATCACAATGATAATTCATTGTAGTCTATGGGAGAACTGATTAGACAACCACATGTTGAAGTCCCCTAGTGGACTGAAAAATAAAATAAAAATAATATAAAATAAAAATTCAAATATCCCATTATTCCCATTTTAAAAATAAATAAACAATAAAAAGATAATTAGTATGGCTGTGTCCCAAAACTGTTAAAATATAAAAATATGTATCTGTAAAAAACTCAAAATGGCCAATTAGAGACCTCAGACAGATCCCTATTAGCCCTCAAGATGCCCATATCAGACTTCAGACCAGACCCCCATTAGACCACCAGGCTCCCTTATCAGACTCCCATTAGACCTCCAGACCCCCATATCAGACCCGATTAGACCTACAGACCTCTATATCAGTCCTCAGATCAGACCTCCAGAGCCATAATGGAAGCGTTCACTAGTATTCCCTTTATAAGTTGCAATGCATCTTATAAAGGGAGAAATACAGCCCCACTGGCTTAGGGGCCCGGTCACAACTGGGACTGCTGCGGTTCCTATAGCTACAGAACATTAATAACCCCTGGGTAAAGGGCATGGTGTCAGACTCAGAAGTGATGTTGACATCATCCTGCTGTGACTGAGAGGATGAATTAGACACTAAGTCACCCTCTTTGTTCCCAATAATAATCTGGTGCCTACGTGCAGCAAAGAAGAACTGTGGATTGCTGCTACTAATACTAGCCAGATGTGCAGTGCCAACTGTGCTGCTACTGCTGTTTGCACTACTATATCACCCACATTCTCACTCTCTAATGGCAAGACATGGGTCTTTTGTTTTATACTCTGTCATTTGCAAGACATTTTGTTATGAGACCAATGTCAACAATGTCAAGACACAGGTTAGGTACAAAAATGGTAGCAAAATTGAAAGTTTTTTTTGTAATTAACAGACAAAGGCACAATTAAATATCTCTCGTCTTGTATGAAGACACTGCACACTGGTATTGACAATTTACAATTTACAAAATATACTGATGCAGTCCAATGTGGTGAACTAAACTGGCATATTAAGGCAACAGTATAACTCATTGAATTTAATGGGTATAATAAGGCAATAGTATAATGCATTGAATTTAACTGCTTTATTAATGCAACAGAAAAATGCGTTGAATTTAACAACTTTATTAATGGAACAATAAAATGTGATGAATTTAACAGGTATATTTATGTAAAAATATAACTATTAGCTCTATCTTCTCCTGCTTCTTAAAACTTAAAATGGATAAAACAGATACACATAGTGTCTAGAGATAAGCAAATCATTAAAAATTTTATTTGCCGAACATTCGTCGAACTTTTCATAAGATTCATATATTTGACGAATATATTCGTTATATTTGCGTACAAAATATATGTTATTATGTGGTGTTTAGAGAACATTCACGCACTAATAACAAACGTTCAGTTTTAAAAGGTACGCAAATTCTTTGAACACGTACGAATGAGTGTACAAATTGCGTACGAATCCTCAGCATACTATTGTCTAGTGTTTATGTAATACACAGGCATTCACGACGAGAGGCCGCGGCGTGCACTTCTTAGAGGCAGAGCAAATTTTTGAAAATGATATCCAGGCGATCCTCATTATTTAGCTCTGCAGAGCTGAAATACATGATCCGGCTGATGGACCGGCAGGATTACGATGGCACATACCGCCACCCGAACCAGCATAAAAAGCAGGTGATCCAGCAGGTGATCCGAGGCTTGCACCATCGTTTCGACACTGTGCGGACCCTGGGCAAGATCCAGCGGAAATGGTCCGATCTGACGTTTAAATGCCCAGAGCGGCTTAATGAGATCCGCGCAGAGATACGGCAGGGTGAGTAACAAAATATTTGAAAAGTAAAAACATGTTAAAAAATTAGTGTACTTTATTGTATATATACCAGCAGTGAGTGCCAATAATGAAAAAAGTATAGAAGAACAACGTGGGCGTGCGTAGTGCGCTGCAATAATTTTCTTTCATGCTAGGCCACGCCTCTAACTCAACCCAAACAAGTGAAGGTATTATCAGATACGTGCCCCTTCACAGTAATTTGCCTTAGGCTACTTTCACATATTTGTCCTGCCAATTCCAGGTGTTCTTGCCGAATAGCGGCCGGATCAGCGCTGTCCCCTATTATTGTTAATGGTGCTGGCCGTTCTCCCGTTTGTGTCAGGCCAATGCACTAGTGTGAAAGAAAGTACCCTTAGATATATGCCCCTTCATAGTTAGCGCTTCCTCCTCCTACACACAGACTCACAGACGTGCTCATGCTACAGCTAATTTCAGTGGGCGATATCAAAAGTATTCCCACCGCACCGTGTTAACGATATTAAGAAATTTATTGCGACGATAATGATATCTATCGCGATAAATATCTATTTAAAAGAAAAAAATGGATATGATATGGCCCCCCTCTCACCCATAATATCTTCATAGTAGTATAGTGTTAGTATTAAAAATAGTCATCATATAACAATTGTGTACTGATTTATGTTGCAGAGCACCGTCAACGACGGCGTCACTACGGTCACCGTCACCGTCGAGGTCGGACGGCCCCTACAGTATCTGCAGCTTCTAGTTAGTGTAAACATATTTAATTTTAATTTATTTTAAATCCAAGCTACGTGGGAGTGCAGCTGCAGTGATATAAGAGCACTAGTGGTTAGGAATGAGATCATCCAGCCCAAAACTATTACCATGTATGAACATCAGAAGTTACCACTGTTCATTAGAGTTGAATGTAATGCCATTAATGATTAAAGGGGTTATCCCATGAATAACGTAAAAAATGAAAATCAGACATCATATAGTACAAGACAATCTCCTTCTAACAGAGCTAGAACCAGCCCTGGACCTCACATGGATCCAGAGATCTCCACATGCATTGCTTTGCTAGATTTATATCACGCTGACAGCTCGGGGAGTGTCTTTTCTGCTGCAGCTAAGGAGGCGTGTCTGAGCTCTCCCTATCACAGCTCAGGAGGCAGTTAAAAGTTGAAACTGAGCATGTGCGGCCTGCTCAGTGAATAGGTCAAAGAAATAAGAAATTAAATGGTACTATACAGATACATCTTATTGAATAACTCAGTAGGGAGACAAAATTTTTAATGACATGCAATTACAAAAGTATTCAGATCTAGGTGCTGGTTTGAAAACTGTAGAATAATTTTCGTGGGACAACCCCTTTAATGATTTTTGACAGCTGCTGCACCACAGAGGAGTGCCTCTCACCCTCCTCCACCCCAGTGAGAGAGGATCCCATCTCCACAGGTAGAAGATAGGTAATATAAAAAGTGTAATGGGTGGACCTTCTGTCATCAAAATATAAGCTAAATTTATGTTTTATCTTTTGTAGCTCCAACCGTCAGGAAGGAGTTTTCCTCTGGACCATGGGAAGACCACGCAGTATGGGTATCCAGTAAGTACAAATCCCAAACTGACCATGTGTGCCCTTCTCAGTGAGCGGTTAAAAGAAAAAAAAGACTCAATACAGATACATGTCACTGAATAACTCGTTCCAGTACATATACCAAATATATAATGACATGCAATTGCTAAAGTATTCTGATCCAGGTTCTGGTTTTAAATTTTATAATTTTTTTCGTGGGACAACCACTTTAACTGGATCATACTAATTATATTACTGTTTCCACTCCTACAGATATCCCCACTGACTTTGAAGTGGAGGCAGCCTTACGCCGCTTCGGGACCAGGCTCCATTCTGCCTCCTGGCTTATTTGCGGCCTGCAGCTGGAGCACCAAGAGCTGCAAGAGATGATGGGCAGACGTCGGCAAAGGCTGGCGTAATCTTTTTTTTGTTTGTTTATTATATTATTCATTATTTGTAAAAAGTTATTATTTATTACTAAAATATTCTTGTAAAACCTGTGTTTTGAGTGTTTTGTTAACCCTTTAACACCTTCCTGACATAGTGTAAAGGAGACAGGGATGTAAGTTTAGGCCGAAGGCTGAAAAAATTGCCCCACGGCCATTTTCCCGTACTGATGAACACAGCAGTGTCTGCCGGCCGAAGTATTAAGAAATTACGCACACTCCGGTTCACTGATTACAATTTACAGTAAAAGAAAAAGGCTTGGCTTGTTTGCACAACAACCGTTCTGCCTTGTAACATAGGCAGTGAAAATTATATATGAGGTTTTTAATGGCTGCCCCGGCCAGTAGTAGTAGGGGACAGGGTATATCAGCAGAGAGTGATTGGTAAATACAACAAACTGCGGTGGAGTATAACAATCTCCGCTAATGTAACCTGTAACGGGAGGCGGAGGTAACAACAGTGCAAAAATGTTATTTTTTTATTTTATTTCTTTATTTTATTTTTTTGGAGGGGTGGAGTAAAGGCTGAGGCTCCAAAACAAATTTAAGAATACTAAATAGATCTATAAGTAATGGTAACAACAGCTATTCTCCTGCTAAGCGTAGAAAACGGAGGCGAAGGTAAGCAACAGTCTTTGGTTTTTAAAAGGGTTTTGGTTTGGAGACTTTGGGTTCGCACAGCCCATGACATGACACAAGACGTTTGGCAGTAACTTTATAGGCCAGTTGACAGCAACAGTGGGAAGACACTCAGACTATTCTGCCCTGCAAGGCCTGATCTAATCACCAGCCTCAGTCAGAGAAGTATGAAATTGGGATGTAATCCAGCTTTTATTCATTTTTATAAAGGTGTTTTTTTGAACACTGCCAGGTGACAGTTTTGTCCTTTTCGGTGTCATCACCGCCCCCCCCCCCTCCCCGCGTGGCACTAAAAACCCTCTCTGACATGACACTTGAGGCTGGGCAGGAAAGAAGCCCTAATGCATAGTGGGACAGTTCCGGCCACTGTTGTAATCTGCCTGCCCAGAAGACCAGGGGGTCTGAGAAGAGACTTTGCGAGCAAGACTGCAGGTACGCCTGAACATGCTCATTGAGGCAGGTGATCTGGGCCTGCTCACTTGGCTACAGTTGTTGGCAGGCAGAGAAAAATTGCTGCATCATACTAATTAGGCTTAACTGGCTGCTGCTGGTTGTGGCAAGAGGTGGATGACTCAGCCGGACCTCCTTCTCAGACACACTGGCAGCAGGCTGAGGCTGGCTGAAACCTGTGGCCAGGTTACTACATAGCTTCTCCTGCAATGATGCTAATTTCTCCTCCCTTTCTGGTGGAGGAAAACAATCCCCCATGTTGGATTGATACCGCGGGTCCAGAAGCATCACCAGCCAGTATTCATCTGCCTTATTTTTAGGATACGCCTGTCGCTCCGTAAGCATGTGAGCATACAGCTTGCCATTCTGGCCAGCGTGCCCGAGGAGTCAGTTCTTTCCATTTCAGCCCCTTCAGGGACACTTCAGTGTCCCTGAAAGTCTCATCATCGTCAGCCTCCAGACCCTCCAGCTGTGTCTCCTCCTCCTGATCAACATCGTCATCCTTATTAAAATCCTCCTCCTCCCCCCTCCTCTAACAATGGATTGTTATGTTACTACTTGCGTTTCAGTCTGGAACGCACTGCCATGTGTGTATGTGGCGTTGCGTTCCACCCTTGGAACGCATCTATTTACCACACACTATTATATTATATATACTATACCAATCTATTTGTAAACGATATTATATTATATGACGGACATGACCTCCAATATGGCGGTGCGTTCCACAGTGGAACGCACCCGCTTTTTATCAACCGTGCATTTTCCATCTTTTTCCATATTGAGTTACATTGATTAATCCGAACTAGAGTATGTTATCGGCCATCCAAAATGGTGGTGTGTCCCATAGTGGAACGCATCCGCCGTGTACGAGCGCTATCGCCGGATCATAATAATACTTTTCTCATTCTATTCACGCCCATCCCTTATCCCCTATCTTCCATTTATATTATTAACTTCTTTTTTTCCACCTATTTTCAAGCGCTCCACTCTGGAACGCAAACCGGAAGTCCGGGATGGTCACATCCAGCTCCCGTGTGACACGTGAAAACAGCATTTGATGAAAGTGGACACCTGGATCTGTCACTATAAATGTATGTACATTTGTGATGTTTTTGTAATTTTATACTGTCTCTTGATGTACTTCTCCTGAGGAAGGGGGTAATACTAATCCCCCCGAAACGCATTGAGAATTAAGCCTGAGTTATTGAAAATAAAGGAATTGTAAACGAAGCTGTTACCTGTTGCTGTCATCATATCCTAAGACTCTAGAAGCGAACCTGGCTTGGGGGGGCTCTGTCTCAAGGTGTCTTGAGCTCTATCCGAGAGACATCCCCCCCAGAAGAGTGAGTACAGTTCTATATTGTTCTTATTATTCCATTGGAATCTGATTTTATGTTTATCTCTAAGGATACACATTACATTGAGTTAAGTGTGGTTTACTTTTAACAAATTACCAAGATTTGTTTCACTAGTACTAGTGACCATATATTCATATCTTACTATTCTTACTATTCTATCTTACTATACATATCATATATTCTATCTTACTATTATTTCACTGTCATATTGCTGGTGAGCTTAACTAATTAGATAAAAAATATTTTTATTGGCGCCTATCTATGGTCCTTTTTAGGTTTGGCCTAGCTCAGACTAAACCTTTCCTTTTACCACTTGTATTCAATTAGCACAGGGAGCCCTCCCATATAGTGCTAGGACCTTTGTGCAGCCTTTTATTTTATTTTATTTGACCAAATTTACCCAACTCTTTCAATCACCTTTTTCCTAACACCCTTTGGCACCCAAGAACACTTATTATCATATATCTTAGGACACTGAGATATTTGTTAATATAACTCTTTTTTTTTCTCCTTTTACAATGTCAAATATGGATCGATTGGGGAGAAGACTCCCTCCGATCAGAGGTTCTGAGTCAGACTCGGGGTGGAACTTTCTTCTGTACAATGTACCGGACATCGCCCATAGGATCACTAAACAAGTCATTCAATTATTGAACAACCAAGACTGCTTTAAGTTACCCAAACTACCGGACGGAACTGGCACAACATCCACCTCAACAGTTATGATGAAAATATCAATACTTTCGATGAGAATATTGTCGAACTGACCAAGAATTTTTTACATAATGAAAATGACTATTTGTTTTTGACTATTTACCAGAATTTAGGTATAATTCCAAGAGGGCTCAGATCCTCTCTAAAACCTACTTTTCTTAAAGATATGGAATTTGAAAAAAACTGGTTGAAAATTAGTGATGAATGCTCAATGAAGCTTATTGATATGCTTATACATAAACGCCAACTTGTCAGCACAGACCTAACCCTAAAATTGAAAAGCTATATACATTTGAGCAATACCAGCTCAACCCATCCCCCCTCATTGTTTTCAAAACGAAAAACTCATAGAATATTTGAATATAATGAAGTAAGAGCTAAATGCTCCAAACTGTTAAGAGATATTTCGGATTATCAGAATCACCAAGTTAGAGTATGGGAGAGAAAAAGAAAAAATCACTACGACGATAAAATAATTTCTGAAATACATTATCCATACAAAACAAACTCCGTTCCTCCCTACCACACCGCAGTTTTTCCCCAAACATCAGTATGTCGAACTTATGCGCAGGCTGTAAAAGCCCCTACCAATATTATTAATAATTTTCCCAGAAGCAGAACCATCTACAATAGTTCTCATAAGACCAGGAGCCCCCCAAGAATGACAGTTCCTACGTCCAAAAGTCTATTACAGAATAATAGTAATTTTCCAAACAAAAATCAATTGAATGGTAAACCTTATCCTGTGAACACTTCTTCCAAACCAATAATGAGAAAGATAGAACTCGGAGCCCCGAATAAGGGTTCGAGTTTCACCACCAAATCCTTGATACCCAACTCCTTGCCAGTGCCCTCCCAAATCTCTATTGATATAACAGAACACCATCCCATCATCATTGAACCACTAGTGGACCCAATACAAACGCTCTATCCAATTAGCATTAAAGAATCTGGTCCTCCAAATCAGAATACCTTTATTTCTCCTATTGGACAAAAAGAAGATGTAGAATTTTGTAATTTTTCCATCTATACCAACCCTTCTTCTCCATCTTGCCCTATGACAACCAAAAAAACTCCCATTTCCACACCAGTTGACAACACACCCTCAAATTCTTATACCATTGGTTCCACACACTCAGTGTCTTCTGACTTGTCTGATCAGTTTTTGGCTTTACCTTGCAATCTATCAAATAGTTCTTTTTTAGAGCATCTAATGCTGACAGCACAAAGTACGAATCCGACACCCCCATTCAGAAAAACACTGAAATCGATACAACCTCTAAGTCCCATTATCCTATCATTAGCAAAACTAGCCACCCCCACTCCTCCGAAAACACAACTCACAAAGATTACACATTTCTACACTCCACTAACATTAACACGAAAACGACCAAAAATAGAGTCAGGGGATGAAGAGGGGGAAAACGGAGAAACGTCCCAAAAGAAAAAACCAAAAGAACAATTTCACGAATAACTGGTATTGATGAACCCGCTAAACCCAAAGAAAATGATGGTGGGATTTTTAACCTGTCCCAATACAATTTATCCACCAACAAAATTTCCCTTCTCACAAAGGGTCTGTCTTTCTGTCCCACCACACAACCTGATCTCTTTGAACTGTTCATAGATCTAAATCAATTTATTTGAAAACTAACTCTTACTCGTCATTTTGCTAATAAACAACCAGTCTGTAGCACCACTGTAGAATCCCCACACCCTATAGACAATAAAATAGACCCTAGTAGCGGACTAAACAATAATACTCCTTCCACCAATTCTGAGTTCAAAATTAAGTCCTCTTTTTATCCCTTAGAGAGTAAAGGACCTTTCATTGAAGGTTTTTATAATATTGTAATGAACGACATGAAGAGTAAATTTAACCCACGAATAAATGATAACATCAAAATGACCAATCACAATCTGACCCACAAAGAAAAACAAGCCCTCAAAACCCTTAGCCAAAATAGGGACATAGTTATAAAAAACGCTGATAAGGGAGGGGGAATTGTAATAATGGATTCCCGTTACTATCTTTCCGAATCCTTACGGATTTTGTCCGATAAAGACTATTATAGGCCCCTTAGAGATGACCCAACCAAAGTATTTAAAAAAGATTTGGACCAATTAGTTGATTTGAGTTTTTTACAGGGAACCATAGATAAGAAACTAAGATCGTTCCTAAAAAATCCACACCCATCAGTCTCAAGATTCTATTTTTTACCAAAAATACACAAGTCCCTAACTAACCCACCCGGGCGACCTATAATCTCTGGTATAGGCTGCTTGACTGCTAATCTTTCCGCCTATGTTGACCACTATTTGCAAGATTTTGTAATAAAACTACCGTCTTATTTGAGAGATACCACACATTTGTTACAACTTTTGGAAACGATATCTTGGTCTGCTGACTATTTGTGGGTCACACTCGATGTTGCCTCTTTATATAGCAACATCAGACATGATTTAGGGATCAATGCCATTGCGGAAATTTTTAGGGGTGACATTACCATGTCAGAAAACCAAAAAGAGTTCATTTTAAGAGCAATTGATTTTATTTTAAAACACAATTACTTCATTTTTAATGAAACATTTTATATCCAGACCAAAGGAACGGCAATGGGGACGAAATTTGCCCCATCTTACGCCAATCTTTTTATGGGGGTCTTTGAAAATAAGTTCGGACTACTCCAGCATCCACAAATTAGGTTTTATCGACGATATATAGATGACATTATTTTTATCTTGGAAGGCACTCAGACTGATTTATTAGAATTTGTCAGTCTCTTGAATACGAATGAATGGGGTCTTTCTTTCAGTTCTGAATATCATCCTACAAATGCCATCTTTTTAGACCTTCATCTCACAATTTTAAATAACAAAATCTCTACCAAAACCCACTTTAAGAAAGTCGACTCAAATAGCTATCTTGACTATAAAAGTTGCCACCACTTTAATTGGAAAAAGAACATTCCCTTCGGACAGATGAAACGAATACAAAGGAACTGTTCTGATCCCAATGTAATGAGGCAACAACTAAAACATCTGAATGATAGATTCAAGGAAAAAGGGTATCCTAAAGCTATTCTAAAAGCCTCTATGCTACGTACTTTAAAAATTAGTCAAAAAGAAAGCCTCCTGCCAAAAAAGAACAAAACTTCCATCCCTGCTAAAAATTTCAAAATCAGTCTCGTCACCAGATATAATTCTAGTCATAACTAGAGATGAGCGAGTAGTGAAATATTCGAAAGTTCGAAATTCGATTCGAATAGACCGCGAAATTCGACTATTCGACCGAATATCGAATCCCATTAAAGTCTATGGGAAAAAAATGCTCGCCACTTGGAAATCTCAATTCGACCACTTGGAGGTCACCAAGTCCACCCTGAAACCTCAGAAAAGGATGCCAACACTGCTGGAATGCAACTGGGACAGCAGGCGAAGCATGTCTGGGTGCATATAACGCGCCCAAGTCGCACTATTACGCCACTATCACAGCCTCTCAACAATACACTCCAAAGACAATCTAACCTCTCTGTAAAGTGAGACCATACAAGGAAACCTTCTTTCCTCTACATTGCCATGGACCCCAAGCCAAACTAGACAAAAAAGAAGATGAAATTCTGCACCCCTTAAAATCACGTTGCCTATGACAACCACAGATGGCATAGGCAAGGGGGAAAGCAAATAGACCCCACCCCTAATTGTCATTGTGTGTGTGTGTGAGATGTGGTCAGACATGTCTTCTTTAAAATGTAAAAACAACTCAAACACATGCAGAAGCCTTAAAATGCCCAAATTATTGGCGCTAGAGATGGCCCAGTGTCATGTCTAGCAGGTAAAGCAGTGGGGATGTTGAAGGATGCGTAGGACCGCAAAAGGCAGGAAGAGGCCGTGGGCTGGCCAGAAGCTCATGGAAATTTTGTGGAGGCCCAAGAGGTGAGACGTCTTAAAAATTATGTGGAGGCCCAAGAGCTGAGACCTCTTAAAAATTATGTGGAGGCCCAAGAGCTGAGACATCTTAAAAATTATGTGGAGGCCCAAGAGGTGAGATCTCTTAAAAATTATGTGGAGGCCCAAGAGGTGAGACCTCTTAAAAATTGTGTGGAGGCTAAAGAGGTGAGACCTCTTAAAAATTATGTGGAGGCCCAAGAGGTGAGACCTGTTAAAAATTGTGTGGAGGCCCAAGAGGTGAGACCTCTTAAACATTTTGTGGAGGCCCAAGAGGTGAGACCTCTTAAAAATTTTGTGGAGGCCAAGAGGTGAGACCTTGATAAATTATGTGGAGGCCCAAGAGGTGAGACCTTGATAAAATTTTGTGGAGGCCCAAGAGGTGAGACCTTGATAAAATTTTGTGGAGGCCCAAGAGGTGAGACCTTGATAAAATTTTGTGGAGGCCCAAGAGGTGAGACCTGTTAAAAATTTTGTGGAGGCCCAAGAGGTGAGACCTGTTAAAAATTATGTGGAGGCCCAAGAGGTGAGACCTCTTAAACATTTTGTGGAGGCCCAAGAGGTGAGACCTGTTAAAAATTTTGTGGAGGCCCAAGAGGTGAGACCTCTTAAAAATTATGTGGAGGCCCAAGAGGGGAGACCTCTTAAAAATTATGTGGAGGCCCAAGAGGTGAGACCTCTTAAACATTTTGTGGAGGCCCAAGAGGTGAGCCATAAATATATAAATTTTTCTTATTTACGGAGCAATTCTACGGCGGTTAAGGAGGAGGAGGAGGTGGAGGAGGAAATGGCACTTCATACAGATGGCACTTCACTTTTGGCTGCTTTCCACTGTTGGAGAAGCAAAGTCCGGGTCAATCCACTTGCTGTTCATTTTGATTAGCGTCAGCCTGTTGGCACTGTCGGTTGACAGGCGGCTGCGCTTATCGGTTATAATGCCCCCGGCTGCGCTGAACACCCTTTCTGATAGCACGGCAGGGCAGGCAAGCACCTCCAAGGCGTACAGGGACAGTTCCAGCCACGTGTCCAACTTGGAGACCCAGTAAGTGTAGGACGCCGAGGGATCGGGGGAGGACAGGGGTACGGTCTGCCAGGTACTCCCGCAACATCCGCCGATACTTGTCCCTCCTGCTGATAGCGGGCCCCGCAGTGATGGAAGTTGCACGAGGGGGTGCCATGAACGTGTCCCACACCTTGGAGAGTGTTCCCCTGGTGGCTGTGGGCCTGATCGATGTTGTGGGACTCTGGGAGACCCTCTCCTCTCTGCCGCCAGCGATGGTGGGTGGGAAAATCTCCATCATGTTCTGCACGAGTTCCCTCTGGTATTCCAGCAATCGATTCGTCCTCTCCTCTACCGGAATAAAAGAAGAGACGTTATCTTTATACCGGGGGTCCAGGATTGCGAAGACCCAGTACAGTTTGTTCTCCACTATTCGGACAACACGTGTGTCCCGGGAAAAGCAGCCCAGCATGAAGTCAGCCATGTGTGCCAGACTCTGAATAGGCATGACCTCACTGCCCCCACCAGAAGGATCACTTGCCATTTCCTCCTCTTCCTCTTCCGCCTCCTCTCCGCCCCATCTGCGATGAACCAATGGGACGCACACAGCCTGACTGCTACCCTCGCCGCCAGCATCCTCCTCCTCTTCCACAGCCACCTCCACGTCGTCCTCCTCCTCCTCATCCTCCTCCTCCTCCTGCAACTGCCACCGAGAAGCAGACAAAAGTGTGGTCTGACTGTGTAGCTCCGTTGCGTCTCCTCCTACCCCCGTCTCCTCTGCGTGCAATGCGTTCTCCCTTATTGCGATGAGCGATTCTTTAAGGACGCATAGGAGCGGGATGGTTACGCTCACTATAGCGTTCTCGCTGCTGACCTTCTTGGTGGACTCCTCAAAGATACGCAGTACATCGCATATGTCTGCCATCCATGGCCACTCGTGGTTGGCAAACTGAGGGAGCTGAGTTGGAGGCACGCGTGGATTCATAATCTGGTACTCCATCAATGCTCTCTGCTGCTCACACACCCTGGCCAACATGGAATAGGTGGAATTCCAGCGAGTCGGCAGGTCGCACAACAGCCGATGTTCAGGCAAATGGAGGCGTTGCTGGAGTTTTTTTTAAGCTAGCAGCAGCTACAGTTGACTTCCGAAAGTGAGCGCACAAGCGCCGCACTTTCACCAGTAGCTCTGCCAGGTTGGGGTAAGTCTTTAGAAATTTTTGGACTACCAGATTAAAAACGTGGGCCAGGCATGGTACGTGATTGAGTTCGGCAAGCTCCAGAGCCGCCACCAGGTTATGGCCGTTATCGCACACGACCATGCCTGGTCCTAGCTGCAGCGGCGACAGCCACATCTCCGTCTGCTGCAATATGGCGTCCCTCACCTCTGGGGCGCTGTGCTTCCTGTCGCCCAAGCTGATGAGCTTAAGCACCGCCTGCTGACGTCTCCCCGCGCCAGTGCTGCAACGCTTCCAGCTAGCGGCTGAGGGCGATGTTAAGGCAGAGGAGGAGGAGGAGGAGGGGGGTTTATCAGAACCCATGCTGGCAATCTTGGGCGGGGGTGGTAGGTAGGCCGTCTCTGTTTGCGACCCCGTCCCCGCTTCCACTACATTCACCCAGTGTGCCGTCAAAGAGATGTAGCGTCCCCTGGCCGCAAGTGCTTGTCCACGAGTCGGTGGTCAAGTGGACCTTTGCGCTGACTGCGTACCTCGGGGCCCGCCTGATGTTACGCGACACGTGCTGGTGCAGGGCGGGGACGGCACTCCGGGAAAAGTAGTGGCGGCTGGGGACGGAATAGCGAGGTGTGGCAGCCGCCATCAGGTCGCGGAAGGCCTGCGTCTCCACAAGCCTAAACGGCAACATCTCCAGGGCCAGCAGTTTGGAGATGTGGCAGTTTAAGGCTTGGGCTTGGGGGTGACTCGAGGCGTACTTCCGCCTGCGGTCGAACGCCTGCGAGAGGGACAGTTGTTGGGACGAGGAGTGTGAAGGTGCAGGCGAAGAGGCGGGGGAAGGGGAGGCTGAAGGAGAAGGCCCCAAAGTAGCCGAGGCAGAGGCAGATGTGGAGGTGTCCTGGCTGGAGGTCTGGACCGCAGTGGCAGCACACAACACAGGGGAAGAGGCAGTGGCAGCAAGACCGGGCGCAGGTTGTATTGCGTTTGCTCTCTCCCACTCAGCCCAGTGCTTGACTTCCAAGTGACGCCGCATGCCTGAGGTGGTCAGATTGCTCTTCTCAGAGCCCCTACTCAGTTATGAGTGGCAGAGTGTGCAAACCGCGCTCAGTTTGTCATCCGCACAAACATTAAAAAATCTCCACACCACAGAAGTACGAGGCCTCGATGGGGGAGCTTCGCGCGACTGCCCGCTGCCGGGAACAGCTTCGGCCCTGCTGGCTGTGGCCTCACTTCTCTGTCTGGACTGTCCTCTGCCTCTGGACATCCCTCTGCCTGTGGACATCCCTCTGCCTGTGGACATCCCTCTGCCTCTGGACATCCCTCTGCCTCTTGCTGCCTTTTTCGGTGCTGCGCAGACCACCACCTCTCCACTGCTTTCCTCGCTGGACATCACCCCTGGCCAAGTGGGGTCGGTCATTTCGTCATCCACCACCTCAACTTCCTCACTCTGCTCCTCCTCCTGCCCACTGGACATTCCAACAGCCTCCCTTGATGGCAACTGCGTCTCATCATCATCATCGCTCATGATAACAGATGCTGGCTCAGGGTCCACATCAGCAGGAGATGGCGAAAACTCAAGTGTTTGGGCATCACTACAAACAAATTCCTCTGCTAGCTCCTGGGATTCTTCCGGCACATCTGAAAAAGGACCCGAAAAGAGCTCCTGGGAGGGGTCAATGGTGGGATGACTCTGTTGGCCAGGTGTGGAGGAAGGAGGGTCAGAGTGAGACTGTGTGGATGACTGGCTGGTGGACAACTGTGTGGAAGCGCTATCGACTATCCATTGCACCACCTGTTCAACCTGCTCAGGCCTCAACAGCGGTGTAACCCGCCCTCTGCTTAACTGTCCCATAAAGGCAGGGATTCTGGATGAGCGGGATCCTGGCTGACCCTCACCAGCACGCATTGTATCCCCACTGGCTTCAACAAGGCCCCCAACAGCATTTCCGCGCCCCCGTCCTCGTCCTATTCCGCTAGCCCCCCTCCGCATTTTTTTTTTTTTTTGGTTACAATATTTTGCCTTCACAGCCGTGAAATTATTTTGCAAGAGAACGCACAGTACAGTTGCCTAGTATAAGGCCTATATATTTTATAGTTCAAGGTACACAGCCGTGTACTAACTTTTCAGACGGTGGGTATAAACACCAGGTATTTAAATAATTTTACAAGAGAACGCACAGTACAGTTTCCTAGTATAAGGCCTATATATTTTATAGTTCAAGGTACACAGCCGTGTACTAACTTTTCAGACGGTGGGTATAAACACCAGGTATTTAAATAATTTTGCAAGAGAACGCACAGTACAGTTGCCTAGTATAAGGCCTATATATTTTATAGTTCAAGGTACACAGCCGTGTACTAACTTTTCAGACGGTGGGTATAAACACCAGGTATTTAAATAATTTTGCAAGAGAACGCACAGTACAGTTGCCTAGTATAAGGCCTATATATTTTATAGTTCAAGGTACACAGCCGTGTACTAACTTTTCAGACGGTGGGTATAAACACCAGGTATTTAAATAATTTTGCAAGAGAACGCACAGTACAGTTGCCTAGTATAAGGCCTATATATTTTATAGTTCAAGGTACACAGCCGTGTACTAACTTTTCAGACGGTGGGTATAAACACCAGGTATTTAAATAATTTTGCAAGAGAACGCACAGTACAGTTGCCTAGTATAAGGCCTATATATTTTATAGTTCAAGGTACACAGCCGTGTACTAACTTTTCAGACGGTGGGTATAAACACCAGGTATTTAAATAATTTTGCAAGAGAACGCACTGTACAGTTGCCTAGTATAAGGCCTATATATTTTATAGTTCAAGGTACACAGCCGTGTACTAACTTTTCAGACGGTAGGTATAAACACCAGGTATTTAAATTAGTTTGCAAGAGAACGCACTGTACAGTTGCCAATTATAAGGCCTATATATTTTATAGTTCAAGGTACACATCAGTAGTGCCAAATATAGTTTGGTATGTAGCAATGCACCTAGTACAAAACTAATGCCTCTCTCTGTCCCTACTCCAGCAGCTATCCCTGAATACAGCAGCCGTTCTCTGTAAAGTCTATATTGTAGTAAAGCTATCACTGTACTGCACTATAGTAGCCCTGATAAGGGCTTTTAATCACGCTCCTGCCTGTCCAACAGCTAAAACCTGTCTCTCCCTTCTCCAGCCTCTGTCCCTGACTAAGTTCACGCAGCATATGCGTACGAGCAGGAAGAGCTTTTTTTTTAATATTCGAGGTCACATGGTTTTTCCAGCCAATGCATGTAGACGCCGTTTTCGCGCTGCCAGCGTGCTCAGCGTGCCTGTCATACCCCCCCTGCATGGTGATTGGTGGAAAAAGAGCGCCAGGGAAGGTGGGAGGGGAAACGAATTCTAAGTGCGCCATCGCCGTTATACTCGAACGAAATCGAGTACGCCAAATAGCGTAGTATTCGATCGAATACCAGCTCGATCGAACACTACTCGCTCATCTCTAGTCATAACCAAATTCGTCAGATTTTACAAAAGAACTGGTCTATTCTCTTAAAAGATCCAATTTTAGGGACACTCATCCCTAAACAACCCAGTATAATCTACCGTAGAGCC
This sequence comes from Rhinella marina, assembly GCA_900303285.1. Classification (NCBI taxonomy): domain Eukaryota; kingdom Metazoa; phylum Chordata; class Amphibia; order Anura; family Bufonidae; genus Rhinella; species Rhinella marina. The sequence continues at coordinate 3,553 of ONZH01022846.1, read as the reverse complement.
CAGACCCTAAAGAACATACTGGCCCCTTCTTGTCCAAAATTGAAACCTTTTAAGAAATCCTTAACTTCTAGAGATGACAATATCGGCATTTTTAAATGTAACAAGAAAAAATGCAAATGTAAGAATATAACACCAATTAAGAAAGAACTAAATTTACCCATGATAGAGGAAAAGATCCTGATCAGACATAGAATGGATTGTGGAACACAAAACATCATTTATCTTCTCCAATGCTCCTGCAATCTATTCTATGTCGGCAGAACAACCCAAACTTTGCTAGAAAGGGTCAACGAGCACCGTTCGAATATAGTCAGGAAGGTGACTACACATAGTGTGTCACAACATTTTCCAGTAAAACACGACGGTGACCCCTTGTCACTTAGAGTGACTCCACTTGAGTGGGTCCCCAAGTCCTTCCAAACTCTCTTTAGAAAAGAAATGTTCTGGATTTTTCGACTAAATACCCTGACACCTTTCGGTCTAAATGAAACACTAAAATATACTAATTATTAAAATCATTTTTTGTTATTTATATGCATATGCTCACTTTACAACATGTTAAATGATGAATGCATTAGGAAGCTTTTAGATATTATACTAAAACTTTTTATTCTATTTTTTATTTATATATTATAATGTCCTTTTATCAATCTGGTGCCCCCTCATCAAGCTTGGTTATACTATTTTTTATACCAAAAATGAGTTGGAACCATATCAAATGACCCAATGGATTGTTATGTTACTACTTGCGTTTCAGTCTGGAACGAACTGCCATGTGTGTATGTTGCGTTGCGTTCCACCCTTGGAACGCATCTATTTACCACACACTATTATATTATATATACTATACCAATCTATTTGTAAACGATATTATATTATATGACGGACATGACTTCCAATATGGCGGTGCGTTCCACAGTGGAACGCACCCGCTTTTTGTCATCCGTGCATTTTCCATTATCTTTTTCTAGGCTAAACATCACCTTTCTACACCCCCTTCTTTCGCCCGTCCCCATAGAGATTGAATATTCCCATATTGAGTTACATTTATTAATCCGAACTAGAGTATGTTATCGGCCATCCAAAATGGCGGTGCGTCCCATAGTGGAACGCATTCGCCGTGTACGAGCGCTATCGCCGGATCATAATAATACTTTTCTCATTCTATTCACGCCCATCCCTTATCCCCTATCTTCCATTTATATTATTAACTTCTTTTTTTCCACCTATTTTCAAGCGCTCCACTCTGGAAAGCAAACCGGAAGTCCGGGATGGTCACATCCGGCTCCCGCGTGCAAACAGCATTTGATGAAAGTGGACACCTGGATCTGTCACTATAAATGTATGTACATTTGTGATGTTTTTGTAATTTTATACTGTCTCTTGATGTACTTCTCCTGAGGAAGGGGGGTAATACTAATCCCCCCGAAACACGTTGAGAATTAAGCCTGAGTTATTGAAAATAAAGGGATTGTAAACGAAGCCGTTACCTGTTGCCGTCATCATATCCTAAGACTCTAGAAGTGAACCTGGCTTGGGGGGGGCTCTGTCTCAAGGTGTCTTGAGCTCTATCCGAGAGACATCCCCCCCCAGTAGAGTGAGTACAGTTCTATATTGTTCTTATTCCATTGGAATCTGATTTTATGTTTATCTCTAAGGATACACATTACATTGAGTTAAGTGTGGTTTACTTTTAACAAATTACAAAGATTTGTTTTACTAGTACTATACCACTTCCCATATATTCTATCTTACTATTGTTTCACTGTCATATTGCTGGTGAGCTTAACTAATTAGATAAAAAATATTTTTATTGGCGCCTATCTATGGTCCTTTTTAGGTTTGGCCTAGCTCAGACTAAACCTTTCCTTTTATCACTTGTATTCAATTAGCACAGGGAGCCCTCCCCTATAGTGCTAGGACCTTTCTTTTTGCAGCCTTTCATTTTATTTTATTTTATTTTATTTTATTTGACCAAATTTACCCAACTCTTTCAATCACCTTTTTCCTAACACCCTTTGGCGCCCGAGAACACTTATTATCATATATCTTAGGACACTGAGATATCTGTTAATATAACTCTTTTTTTCTCCTTTTACAATGTCTAACTGAAGCTCCTCATCCTCAACCTCTTCCTGCTCCGCAAGGGAACTTTGGCATTGGGGCTCCCCTACATTGACAGCATGGCATGCAGACAGATAGCCAGGATTTTCTTCCTCTTTTGCCCCCTGCTACAGGAGCGTGACTGTCTTTTCCAGCACAAATATTAGTGAAATTACGTTGTTCACACTGCAGCTGTCCCGGCTAAAAAATTTTGTGGCTTCTTCAAAGGGCGTTAGAACAGTGCAGGCATCTTGGACCAGCCTCCACTGCCAGAAATCAAAGCCGCACCTGCTCCCTATGGTGGAAAATTCTGGCTGCTGCTGGACAAAACCGTCCACTGCTCTACACTGCTCAAGGAGCTGCTGCAACATATGAAGAGTGGAAATCCACCGGGTCGGCACGTCACCTATTAAGCGGTGTGGCGGAAGACCGTTTTGTTGCTGCAGTTCCAGCAGATCGTGGCGAGATACATATGAATGACTCAAATCAGTGCAAAGCTTCCGCAACTTTACCAGCTTTGTGCACAGGCCAGTGAATGTTTTGAGAAATTTCTAGTAAACCACTAGATTTAGAACATGTGCCCTACAGGGAGCATTCGTGAATTGACCCAGGTTTAGTGCTGCCACTATATTTGTCCAATAGTCACTCACTACCTTGCCCACTTCCAGCTGGCGTGGAGACAGCCAGTGCACTATTTGCTGCTTCATGTAATGCAGCAAGTGCTGACCTGTGTGGCTGCTACTTCCAAGACAAACTAAGTCTAACACTGCATGGCAGCGTTTCACCTGGCACATATGATATGAAGGAGGGGGGTTAACTCTCTGCCCTGACGCTCCAGCAAGCGGACTGCCCATGGAAGTGGAAGCAAATAGTTGTTGGGTGGTCTGCTGCAATCTTGGCTGGAAAGCGCGTGGAGGTGTCAACAGCAAGTGGCCCAGTTGCTGGGGGGTTCCTGACTCGTTGCCACTAAATACATTCAGCCAGTGGGCAGTAAAGGACATGTATTGCCCCTGGCCATAAGCACTGCTCCAGGTGTCCACCGTGACATGCACGGTGCTGCAGAGAGACAGCTGCAGGGAGCGTCCAATATTTTCAGCCACGTGGGAGTAAAGGGCGGGGATAGCTTTTTTAGAGAAGAAATGCCAGCCAGGGACCTGCCAGCATGGCTGAGCGCAAGCCATTAGCTCCCTAAAAGCTGGGCAGTCAACCAGCTGGTACGGCAGACACTGCAAAGCCAGCAACTTTGTCAGGTGACCATTCAGTTTGCACACTGTCGGATTACTTGTGGCGTAAAACTGCTTCCTGGCTACGCACTCGGCAATGGACGGCTGCCGAATAAAAGGAGGTGGAGACATGCATGCAGTGGGCGATGAGGTGTGTGTACTAGTTACACACCCAGATGCGGGCTGAGCTACGGCCCTGGATGCGGCCTGCCTGACAGAAGGGACCC
>ONZH01022845.1:0-64140 GCA_900303285.1 Rhinella marina | reverse complement strand
TATAACTGAGAGAAAAAAACGTATTTTCTAGACTGACGCTACTGTAGCACACGACAGAATTGTTCACTCACTGTAATGTATATATAACTGAGAGAAAAACGTAGTCTTTAAATGGCGGCTATTTACCGCAAACCACTCAATTTTTCACTGGACTGGTAGTATATATATCTGAGAGAAAAAGCGTATTTTCTAGACTCAGCTAGTGTACCGCACACGACAGAATGTTCACTGCACTGTAAGTGTATATATAACTAAGAGAAAAACGAGTCTTTAAATAGCGGCTATTGTCCTCTGCAAACCACTCAATTTTCACTGGACTGTAGTACATTAACTGAGAAAATTGAAATTTCTAGACTGACGCTACTGTACAGCACACGACAGAATTGTTCACTGGATCACTGCACTGTAGTGTATATATAAATGAGAGAAAAAACGTAGTATTTAAATGGCGGCCTATTGTACCGGCAAACCGACTCAATTTTTCACTGGACTGTAGTATTATATCACTGAGAGAAAAAAACGTATTTTCTAGACTCCACGCTACTGTACCGGCTACACGACAAGAATTGTTCCACTGCACTGTAGTGTATATATAACTGAGAGAAAAACGTAGTCTTTAAATGGCGGCTATTTACCGCAAACCACTCCAATTTTTCACTGGACTGTAGTATATATACTGAGAGAAAAAAATGTATTTTCTAGACTGACGCTACTGTTACAGCACACGACAGAATTTGTTCAGCTGCACTGTAGTGTATATATAACTGAGAGAAAAAACGTAGTCTTTAAATGGCGGCTATTGTACCGCAAACCACTCAATTTTTACTGGACTGTAGTATATATAACTGAGAGAAAAAACATATTTTCTAGACTGACGCTACTGCACAGCACACAACAGAATTGTTCACTGCACTGTAGTGTATATATATAACTGAGAGAAAAAACATAGTCTTTAAATGGCGGCTATTGTACCGCAAACCACTCAATTTTTCAATGGACTGTATTATATATAACTGAGAGAAAAAACATATTTTCTAGACTGACGCAACTGTACAGCACACAACAGAATTGTTCACTGCACTGTAGTGTATATATAACTGAGAGAAAAAACTTAGTCTTTAAATGGCGGCTATTGTACCGCAAACCACAAAATTTTTCTATGGACTTTAGTATATATAACTGAGAGAAAAAACTTATTTTCTAGACTTCGGCTAGTATACCGCACACGACAGAATTGTTCCCTGCACTGTAGTATATATAACTGAGAGAAAAAGCGTAGTCTTTAGACTGCGGCTATTATACCGCAAACCACTCAATTTTTCACTGGACTGTAGTATATATAACTGAGAGAAAAAACTTATTTTCTAGACTGACGCTACTGTACAGCACACAACATAATTGTTCACTGCATTGTAGTGTATATATAACTGAGAGAAAAAACGTAGTCTTTAAATGGCGGCTATTGTCCTGCAAACCACTCCATTTTTCACTGGACTGTAGTATATATAACGGAGAGAAAAAACATATTTTCTAGACTGACGCTACTGTACAGCACACGACAGAATTGTTCACTGCACTGTAGTGTATATATAACTCAGAGAAAAAACGTAGTCTTTAAATGGCGGCTATTGTTCCGCAAACCACTCAATTTTTCAATGGACTTTAGTATATATAACTGAGAGAAAAAACTTATTTTCTAGACTCCGGCTAGTATACCGCACACGACAGAATTGTTCCCTGCACTGTAGTATATATAACTGAGAGAAAAAACGTAGTCTTTAGACAGCTGCTATTTTACCGCAAACCACTCAATTTTTCACTGGACTGTAGTATATGTAACTGAGAGAAAAAACGTATTTTCTAGACTGACGCTACTGTACAGCACACAACAGAATTGTTCACTGCACTGTAGTGAATATATATATAACTGAAAGAAAAAACGTAGTCTTTAAATGGCGGCTATTGTACCGCAAACCACTCAATTTTTCACTGGACTGTAGTATATATAACTGAGAGAAAAAACTTATTTTCTAGACTGACGCTACTGTACAGCACACAACAGAATTGTTCACATCACTGTAGTGTATATATAACTGAGAGAAATAACGTAGTCTTTAAATGGCGGCTATTGTACCGCAAACCACTCAATTTTTCACTGGACTGTAGTATATATATCTGAGAGAAAAAAACGTATTTTCTAGACTGACGCTACTGTACCGCACACGACATAATTGTTCAATGCACTGTAGTATATATAACTGAGAGAAAAAACATAGTCTTTAGACTGCGGCTATTTTACCGCAAACCACTCAATTTTTCACTGGACTGTAGTATATATAACTGAGAGAAAAAACTTATTTTCTAGACTGACGCTACTGTACAGCACACGACAGAATTGTTCACATCACTGTAGTGTATATATAACTGAGAGAAATAACGTAGTCTTTAAATGGTGGCTATTGTACCGCAAACCACTCAATTTTTCACTGGACTGTAGTATATATATCTGAGAGAAAAAAACGTATTTTCTAGACTGACGCTACTGTACCGCACACGACATAATTGTTCAATGCACTGTAGTATATATAACTGAGAGAAAAAACATAGTCTTTAGACTGCGGCTATTTTACCGCAAACCACTCAATTTTTCACTGGACTGTAGTATATATAACTGAGAGAAAAAACTTATTTTCTAGACTGACGCTACTGTACAGCACACGACAGAATTGTTCACTGCACTGTAATGTATATATAACTGAGAGAAAAAATGTAGTCTTTAAATGGCGGCTATTTTACCGCAAACCACTCAATTTTTCTCTGGATTGTAGTATATATAACTGAGAGAAAAAACGTATTTGCTAGACTGACGCTACTGTACAGCACACGACAGAATTGTTCACTGCACTGCAGTATATATAACTGAGAGAAATAAAGTAGTCTTTAAATGGCGGCTATTGTACCGCAAACCACTCAATTTTTCACTGGACTGTAGTATATATAACTGAGAGAAAAAACTATTTTCTAGACTGACGCTACTGTACAGCACACGACAGAATTGTTCACTGCACTGTAGTGTATATATAACTGAGAGAAAAACGTAGTCTTTAAATGGCGGCTATTGTACCGCAAACCACTCAATTTTTCACTGGACTGTAGTATATATAACTGAGAGAAAAAACGTATTTTCTAGACTGACGCTACTGTACCGCACACGACAGAATTGTTCACTGCACTGTAGTATATATAACTGAGAGAAAAAACGTAGTCTTTAGACTGCGGCTATTTTACCGCAAACCACTCAATTTTTCACTGGACTGTAGTATATATAACTGAGAGAAAAAACGTATTTTCTAGACTGACGCTACTGTACAGCACATGACAGAATTGTTCACTGCACTGTAGTGTATATATAACTGAGAGAAAAAACGTAGTCTTTAAATGGTGGCTATTGTACCGCAAACCACTCAATTTTTCACTGGACTGTAGTATATATATACTGAGAGAAAAAACGTATTTTCTAGACTGACGCTACTGTACCGCACACGACAGAATTGTTCACTGCACTGTAGTATATATAACTGAGAGAAAAAACATAGTCTTTAGACTGCGGCTATTTTACCGCAAACCACTCAATTTTTCACTGGACTGTAGTATATATAACTGAGAGAAAAAACTTATTTTCTAGACTGACGCTACTGTACAGCACACGACAGAATTGTTCACTGCACTGTAGTGTATATATAACTGAGAGAAAAAATGTAGTCTTTAAATGGCGGCTATTTTACCGCAAACCACTCAATTTTTCACTGGACTGTAGTATATATAACTGAGAGAAAAAACGTATTTGCTAGACTGACGCTACTGTACAGCACACGACAGAATTGTTCACTGCACTGTAGTATATATAACTGAGAGAAATAAAGTAGTCTTTAAATGGCGGCTATTGTACCGCAAACCACTCAATTTTTCACTGGACTGTAGTATATATAACTGAGAGAAAAAACATATTTTCTAGACTGACGCTACTGTACAGCACACGACAGAATTGTTCACTGCACTGTAGTGTATATATAACTGAGAGAAAAAACGTAGTCTTTAAATGGCGGCTATTGTACCGCAAACCACTCAATTTTTCACTGGACTGTAGTATATATAACTGAGAGAAAAAATGTATTTTCTAGACTGACGCTACTGTACAGCACACAACAGAATTGTTCACTGCACTGTAGTGTATATATAACTGAGAGAAAAAACGTAGTCTTTAAATGGCGGCTATTGTACCGCAAACCACTCAATTTTTCACTGGACTGTAGTATATATAACTGAGAGAAAAAACGTATTTTCTAGACTGACGCTACTGCACAGCACACGACAGAATTGTTCACTGCACTGTAGTGTATATATAACTGAGAGAAAAAACGTAGTCTTTAAATGGCGGCTATTGTACCGCAAACCACTCAATTTTTCAGTGGACTGTAGTATATATATATCTGAGAGAAAAAACGTATTTTCTAGACTCCGGCTAGTGTACCTCATACGACAGAATTGTTCACTGCACTGTAGTGTATATATAACTGAGAGAAAAAACGTAGTCTTTAAATGGCGGCTATTGTTTTGCAAACCACTCAATTTTTCACTGGACTGTAGTATATATAACTGAGAGAAAAAACGTATTTTCTAGACTGACGCTACTGTACAGCACACGACAGAATTGTTCACTGCACTGTAGTGTATATATAACTGAGAGAAAAAACATAGTCTTTAGACTGCGGCTATTTTACCGCAAACCACTCTATTTTTCACTGGACTGTAGTATATATAACTGAGAGAAAAAACGTATTGTCTAGACTGACGCTACTGTGCAGCACACGACAGAATTGTTCTCATCACTGTAGTGTATATATAACTGAGAGAAATAACGTAGTCTTTAAATCGCGGCTATTGTACCGCAAACCACTCAATTTTTTTACTGGACTGTAGTATATATATCTGAGAGAAAAAAACGTAATTTCTAGACTGACGCTACTGTACAGCACACGACAGAATTGTTCACATCATTGTAGTGTATATATAACTGAGAGAAATAACGTAGTCTTTAAATGGCGGCTATTGTACCGCAAACCACTCAATTTTTCACTGGACTGTAGTATATATAACTGAGAGAAAAAACTTATTTTCTAGACTGACGCTACTGTACAGCACACGACAGAATTGTTCACATCACTGTAGTGTATATATAACTGAGAGAAATAACGTAGTCTTTAAATGGTGGCTATTGTACCGCAAACCACTCAATTTTTCACTGGACTGTAGTATATATATCTGAGAGAAAAAACATATTTTCTAGACTGACGCTACTGTACAGCACACGACAGAATTGTTCATTGCACTGTAGTGTATATATAACTGAGAGAAAAAACGTAGTCTTTAAATGGTGGCTATTGTACCGCAAACCACTCCATTTTTCACTGGACTGTAGTATATATAACTGAGAGAAAAAAACATATTTTCTAGACTGACGCTACTGTACAGCACACAACAGAACTGTTCACTGCACTGTAGTGTATATATAACTGAGAGAAAAACGTACTCTTTAACTGGCGGCTATTGTACCGCAAACCACTCAATTTTTTACTGGACTGTAGTATATATAACTGATTGAAAAAACATATTTTCTAGACTGACGCTACTGCACAGCACACAACAGAATTGTTCACTGCACTGTAGTGTATATATAACTGAGAGAAAAAACGTAGTCTTTAAATTGGGGCTATTGTACCGCAAACTACTCAATTTTTCACTGGACTGTAGTATATTTATCTGAGAGAAAAAAACGTATTTTCTAGACTCCGGCTAGTGTACCGCGCACGACAGAATTGTTCACTGCACTGTAGTGTATATATAACTGAGAGAAAAAACGTAGTCTTTAAATGGTGGCTATTGTCCTGCAAACCACTCAGTTTTTCACTGGACTGTAGTATATATAACTGAGAGAAAAAACGTATTTTCTAGACTGACGCTACTGTACAGCACACGACAGAATTGTTCACTGCACTGTAGTGTATATATAACTGAGAGAAAAAACATAGTCTTTAGACTGCTGCTATTTTACCGCAAACCGCTGAATTTTTCACTGGACTGTAGTATATATAACTGAGAGAAAAAACGTATTTTCTAGACTCTAGCTAGTGTACCGCACACGACAGAATTGTTCACTGCACTGTCGTATATATATAACTGTGAGAAAAAACGTAGTCTTTAAATGGCGGCTATTGTACCGCAAACCACTCCATTTTTCACTGGACTGTAGTATATATAACTGAGAGAAAAAACTTATTTTCTAGACTCCGGCTAGTATACCGCACACGACAGAATTGTTCCCTGCACTGTAGTATATATAACTGAGAGAAAAAACGTAGTCTTTAGACTGCTGCTATTTTACCGCAAACCACTCAATTTTTTACTGGACTGTAGTATATATAACTGAGAGAAAAAACATATTTTCTAGACTGACGCTACTGTACAGCACACGACAGAATTGTTCACTGCACTGTAGTGTATATATAACTGAGAGAAAAAACGTAGTCTTTAAATGGCGGCTATTGTACCGCAAACCACTCAATTTTTCACTGGACTGTAGTATATATAACTGAGAGAAAAAAACGTATTTTCTAGACTGACGCCACTGTACAGCATACGACAGAATTGTTCACTGCACTGTAGTGTATATATAACTGAGAGAAAAAACGTAGTCTCTAAATGGCGGCTATTGTACCGCAAACCACTCTATTTTTCACTGGACTGTAGTATATATAACTGAGAGGAAAAAACGTATTTTCTAGACTGACGCTACTGTACAGCACACAACAGAATTGTTCACTGCACTGTAGTGAATATATATAACTGAGAGAAAAAACGTAGTCTTTAAATGGCGGCTATTGTCCTGCAAACCACTCAATTTTTCACAGGACTGTAGTACATATAACTGAGTGAAAAAACGTATTTGCTAGACTGACGCTACTGTACAGCACACGACAGAATTATTCACTGCACTGTAGTATATATAACTGAGAGAAATAACGTAGTCTTTAAATGGCGGCTATTGTACCGCAAACCACTCAATTTTTCACTGGACTGTAGTATATACACTCACCGGCCACTTTATTAGGTACACCATGCTAGTAACGGGTTGGACCCCCTTTTGCCTTCAGAACTGCCTCAATTCTTCGTGGCATAGATTCAACAAGGTGCTGGAAGCATTCCTCAGAGATTTTGGTCCATATTGACATGATGGCATCACACAGTTGCCGCAGATTTGTCGGCTGCACATCCATGATGCGAATCTCCCGTTCCACCACATCCCAAAGATGCTCTATTGGATTGAGATCTGGTGACTGTGGAGGCCATTTGAGTACAGTGAACTCATTGTCATGTTCAAGAAACCAGTCTGAGATGATTCCAGCTTTATGACATGGCGCATTATCCTGCTGAAAGTAGCCATCAGATGTTGGGTACATTGTGGTCATAAAGGGATGGACATGGTCAGCAACAATACTCAGGTAGGCTGTGGCGTTGCAACGATGCTCAATTGGTACCAAGGGGCCCAAAGAGTGCCAAGAAAATATTCCCCACACCATGACACCACCACCACCAGCTTGAACCGTTGATACAAGGCAGGATGGATCCATGCTTTCATGTTGTTGACGCCAAATTCTGACCCTACCATCCGAATGTCGCAGCAGAAATCGAGACTCATCAGACCAGGCAACGTTTTTCCAATCTTCTACTGTCCAATTTCGATGAGCTTGTGCAAATTGTAGCCTCAGTTTCCTGTTCTTAGCTGAAAGGAGTGGCACCCGGTGTGGTCTTCTGCTGCTGTAGCCCATCTGCCTCAAAGTTTGACGTACTGTGCGTTCAGAGATGCTCTTCTGCCTACCTTGGTTGTAACGGGTGGCAATTTAAGTCACTGTTGCCTTTCTATCAGCTCGAACCAGTCTGCCCATTCTCCTCTGACCTCTGGCATCAACAAGGCATTTCCGCCCACAGAACTGCCGCTCACTGGATGTTTTTTCTTTTTCGGACCATTCTCTGTAAACCCTAGAGATGGTTGTGCGTGAAAATCCCAGTAGATCAGCAGTTTCTGAAATACTCAGACCAGCCCTTCTGGCACCAACAACCATGCCACGTTCAAAGGCACTCAAATCACCTTTCTTCCCAATACTGATGCTCGGTTTGAACTGCAGGAGATTGTCTTCACCATGTCTACATGCCTAAATGCACTGAGTTGCCGCCATGTGATTGGCTGATTAGAAATTAAGTGTTAACGAGCAGTTGGACAGGTGTACCTAATAAAGTGGCCGGTGAGTGTATATCTGATAGAAAAAACATATTTTCTAGACTGACGCTACTGTACAGCACACGACAGAATTGTTCAGTGCACTGTAGTGTATATATAACTGAGAGAAAAAACGTAGTCTTTAAATGGCGGCTATTGTACCGCAAACCACTCAATTTTTCACTGGACTGTAGTATATTTAACTGAGAGAAAAAACTTATTTTCTAGACTCGGGCTAGTGTACCGCACACGACAGAATTGTTCACTGCACTGTAGTATATATAACTGAGAGAAAAAACGTAGTCTTTAGACTGCGGCTATTTTACCGCAAACCACTCAATTTTTCACTGGACTGTAGTATATATAACTGAGAGAAAAAACATATTTTCTAGACTGACGCTACTGTACAGCATACGACAGAATTGTTCACTGCACTGTAGTGTATATATAACTGAGAGAAAAAACGTAGTCTTTAAATGGCGGTTATTGTTCCGCAAACCACTTAGTTTTTCACTGGACTGTAGTATATATAACTGAGAGAAAAAACGTATTCCCTAGACTGACGCTACTGTACAGCACACTACATAATTTTTCACTGGACTGTAGTATATATAAATAAGAGAAAAAATGTATTCCCTAGACAGTACTACAGATCCCAGCAAGCAAAGTACAGCAGCAGCAGCAAAAATGAGTACTGAGAGGACTTTGGGCAATTTCTTTGGGGTCTGTGTGGACCACGTGCTGTCCCCTATCTGCCACCAGTCGCTGTGGTGCACAGTGTGCAGCCAAGATGTAGCACTACAAGTCCCAGCCAGCAGCCAGGTGCTTGTAGCCCTTAGAAGGGCTGTTGGGTTCTTTGAGGATGATTCCTGCCTAACCAACATCTAAATTGAGGCTCTAGCACTCTACCTGACAGACAGCAGCTCTATCCCTAATCTCATGCAGGCGGCGTCTGAGGCGAGCCGCGCTGGACCAGATTCTTATATTCCCAGGTCATCTGATCTGGCCAGCCAATCCCTGCTATCGACTTGATGCTAGGAGGTCTCCTGCATGTTGATTAGCTGAGAAAAAGGCGCCTAAGATGCAGGAAGAGGAAGATGCTATTTCCTCGAGTATCGCGATATGCTCGTCCGAGTATGGAGCATGTACGAATACCCTAATGTTCGAACGAGCACCAAGCTCAGACGAGCATGTTCTCTCATCTCTACACGTAGTACTTCCTTCCCAAGCATACCTTTGTTACAGTAATTGGTGTTTTTTATATTCTGAAAAAACAGTTTGTTTGGTATACAAATGAGCCAAATAAGGTGACCAGAGGGACGTTATTTTCAGACACGCCTTCTGTTAGTGCCCAGTTCCACCTCCTCTCTGTTCTGACATGCTGTAATATGTCCACCCCCCTCCCCCCTCTCCCAGTATGTCACTTACAAGCCATAACTTTGCCTGCCCTTTTCCTGCTGCATCGTATCTAACTCAGCCTGTACCTTGTACCCGAAGGAGAAGAAGTGGGTCACTGGGCCTAGCGCATGCCCAGTTAGAAAGCTGTTGCTAATGCCCTCAGTGGAACACACAGTGCTCAGGACTGCCCTGCCATGTGCAAGAGTTAGACACAATGCAGCAGGGAAAGGTTGGGCGGAATTATGGCTTGTATGCAGGGCTGGGACAAAGTATTTCAACTTCTGTGCTCCCACAAACACTATACTGTCAGAAACTATCAGAAACTATAGTGTCATACAGATCCCCCATATTAATAGTGCTCCCAGACTGTCCTGATTAGTACTAGTGCCCCTAATAGTATCACTATTCTTCCCAAGAATTCCCTGAATAACCATGCCCTCAATAATGTGACCTATAATAGTAATGCCCCCACAGAACCCTCAGTAGTAATAATGCCACTGATATTTATAATGCTCTTCCTGCTGTGCCCCCTGTAACTCTAATGCCCCATTGCACTTACAACTCCCCTGCAGTGCCCCCTGTATTATATTGCCCCCGTAGTGCCGATATATATATATATATATTATATATATATATATATATATATATTGCTCCCCCTTATAGTTTCAGTATATAATACTCCTCCGCCTAGCCCCTCTAGTTAGTGCCAGTATATAATGCTCCTCTGTCCCCTATAGTGCTAGTATATACAGTATATAATGTCCCCCTGTAGTACTAGTATATAATGATCCTCCATCCCCCCTGTAGTGCCAGTAAGCTCCCCCTGTACAGCCATTATATAATGCTCCGCCTCCTTGTACAGCCAGTATATAATGCTCCCACCAGTGCCAGTATATCATGCTCCCCCATAGTACCACCCCTAGTACCAGCCAGTATATAATGCCCCCCTGCACAGCTATTATGTAATGCTCCCCCCAGTGTCAGTATACAATACTCCCCCAGTGCCAGTTTATAATTCTCCTCCCAGTGCCAGTATATAATGCACCTCTCAGTGCCAGTATATAATGTTCCCCCCCAGTGCTAATATATAATGGTCTCCCAGTTCCAGTATATAATGCTCCCCCAGTATATAATGGTTCCCCCAGTGCTAGTATATAATGCCCCCCAGTGCCAGTATATAATGCTTCCCAGTGCCAGTTTATAATTCTCCTCCCAGTGCCAGTATATAATGCTCCCCCCAGTGCCAGTATATAATGCTCCTCCACTGCCAGTATATAATGTTCCCCCAGTGCCAGTACATAACACTCCCCCCAGTGTCTTGGTGCCCCCAGTATCCTTAAATGTGCTATTATTTTTGCAAAACTAGTACACATAAAAAACGACTCCTATTTAAAATCACCATAAAACCTGACAGAAGATCCAGAAAGTAGCTGAGTAAACCTGCTATATTGAATAGATAATTTGGTCCTTTAAGATTTATTATTGTGTGTTTTGCTTGTTAGGCCAGGGCTCCACTGTGTTTTTATGTGTTGCAGTTATCAGGCTTTATAGTTGTGGTCAGAGCTTCTTGCATCTTATACCTGTGCCCATCACCTCACCTTATGATGTTAGTCATTCTGCCTCTTCCCTTCCCTTAATATGGTACACAACCTTCATGGGAGATATTGGCTGAGAGGAAATAGACCACTCATTAGGGAGTTGTAGGCCTCTCACAGACAAATCCAGGATTTAGCTGTCGCCTGTATGCCATGTATCCTAGTTGCTGGACTCAGGAAACTAAAGAGAGCTATTCAGATGAACTTAATGAAACTTATTTCACCTATACTTTAAGCAGTTTATGATGTAAATTATAGTAAATCAGGCAGCCCACGGGAGGCAGCACCCCTCCTGCTAAGCCTTGCCACTGAAAAGGATCGCATAAATTGCAATTTTTGTTAATAAATACGGTGCTGGCCAAAAGTATTGGCACCCCTGCAATTCCGTCAGATAATACTCAATTTCTTCCAGAAAATGATTGCAATCACAAATGCTTCGGTAATAATATCTTCAGTTAATTTGTTTTCAATGGAAAACCACAAAAAGAATTGTCAAAAGCCAAATTGGATATAATTCCACACCAAACATAAAAAAGGGGGTGGACAAAAGTATTGGCACCCTTTGAAAAATCATGTGATGCTTTTCTTATTTGTGTAATTAACAGCACCTGTTACTTACCTGTGGCACATAACAGGTGGTGGCAATAATTAAACCACACTTGCAGCCAGTTGAAATGGATTAAAGTTGACTCAACCTCTGTCCTGTGTCCTTGTGTGTACCACATTGAGCATGGAGAAAAGAAAGAAGACCAAAGAACTGTCTGAGGACTTGAGAAGCAAAATTGTGAGGAAGCATGAGCAATCTCAAGGCTACAAGTCCATATCCAAAGATCTGAATGTTCCTGTGTCTACCGTGCGCAGTGTCATCAAGAAGTTTAAAGCCCATAGCACTGTGGCGTAACCTCCCTAGATGTGGACGGAAAAGAAAAATTGACGAGAGATTTAAACGAAAGATTGTGCGGATGGTGGCTAAAGAACCTCGACTAACATCCAAACAAGTTCTAGCTGCCCTGCAGTCCGAGGGTACAACAGTGTCAACCCGTACTATCCGTCGACGTCTGAATGAAAAGGGACTCTATGGTAGGATACCCAGGAAGACCCCAATTCTGACCCAGAGACATAAAAAAGCCAGGCTAGAGTTTGCCAAAACTTACCTGAGAAAGCCAAAAACTTTTTGGAAGAATGTTCTCTGGTCAGATGAGACAAAAGTAGAGCTTTTTGGGAAAAGGCATCAACATAGAGTTTACAGGAGAAAAAAGAGGCCTTCAAAGAAAAGAACACGGTCCCTACAGTCAAACATGGCGGAGGTTCCCTGATGTTTTGGGGTTGCTGCCTCTGGCACTGGACTGCTTGACCGTGTGCATGGCATTATGAAGTCTGAAGACTACCAACAAATTTTGCAGCATAATGTAAGGCCCAGTGTGAGAAAGCTGGGTTTCCCTCAGAGGTCATGGGTCTTCCAGCAGGACAATGATCCAAAACACACTTCAAAAAGCACTAGAAAATGGTTTGAGAGAAAGCACTGGAGACTTCTAAAGTGGCCAGCAATGAGTCCAGACCTGAATCCCATAGAACACCTGTGGAGAGATCTCAAAATGGCAGTTTGGAGAAGGCACTCTTCAAATCTCAGGGACCTGGAGCAATTTGCCAAAGAAGAATGGTCTAAAATTCCAGCAGAGCATTGTAAGAAACTCATTGATGGTTACCGGAAGCGGTTGTTCACAGTTATTTTGTCTAAAGGTTGTGCTACCAAGTATTAGGCTGAGGGTGCCAATACTTTTGTCCGGCCCATTTTTGGAGTTTTGTGTAAAATGATCAATGATTTGACTTTTTTTCATTCTCTTTTGTGTTTTTTCATTGCAAGCAAAATAAATGAAGATATTATTACCAAAGCATTTGTGATTGCAATCATTTTCTGGAAGAAATTGTGTATTATCTGACAGAATTGCAGGGGTGCCAATACTTTTGGCCAGCACTGTATGTGTCACTGTGTGTGGTTTATATGCCTCACTCTATAAAAAGAGTGAAACAAAGAAATATGGGTTCAAATGTTAAAAACTGTAAAGATGGACTCTAACTGAGGTCTGAGGACCTTTGCTTACAGTGCTGCAGCGAAGACGTTTTGTAGATACTGTACATGAGTCTGTGTTAAAAATGGCACAAATAAGGCTAAAAAACTGACCCATCACCCTTATGTGGGTCAATGTGTATTCAGCCAAGCCCTACGCCATCTGACCTGCTTGTGACCAAAGTGTCCCTGGATAAAAATTTCAAATGTTGGCAACTATGCTTGAAGTGATTGCTAGAATTCTGAACCCTCTGCAGCAAATCAGTCCAAGCGCCAGAGGCAAACTAACAATGTAACAAATAATTCCAAGCTTCTTTGTGCCATCTGCAGCTGTTGCCATCAGTTTGATAGCAGTCATGATCTAGCGATGCTGCAGTGAATTAGCAGTTATGGGCACACACTGCCTGCTACATCTATTGCTGCAGTGTCCTCACTAAGTGAGCTATTATCTGTGTACTTGAACAGGTTACACAGCAGGGGAAGGTGTACGGTTTCTGTTCCTTTCATGTATTACAAGTTCTCTAGTTTCTCTTTGGCTGCTTGAACAATGCAGAAAAAGAACCAGAGTGACCTGCCTGTCTAACATGAATAATTTCATTCACGCTTCCCTCACCATACCCATAGTATGCTAGCAGGAGTTAGGTTACCAGCTGGCGTACACCAATGCCTGTCACATGGCAGCTCAAAAATAAGGAGGGATCCCAGACCCTTATTCTTTACTTACTGTGTTCATACAGTATTTCTTCCTGGATTAAAGCACCATGTTGTCTCCGTTTTGTCATTAGAAGATATAGTGTGACAGGACTAATATGTCCTCATGAACTACTGTAAGTCTAGGATAATATTTGGGCAGAACAATTGTCTCTCTTAATACAACCAGACATGTATTAAAGGAGTCAAGTTATGATAAGATCTGACTACACCCCTGCCCCATTCCAGTCATAAATATTATTGGGGTTCACAATCTAGATTCCAAATTAAAAGGGTTCTCCAGGTTTTTCATAAAATCTACCTACCTACCTACAGAGGTCCTGTGCAACTGCACTGGCTGCACATATGGTGTGTCCATACCTGTCTCAACTATATTCACACTTTTCCAAGAGTTAATCTGGGCACATTGGAAGTTGCCATTAGCATTAACCCTTCTGCTGCCAGGGATATTTTGACATTTTGTCCTGGTAGCCAGGACATGTTTTGCAGTTTTGGCATGTACAAATAAAACCTAAATTACAAAAAAATAAAATAAAATACACAAACCCCTTATATCTATTTATTTTCTGAAAATAGACAGCCAGCACATTGTAAAAATTTCTCCCAGCACTTTATATGCACAGGCACCTTCAAACAACTTTACAGGAGGATTACAGTTTTCATATGGTGTACAGACACCCCGATTGGCCACACGGGGTGTCTGTACACCACCCGGAAGCGAACGCTGCCGGGTTCAGACGCAACTAGATGCCGTGATCACGTGTGATCACGGCATCTAAACGCCCAGGAAGACGCCGCCGATATAGTACGTAGCGGCAAGTCTCTGCTGTTAGAAACAGCAGAGACTTGCCGGCCATGATGCCCGCCGCACTTGCGAGCGGGCACCATGTGCCCGCATCGCCCCAGCGCTGTACATGTACGGCGCTGGGAGTGTAAGGGTTAAAGAGGTTTTCTGAGACATTTATACTGATGACTTATCCTCTGTATAGTTCAACATTATCTGATCGGTGGAGGTCCGACATCCGGGTCCCCGCCGATCATCTGTTTGAGAAGGTGTTGGCAGTAGGGCCGCGGCCTTCTCTCAGCTCACCAAGCACAGCGCCATCCATTTGCTGTGCTTGGTATTGTAGCAGAGGAAAGATTAGACGATAGGTCATCAGTATAAGGCCCCTTTCACACGAGCAAGTTTTCCGTGCGGGTGCGATGCGTGATGTAAACGCATCGCGCCCGCACTGATTTTTGACCCATTCATTTCACGCATCAGTTCTGCGTTGTGTGAAAAACGCAGCATGTTCTATATTTTGCGTTTTTCACGCAGCCCTTGCCCCATAAAAGTGAATGGGGCTTCTGTGAAAAACGCATTGCAGTCTGAAGCAAGTGCGGGTGCAATGCGTTTTTCACTGATGGTTGCTAAGAGATGTTGTTGACTGAAACTGACTGAACTTGCTTGCAAAATGGTGCGAGTTTTCCTGAATGCACCCTGAACGCATCCGGACCAAAGCCGTCACGCTCGTGTGAAAGAGGCCTAAGAGTCTCGGAAAACCCTTTTAACTTTGTGACAAACATGACTTTAAAAAAATCCATCAAAACAAACATTGTAGCAAAGATTCACCTACAAGCTGAGGTTTAGGCATAAAATCAATGCAAAAACAATAATAATTAAGGTTTGAACATTCATAATGCGTAATATGTATACAAATACCACTATTCTAAATGCCATAAAATTATATTTTGTAATATATTTTTTTCACTTTTCACTTACAAAATAGGCACTTGAAGTTCTGGTGTCTATAGTACTCTCATACAGTGTCGGACTGGGGTGCCTAGGGCTCACCAGTAAAAGTTATTTTGAGGGCCCAAGGTATGGATACAATCAAATATTACCTGCTCACACAGCAGCAAGATGCTACCAGATGATTGAATGTGGGGGTCCCTGCAGCAACTTTGAGAAGGTAGGTCCTGGGGAGAAGAGGTAGCGTTCCTCTATACATAAAAGTCATCTCAGCTCTGATTGTGTCTATAATAATAAACTGGGGAGTTTCTTTAATAATCTGCCTCATTTTTTATATGAACATAGGTTGGCTGACGTGCTGGAAATGGAATATATGTATGTAGTACAGTAAGTCTACTGTGTTATGTGCCACTTGTGCAGGGGGACTAGGGGCCCACCTTGCTCAGGGGCCCACCGGGGGATTCACCTGTACCCCTGTGGGCCAGTCCGAGCCTGCCCTCATACACCACTGACATGCCAGCAGTGTACAGATGTGCAGATTCTTCTGGGGCCAAAGTGAGTGCTCTGCTAAAGTCTGGCATAGCACATCCGATATAGTATCCCCCAAAATAAACAGCTGGCTCCTGGTATTTAAATCAATGTGTGGTTATCAAATAATACACACATCAAAACTACCAAAACCACCACACCAAATAATCAGTAAAAATAATTAAAAACCTTTATTAGTACATATAAGACATATAAAATAAAAATAAATCATAACAGCTGCATACATATACAGAGATACACAGGACATGTAGTAAAAAACTCCATATATCATAAGGGCTTAATGCATCTAAATATGGCGCCCATCCTATCAGTTGATCTCATAAAATACACTAAATAGGTAGTTAATAGTGCCAGCCTAAACTAATATAGATAAAAATGTCACACAACAATAGGATATAACTCAGCAGCCAAAATTATAACCACAAGTAGTAGATAATAAGAATTCATTTTGGGCTATACTTTGCTTTTCTTATTTTCATCTATATTAGTTTAGGTTGGCACCATGCACTTTACCTATTTAATGTAAAGGCTTTAGCAGAGCAGACGGGCAGGAGCAGCAATATGTGCTCGTGCCTGTATATTGCTCACTGCTGCCCTACAGTGGAATCCATACATCCGTACAGATTGCAAAGCACTATAGATGCCTGAATTTCAGGTGCCTATTTTGTAAGTTAAAGGATTTATCCAAGATCTATAATGCCCCCCCCATACGCCCAGGCCCCTCACAGAGGTAATGGGAACGAGCCTCCCTAGTGTCAACCATGATGCAGTGACGGCATCAGAAGCGTCACGGGGAACAAGGTAAGTACAACCTCTGTGAGGGGCCCGGGTATATTGGGGGGGGCACTATAGGTCTTGGATAATCCCTTTAAATATGGAAAGTATATTACAAAATTAATTTATGGCTTTTAGAATAATTTTAATAAGGTTGTTCAAAAGATTAGATACACGTACAACACAACATCTTCATGCAACTTTGCTGCAAACAGTGATTATAAACAAAAATTGCACAAACATTGAAATTTGCAAAAACTAAAATGAGCACAATGCTTATGCAAAGAATATACTCTACAAAAAAACTGTAAAATATGACGACTTCATACACACACGTCTACATTCCCTGCTGTGTGTTGAAGAAATGTATAAACTGCAGAAATGTGCCAACCAACTTTTGCATTCAAGTATTGGAAATTATGTAGTATGTAAGTTTCCATCCCGCTATACAAACCGTAATCCTAATTAAAAATGATAAATCACTAAACCTAATATAATGCGTTAACTAAGCATGCATATAGAATTGGTGCATTTCAGGTGCTTTATGATAACAGGATAGGGACAGTGTAAAATGTAACCTGTATTAGTGAGTGTGTGGTATAGGGGTTTGGTATGACTTATTTGACACTGTGATCTGGATGCTGGTAAACACCTGGATAACTAGGTGCTCTTTTCCCTCCTTCTCTCTAACTTGGAATAATGGCAGAGATAGAACATTGAGAAACCAGGCCAGGAGTGAGAGCTGCATGTACATGCAACTCACACTGTATCTTCAGCTGTAGTGCACTCTTAGTCTTATATTAAAGCTTAGCTTCTTCATTTTAAAACAAGACCTATACAGTATGAGACACCGCTACTGGAAGCCACATCTCATACATCATTGCCTACTGAAGTGCCCCGCTGTCAGAATGCATGAGATACGTCCTTGGCAGCAAAAGGGTTTATCCTCTTGCATCAACCCTTGCTAAGTGGAAATATATATTTCTCTGATGTTCCTCTGGTCTTAACTACACGATGGACCAGTTACATAAAATGTGAATGTAATCTGACCTATTATTAGACTGAAAACTTCTGAGGAGTAAGTGTGTATTATATTTGCATATTCATAAATCCATACAAATTCTTTCAAATGAAAAAAGTAATATATAATGTTTTATTCTGCATGACATTTTCACTTAGGCCACATTACCAGTAGTATAGCTGTTGGACCGGAAATAGTGGGCATTGCCTTTTCAGTGACGGAACAACCTATTGTTTCTATTGTTTTGGTTTTTTTTAATACTCCATGAAATTGTATTAAAATTTTATAGAGGCAGGTTAAATGATCAGTCTGTTCTGGTGCCATTAAGCAGGGGTATTCGAAAGGTATGAATGCAAGTAAAAAACAATAACCTAAAGTGGCCCTCCAGAGAAGTACTACTAGAATGTTGTAAACCCAAACACTGCTAATTATGTGGCTCACGTAAGGGAAACAGCTGACTGAAGAGAGCCAGCACTGAAGGTACATTCTGAAACCACAGAATTGGACACCAAGCGATCTTGTCCTGATCTTTAAGACTACTGTAACTATGCTTGGAACATCTTTTTATCCTGACCATTTTAAGATGTATTCAATGTAGAGATGTGACCAGGGACATACACAGATCTCATAGGAACCCATAGCAAAACCTACCATGGGTCCCTTGCACCTACTGTAGTTTCCCAGTGTACGTGCGTCAGTCACTCACAGGCAATGCACAACATGCGCAGTGCCCCAGATTTCTATTTTATATTTTTTTATCAAGTGGAAGAAATGTTAATTAAATACAAATTGCATTTAAAAAGTTGCCTTTGGCCTCATCCACTTTATCTTTTATGTGGAATAGTTGCTTTAAATATATGGCGCTGACCATGAACAACATATTTCTCAATGTATTTACACCAGAAAACTGACAAAAATACATCCTGCTTCCCTTCTATTACAAAACTATCTGGCTGCGTGCAGCCACCACTAGGGGGAGCTCAATGAGTAGGAATTAATAACTACCATGGAAGCTGTAATAATCTCTTTGCATTGAGCTCCACCTCCTGGAGGGGCCCAGGCATTATAGGGGTTGGATAACCCCTTTAAGTATGTTGGGAAGGCAGTGTGACTTGTGTACAAATACTGTCTACGGTGACCCCAACTAATTGCTTGACTGTAGTGTCATGTACATAGCAGTTTATTGTTAACGTCTACCTAACTTTTCAACAATCTTTGCATTAATCAATAGTACAGTGTGTGCACATGAGGAATAACATTATTTCTGGACGCTGCAGTTTTCTCATCTGAATGCTAGGTCATTTGTGGGGGCAGTGGAGATTAGCTCCCATTCACTGCACACAGAAAGCAGATGAGAATCTGCTTCCTTTCTCTCACCTCAGGATCATGGAGAACATTACAGAGAAATACTGACCTGCACTGATGTAAATAAAGCACTTGAGACAGAAACTCTCCATTAAGTTGATTCAGTCTCTATGACTTTCTTGTCTCTCTGAGACCCTGCTCAATCCTTCCCCCCTTGATTACTGTAATAGAGCTCACCAAAGCTGCTGTAGACTCAATGGGTTGCTACTGATTTGGCTTGGATACAGTACCATGTCAGAAGATGTCAGACAAGTAGAGGTCAGGGCTGGTGGCATACAATCACAACAATATACAGGGAGAAGTCAGGAAAGGTGGAGTTCAGAAAACATGGTAGACTTGCAATAGGTGAGGGCAGACAGCAGAGTAAGCATAGTCTTGTAATAAACCAGGCCAGTAACAGATTAGTCCACTGAAGAACACCTTTGCAGTTTTCAAGTCTGGAACCTAAAGAACCTTTTTGTTCAGATACTAAGCAAAGCAGAAAATGTTATTTAGTAGCCTGTGGAGGCAGATCATTGTGAAGCATAGGTGTGCAATGGCTCTTTAAGAGGTCAGGAGCTGGTACACATGCACTAGAGACAGCACCATAGGTCCCAGCCAGAGGGCAGTGTCAATGATTGTAATGCTATACAGATAGGGTGGGATGAGAATGGGTGTGCTGAGCAGGAGGAGCGCAGAGAAGACTGTGTGGAAGGTAGTCACAACCACATGGTGGATGGCAGTGAATGAGCATGACGATTACACGGTTAACAATTTCAGCTTTTGTATGAACGATGCTCATGTTTTAGATACGTGATAAATATGTAATTCTGTAGGAGAATATATAAACTTCTTTTTCATTGAGTACTAGCACATGAATGTTTATATAGGTTCAGTAACTACAGCTTTATAAGGTTTGATCTATTTCCTTCAATAAGGGGATTTGGGATTCTTATGTCCAGACAAGTCACTTTTGCAGTCAGTAGGCCCACAGTCATTTTGGTTGCTTGGCAACAGAATTGGCAATCCAGGCCTGGGGGTTATGTCACATAGCTGTTTGTTGCCCTTTGTGATGGTCCTTTTATGCACCTTGACATTAAGTTCACAGATCTACACCATTTGGCACGATTACTGCCATATGATATTACTGTATGCTATGGAGGCTGATACAGACTTGAAAGATGAGAAACTATGTTTCTTAAAATGAAAAAATTCAAGAGGAACCAAATAGTAAATTGACATTTTTTAGGGAATGCGAAACAAACACCTTGATTTACCTGGCTGGGAGGGATATAGCATCCATATCATTCTAATAGGCTAATTTTTGCTTTGCATAACATCACTTGTACAA
Organism: Rhinella marina; assembly: GCA_900303285.1. Lineage (NCBI taxonomy): Eukaryota > Metazoa > Chordata > Amphibia > Anura > Bufonidae > Rhinella > Rhinella marina. Next base: position 43,262 of record ONZH01022845.1, on the reverse strand, counting down.
CATATTTGACGACTGGAAATCATAATTAACTGACTCTTGGCAATTCATTAATGTGGTATTAAAATGAGAGAATAAATGAAAGCATGCTGATCACTTTGCTAGGGCACTCATTAAAAGCACAACAGATGTGCACATTACCCTAGAGACGTCCCCTAGTATTATAGCTTTAATAAACCACTCTGTCTATTATGGATTTTTCTGCAAAATCTTTGAACCCTTTTTTATTTTTAAATTTAAATATGTTCAAAAAGTACAGGATAATGGAGACCAAATGACAATTTAATCGCATGTATCACCAATGTTGCTGGAATGCATTATCTATTTTTAAAAATGTTAAAGGAATCCTGAGGATAGGTCATCAATATCTAACTCCCAGAAAATCCCTTTTATCTGAGTGATCTCTTCTGCATTCTGTCACATAGTTCCTGTTAAAGGGGTATTCCCATCTCACAAATGTAGTTTGTATAGTTAGATATAGCCATATCAATATTATTACTAATAGAATGTATTTATATAAAATGCACCATTTAGAAGATTTGCCTATTTGTATATCCATTGTCCCACACACATCAGTCAGGCCATTGCCCCTGGTTACGACCACCGTGGCCATGTAGTAGTGGTGGCCGGCTTGCTCTTGTTCAAACCCGCTCTGAGGCAACTGCTGTATTGTGAACGTACATTGCATGAGCATGCGGAGACACATCTTAGGGTTATAGCATTTTTGTCTGCGCTTCCAAAACGCAGAGAAAAGCATCCTGTTCCAAGATCAATTCATCTCTATGGAGCAGGATCCGTTTATAAAGTCTGCGTTTTGGACGGATCCTGACCATTATGGACTGGTAGCGTCCAAAACACAGATTTGAAAGTACCCTAAGATGTGTCTCCGCATGCTCATACAATGTGCGTTCACAATCCAGCAGTTACCTCAGAGCGGGTTTGAACAAGAGAAAGCCGGTCACCACTACTACATGGCCAAGGTGGTCGTAACCAGGGGCAACGGCCTGACTGATGTGTGTGGGACAATTCCTATACCAATAGGCAAATCTTCTAAATGGTACATTTTATATAAATACATTCTATTAGTAATAATATTGGTATGGCTATATCTAACTATACAAACTACATTTGTGAGATGGGAATACCCCTTTAAATATTTATAAGGCGGGGTTCACACAGGGCAGATTAGTGCAGTTTCTGATCCTTTTTATTTTAGCCAAAACAAGGCACAATTACAAAACAATGTCCTCAGGATACAATATTTTCAAAGTAGAATGGAATCAATATTGAGGGACCCCTGTATACATTTTTCCTTTTATTCTCTTTAGGATCCAATCCTGGCTTTAGCTAAGGTATCAAAAACATATAAAAAAAAACAGCACCAAACTGTATATTTGGATAAATATGAGTGACTTTAATAAAATATCTTGAAAATTATTTTTTAGACTTTAGACTGCTGTTTTGTTCCACAATTTACAATTCTTGGCACTCCTCACTGCACTGGACAGCACACACAATATTGCTCATTGTGGTTTGATATAGGGTCTTTTGGGTGAACCACTTGCTACTTCAGTGTGTGTTAAAGCAGACAGCGATGTGAGGTTTATTAAAATTCTTAGGAGTTTTTCAGATCCCCTAGATATATATGGAAGAACAAAGTTCTTCCATCTGCTCTGCCCCGTACCGTCACTGGCATTCTTTATTTTCTTTTTCTTCCTTTCTCAGTCTTAACAAATGCCCAGTCAGAATAATCGCAAGTTCACCTTTTGAATTCCTTTGTCTCAGCCTCAATGCTGGTTGACAAGATCTTTCCAGCCTGGTGGTGTAGAGTTCTGATGACCCACAGTTTGTGATCCAAAGGATGGTGGGAATCAAAGAGCAGGCACTGGTCTGTATGAGTAGGTTTCTTGTAGACTCCAGTTTCCAGTCTTCCTCCCTCTCCAACTTTTACCAAGCACTCCAAGAAAGCCAGTGTGTTGATCCGCACATCTTCCTGTGTAAACTTGATGTTATGGTCCATTGCATTGATGTGTTCAGTGGACACGTGTAATTCCTGTTTTTGAATTTTAAGCTAGTTATTAACCACATATCTTGACTAGTGACAGAGGGCAATTACCTAGAAGGTGTTTAGCACTTTATGTTCCACCGGAGGCTTCCGCCCAGCAGTGTTCCCGATGATGTCACAAGCTCTGATGGGTGGGCTTTAGCGCTGCCCTAGCCATTTTACAGGCTAGGGCAGCGCTAAAGCCCACACATTAGTGCCGGTGACGTCACCGGCTCACTGCTGGGCGGAAGCCTCTGCCTAGCAGTCCCTATGGAGAGTCCGGTATGCCACTGGATCTCCTAAGAATGCCTTTTCCCTGCGCAATTCAGCATAGGGCTCATATCTGGGGGGCCGGAGGGGTGAAAATGGGGATATGTCCAGATTCAACAACTTTAAACTAATAAGTTGAAGGACCCTTTGAATTTATGACAGCATTCAGTCTTTTTGGGCATTATACATCTTGACCTGGCAATCTTTGCCCACTCTTCCTTGCAAAACTGCTCCAAATCTGTCAAATTGCGAGGGCGTCTCCTGTGTACAGCCTTCTTAACGTCAACCGACAGATTTTCAATTGAATTCAGGCCTGGGCACTGGCTAGGCCATTCCAAAACTTTGATCTTCTTCTAGAGAAGCCATTGTTTTGTTGATGTGCTGGTATGCTTTGGGTCGTTGTCATACTGAATGGTGAAATTCTACTTCATCTTCAGCTTTTTAGCAGAGGCCTGAAGGTGTTGTGTCAAAATTGACTGATATTTGGAACTGTTCATTATTCCCTCCACGTTGACTAAAGCCCTAGTCCCAGCTGCAGAAAAACAACCCCAAGGTATAATGCTGCTTCGACCGTGCTTGACTGTGAGTATGGTGTTGTTTTGGTGATGCACAGCTTTACCTTTTGGAATTATGGCCAAAAAGTTCAACATCAGACCAAATCACATTTTCATACATGCTTTTGGCAGACTTGATGTAGGTTTTTTCTCTGTAAGATGACTGTCTTCACTGTGTTCCATGGTATATCTAATGCCTTGGATATTTTCTCGTATTCTTCTCCTTCCAATGATGAGTTCCCATTGATGTATTGTTACCTGTTTACGGACCATGGCTTTTGCTGTAAAATGCAACTAAGAATATGTCAGAAAAATCCAACTTGAACAGTTGAACTTTATATGGGGTTAGTCAAAATTACTTTAGTGATTTATGAGTCTAAGGGCCCATTCAGACGGCCGTATGAACGGGTCCGCACCCGTTCTGCAATTTTGCGGAATAGGTGCGGACCCATTCATTTCAATGGATCCGCAAAAGATGTGAACAGCACACCATGTGCTGTCCACATCCGTGGTTCCATTCCGCAGCTCCACAGACAAGAACAGGCATTTTCTTTTATGGTTGCGGCCATGTGTAGTCCACAAATTCCGTGTTTCGCGGATCCACAATTGGCTGATCTGCAAAACATTACGGCTGTCTGAATGAGACCTAAATGTGATTGGCTAGTTCTGAACACAACCACATCTCCAATTATAAGAGGGTGTTCACAATTTTGCAACCACATTATTTTAGTTTTGTTTGTTTTTTTCCCCTATAAATGCAGTTTTTTATTCAATGGAATTGTCCAGTTGTAGAGATTATGGGTCAGATTAAAGGTGGAAATAAATATATATATATATATATATATATATATATACAGTAGAGACCAAAAGTTTGGACACACCTTCTCATTCAAAGAGTTTTCTGTATTTTCATGACTATGAAAATTATAGATTCACACTGAAGGCATCAAAACTATGAATTAACACATGTGGAATTATATACTTAACAAAAAAGTGTGAAACAACTGAAAATATGTCTTATATTCTAGGTTCTTCAAAGTAGCCACCTTTTGCTTTGATTACTGCTTTGCACACTCTTGGCATTCTCTTGATGAGCTTCAAGAGGTAGTCACCTGAAATAGTTTTCACTTCACAGGTGTGCCCTGTCAGGTTTAATAAGTGGGATTTATTGCCTTATAAATGGGGTTGGGGCCATGAGTTGTTGGACAGAAGTCAGGTGGATACACAGCCAGCTGATAGTCCTACTGAATAGACTGTTAGAATTTGTATTATGGCAAGAAAAAAGCAGCTAAGTAAAGAAAAACAAGTGGCCATCATTACTTTAAGAAATGAAGGTCAGTCAGTCCAAAAAAATTGGGAAAACTTTGAAAGTGTCCCCAAGTGCAGTCGCAAAAAACATCAAGCGCTACAAAGAAACTGGCTGACACAAGGACCGCCCCAGCAAAGAAAGACCAAGAGTCACCTCTGCTGCGGAGGATAAGTTCATCCGAGTCACCAGCCTCAGAAATCACAGGTTAACAGCAGCTCAGATTAGAGACCAGGTCAATGCCACACAGAGTTCTAGCAGCAGACACATCTCTACAACAACTGTTAAGATGAGACTGTGTGCAGCAGGCCTTCATGGTAAAATAGCTGCTAGGAAACCACTGCTAAGGACAGGCAACAAGCAGAAGAGACTTGTTTGGGCTAAAGAACACAAGGAATGGACATTAGACCAGTAGAAATCTGTGCTTTGATCTGATGAGTCCAAATTTGAGATCTTTAATTCCAACCATCATGTCTTTGTGCGACGTAGAAAAGGTGAATGGCCGGGGGTGCTTTGCTGGTGACACTGTTGGCGATTTATTCAAAATTGAAGGCATACTGAACCAGCATGGCTACCACAGCATCTTGCAGCGGCATGCTTTTCCATCCGGTTTGCGTTTAGTTGGACCATCATTTATTTATCAACAGGACAATAACCCCAAACACACCTCCAGGCTGTGTAAGGGCTATTTGACCAAGAAGGAGAGTGATGGGGTGCTACGCCAGATGACCTGGCCTCCACAGTCACCAGACCTGAACCCAATCGAGATGGACCACAGAGTGAAGGCAAAAGGGCCAACAAGTGCTAAGCATCTCTGGGAACTCCTTCAAGACTGTTGGAATACCATTTCAGGTGACTACCTCTTGAAGCTCATCAAGAGAATGCCAAGAGTGTGCAAAGCAGTAATCAAAGCAAAAGGTGGCTACTTTGAAGAACCTAGAATATAAGACATATTTTCAGTTGTTTCACACTTTTTTGTTAAGTATATAATTCCACATGTGTTAATTCACAGTTTTGATGTCTTCAGTGTGAATCTACAATTTTCATAGTCATGAAAATACAGAAAACTCTTTGAAGTTTGAAGTTTGAGAAGGTGTGTCCAAACTTTTGGTCTGTACTGTGTATATATATATATATATATATATATATATATATATATATATATATATATATATATTTGTATATGTGTGATTTTATTACATGACAAAAACCGGATGTTTTAACAGGGGTGTGTATACTTTTTATATCCACTTTAAGTGGAATATATGAACATCTTTTACTTCTATTTTTTTCTGTATTTCTGTATTTAGGAGCTATTCTGTGTTAGCACTTTGATACAAAACTGCATGAAGGTGCCTATGTGTATAAAGTGCAATGGCATTTTGACAATGTGCCAGATATCTACATTCAAAAAAATAAACAGACATTGAGGCCTTGTATGATTTTTTAATTTTATAAGTTAGATTTTATTTGTACATGCCACAAGTGCCACAGGGGTGTTCCTGCCTTAGAAATGTATGTCACGTTGACAGTATATGCCATAAAATGTCTCATAGATGCTGAACCCACACCTACATCTAGAACAAGGGTTCCTTGACCCCATCTTTCCGGATGAAAGAGCCGCTGATCCTCCCTATCCAGTCTCGATCAACCACTATAGGAGTCACCAAAACAGTCTAAGTACACTTGTGGGGATAGATGCGCTTTAAAATACCTTAGCTAATATATGTTTTCAGTTCATTGCTTGATTGACTAGTCAGGACCTTGTGGCCAACACTGTACTGTGTCCAGGATTCATCTGTGTATACATTACCTTGTAATTAATGGTATATGGCTAGTTAAGTTCTTCATAGTTTTTTGTTATACCCAGTGTCAAGTTCCTGGTGGTCACTGTTCCATTATTGGCATGTGGGAGTCAGTATACCAAGCAAAGAGGAGTTCTTCTGACTGGCAGGGATGGTTGTGGCTGGCATTTGGGTAGTATTTTTTTTTACACATAGTTGTATTCCAGCTGGCAATTCAGGAGGCTGTGGCTAGCAATATGGGTGCTCTGCCTTACACTTATACTGTGACTGAGGCTGTGGGCTATTCTGGTTGGCCGGAGAGGCTCACATTGGTAGATAACCTGTAGCTGGTATTGTATGGTGTAGCAAACTGATACACACCCGAGCAGTTGCAGATCCTCATTTTAACAAGTGATTGAAATTAGTCTCCTGCTTTCAAAAAGAAGTTCCACAGCTGATGTTTATATTATAAGAAATAATGTTTCTACTTATATAATCCATTAACCCCTTAACACATAATGACATAGGTATGGAATGCCTCGTCTATAGGCACTATGCCATACGTATACAGGAACAGTACCCATGCCATCAACAGTGGGAGAGTGACAGCGATTGGCAGTCCATCTCCCACTGCAACAGCTGGTATCCTGGTAGTTTAAACCCTTAGATGCCATGGTGAATAGTGACTGCCCCATCTAATGTATTTGATTATGTAACATAGGAAGACTCAGTGGGTGACCATAGCAGCCTGGACCTAACAATGGCCCATAGGTAAAATTCTGCCTATTAGGCCATGCTTCAGCTGCCAAAATGGGGAAGGGAGTCGGAATTAATAAAATTTAATTTAAAAAAAGTCCCTCCAAATGCCTGCAGTGTGGAATGAATAATGCCTGCTTCATGCATAAGATTACATTTCTTGGCATATATTGGAAAGGAGTTTTGGCCTTATTAACAAAGGGGGTCATTTATTAAGACCGGTGTTTTAGACGCTGGTCTCAATACCCCTTTAGTTGGAGGTAGATACAGTGAATGTATGTAGAGCTGCCGGCCTCTACATAACTTCGGTGTATCCACTGCTCCCTTGCTGGTGTAGAAAATGATAAATGGGATGGCCCGCCCATGTAACTATGGGCTTGTTCACTGTCGACAGAACTTTGTTTTCCGTGCAGCATAACGGAAACCAGGCGGATCCATTATGCTTGCCTATATACTTCTATTATGACGGATCAAAACGGAATGCCTCTAAAGGTATCCGTTTTGATTTCCGTCCTATGGATTCCGTTTTTTTCCGTTATAATGATGTTATAACGGAAAGCCAGAACAGAATCCATAACGATGATGAGAACGAGCCCTATCTCTTTTTTTAGACCTGGCGTGAGCGGAGAAAAGTCGCAAACTGCGGTGCAAAAAGTAACCTTTCCGGCACAATCTGTGACAGATATACACCAAAAAGTGGTGGGAGTTGGACCCCTGCTGATCTGATATTGATGAACTGTTGTAAGGAAATACTATGGTCACCATTTGAAACCACAGCCAGCAAACTCAGTAAATGCTACTGTACCTCCTTCCTAAGCTGCCCTGGTTGGAAGGAAGCTAAGTTTAACCCTAGATTCTTCACCAGTGCCTGCAGAAAGAATGGACGTGGCTGCTTGGGACCTAGGTTTCTTCTGTGGAGTAAGGTAGCAGAAAACCAATGCAAGCTACCTCCCAGAATGACCAGGATGCAAAGAGTAGTAGACAAGCAGGGTCAGAACCAGGAGAGACAATTGGTGTCAAAACAGCGGATGAGGGGTTAATCCAGAAACTAGTTACAGTTAGAATACCAGGAGAAACAGTATAAGCCGATTCAGTGGGCAACAGGCTGATCCAGAAAACAAGTCGCAGGCAGGATACCAGGAGAATCAGAGGAAGACAAATCAACAGATGAGGGGTTAAGCCAGAAAACAAGCCAAGGTTGCTACATAGAGGGTTAACAAGCTGGTCTTGAGTTCATGCACAAAGCACAGAAGTACAAAAAGAGTCAGGGTACTGTATGCAATCACAGGCAACTGTCAATGACTGAGTAGCAGACTTAAATTCCCCGCCTAGCTCTTGGATTGAACACTGAGCCAGGAACCTGTTTGGCTTGGCCTCTAGCTTCACTTACAGTTTGACCAGTTGGTGACTGACTGGTGGGCATGGCAACCCAGCACAGCCATTAAGAAAATCTTAGACGGTTAAGCTCCTGATAGCTATCCTGCAGATAGGTCATCAATATCTGGAGCCCGGAAAACCCCTTTAAGCCACTGGAAATGTATTTTATAGGAATTGTTACTGTCATATTCAGAAATGTATTGTGTAGAAAGTCAAAGAATATCATGGAAAATAATTCAGTGGTTGCATATATGCCATTTAAGATGGAAGGGAGTTTCACTGGAAACATCATGACTTGAAGCTATTTTGGTCTTTCCTTTCAAGGCTACTGAATGCATATCATCATATCATTCTGCAACCTTTTATTTCATTCCTTAGTAAGACAGCATAGCGTGTACTGTAGATTATCTGCACAGATTCACTTGCCAATAGTAAATGATGCATATCATGAAGGGTATTGCGTAACACTGAAATGTATCCACAACCATATTATGTTAATATTACTAATATATGGTTCAACTAGACCTTATATTCTGTAGTGACTGGTATAACTCTTTCATCCAGGTCACAGAACCTCCATCCCGCTAAAATCCATTTGTGCATCATGATATTGCATCTTCTAATGCATAATAAATCCTGCTGTACTCTGTGGGATTTAGTTGTGGGTAATACTAGAAGCCAAAGGCATGAAGCAAATAAACTGTCATTTTATAATCCTTTACTGAAAGACGCACTAACTGGAAAATGTTATCTTGGCAGCAGCAGCATCAGGAAATGCAATCATTTATGGTGAGATTATAATTCATATTCAAGATCAAGAAGTCACATGTGCATGATGTGATTTTATGTAGCGCATGTAATTTTCCCTGTGATTATCTCTATATTATCTTAGAACATTATTTTGCATTCCAATGTACAGGGCTGTGCGTAATGGTTGGGTTTGCTCTTTAAACTTTCTGAGATGGCAGATGGTCTAATAAGAACTCCATGATAACACTCATTTTATATGGGTAGCTTCTTACTTCTTTATTTTTTATTGTTACAGAAATGGCACTAACCTTATGACTTAGCAGCTGAAAACAAACAATTGTAGGTGTACTGGAGTGGAGAAGCTTTTCTGTCAAAAGGGCACTTTGGATATTTACAACCCCAGTTCCAAAATAGTTGGGGGTGCTGTGAAAAAGGTAAATAAATGTCAATAAAAACAAATTTGTAAATCTAAAAATCCTACATTTTTTCACCATTTAACATATATCAGATGTTTAAAGTGAGACATTTTACCAGTTCATAAAAACATTTAAAGGGGTTGTCCAGGTTCAGAGCTGAACCCAGACATATTTTTTTCTTTACCCAGACAGCCCCTCTGAGATGAGCATAGCTCAATCACGCAGGGCAAGGGCTTTTTCAGCAGATCTGGTGACTTACTGGGTCTCTACTAGGCAGAGGCTTCCACCTAGTTGTGTTCCCGGTGACGTCACTGGCACTAGCCTGTTTTACAGTCACTGGGAACACTGCTAGGCAGAAGCCTCTGCCTAGCGGTAAGTTCATAAACAAAAAAAACATTTGCCCTTCGCTATACATGAAATGCTCTGATGCTCATCTCAGAGGGGCTGCCTGGGTGAAGAAGAGGATATGTCCAGGTTTAGCTCTGAACCCAGACAACTCCTTTAACCCATTTAGAAGGCAACAACGCATGTGAAAGAAGTTCGGACAGGGCCATGTCTACCATCGTGTACCATCCTCTCTTTTTTAACAATAGTCTGTAAACATCTGGGAAGTGAGGAGACCAATTGCTGGAGTTTTGGGAGAGGAATGTTGTCCCATTGTTGTCTGCTATAGAATTCTAGCTGCTCAACAGTCCTGTATTCTTTCTTTCTTGGTGCATCAAATGCTTTACGTGAAAGGTCTCAACTTCAGCCAGCCAGTTCAGCACCCAGACTCTTCTTCTGCAACGCTAATATGTTTTGATGGATGTAGTATGTGGTTTAGCATTGACTTGCTGAAATACTTCCCTGAAAGAGATGTTGTCTCGATCTGAGAATATGTTATTCTAAAGCCTCTATGTACTGTTGAGCATTGATAGGGCCTTTCCAGGTGTGTAAGCGGCCCACGCCATAGACAGTAATGAAGCCACATACCATAAGAGATGCAGGCTTTTGAACTCTGTGCTGATAACAAGCTGGATGGTCTCACTCCTCTTGAGTCCACAGAACACAGAGTCTGTGGTTTCCAAAAATAATTTCAAATTTTGATTAATCTGACCACAGAACAGTTTTTTCCACTTTGCCTCGGTCCATTTTAAATGAGCTTTCGTGCATGGTACAGTTAACTTGCATATGTGGATTGTATGGTGAACAGTGTACTCAGACAATGATTTCTGGAACTGTTCCTGAGCCCATGGAGTGATTTCCAGTACAGAATCATGCAGTGCTGCCCATAGATCCTGTCCTACCTGCCTGCTAGATCCAACTGTATTGCCGTCCTCAGGACGGCAATACAATTTAATCTAATGCTCTACAAGAGCTGAAGGACCTGTGATGACATCACAGGTCATGTGACCAGTTCTAAATGCAGTAGATGAAAATGACCTGCAATGATGTGACCATCATGTGACCAGTGCAGGAGAGGACGGCTCAGCAGTGAAGAGATTTCCTGGGAAGAAGATGTGGTGATGTCTGCTACATGAGGAGAGGTAACTGAAGGGAGAGGCAGAGGAATGCTGGGAGTTGTAGTTATTTAACTGGGACTGTATGTTAGGGCTGAAGGGAGGGAAGTTTTTTTACATGGGACAGTGAGGTGGAGTGATGTTATTTACATGGGACTGCATGTTGGAGGTGGCTGGGGCAGGGTGATGTTATTTATATGGGACTATATGTTGAAGGCGACTGTGTGAGGGAGTGATATTATTTACATGGGGCTAAATGTTGAGGGGTAATGTTATTTACATGGGACTGTATGTTGAAGGCAGCTGGGGAGGGGGTGATGTTATTTATGTAGGACTGTATATTAGAAGGGGCAGGAGAGATGGTGTGATGTTATTTACATGGGACTGTGTTTTGGAGGGGGCTGTAGATAGAGAGGGATGTTATTTACATGGGACTGTACATTGGAGGGGGCTGGAGAGATGGTGTGATGGTATTTACATGGGACTCTATGGCTGAGGGAGGGAAATAATGTCATGGGACTGTATGGTGAAGGGGCTGAGCAATTATAATTTCTAAGGACACTAAACGGAGGAATATAACTATAGGGGGCACTACAGGGGGCATTATAAATACTGGGGACACTTCAGGGCGAGTATTATAACAGTAGGGGGCGATATAAATACTGGGGGCACTTCAGGGTGAGCATTATAACAGTAGGGTGCGATATAAATATGGGGGCACTGTGGGGGCATTTGGAAGGACTTATAGATCCGCATTATTTCTACTGAGAGCACTATGGGGCGCCTTATTACTACTGAGGGGCCTGTAGAGAGCTTTATTGTGGGAGCAGTATTAATATTGGGGGGCTCTTCTACTAATGGAGGCATTCTTGGGAAGCATTATCATTGTTGGGGACAACTAATGAGGTCATTCTAGAAGGGAATTACTATTGGTGGGACTATGAGGAGCACTATTAATATGGGGAAGATTATCTCTATGGCACTCATTTTTCTTCAGGATAGTATTTGGGGGTACAGAAAAGTGAGGAAGCTAAGATGTCTGTTTGTCACACTCTGCAGAGACGAGGCATGGCTGAGAGAAGTTGTCCGGACCGAATGGAGAAGATGATGACAGAGAAGATCTACATCAGAGGAGATGTCACCTGGGAGGCCCTGGATGTGAGAGGTATTTGCTGCTGTATAGCAAGTACAGCAAAATGTCATCAGTGCTAGTGTTTGCGGGCTGGGGGGGTCAGTTGGTCGACTTAGAGAATTGGGTAGTATGCATTGGGGCTTGGGCTACAATCTTTTGAGACCCTAGCAACGCCTGCGGATGATATTATGTACTAGATGGTGATTCAAAGTCTTCACAATTTTAAATGGAAGAACATTTTTCTGAACAGATTGGTAAACCTCTGCCTATCTGTGCTCCTAAGAGTCTCTGCCTCTCTAGCACACTCCTCCAGCTGTTTTTATTAGTCCCAATTACTTTTTTCAGCCTTTTGTTGCCTCTGTCCCAATTTTTTTGAGATTTGTTGTTGACATCAAGTCTTAAATTTGTTAATTTTCTCATAAAATGATAAAATGTCTCACGTTCAACATCTGATATGTGTTCTATGTTCTATTGGGAATAAAATATGGGTCTATGATATTTGTAAATTGTTGCATTCTGTTTTTATTTACATTTATTTACATTTTACACAGTGTTCGAAGTATTTTGGAATTGGGGTTGTAATTAGAACAAGGATGTTTTATGAATGAACTCAGAATAGCTACAATATTATCATTTTATTAACCTTGTTAGGTGTCATTTTATACCTGGCTAATATCAATAATATAAATATAAAATTATAAATATGATGGTGCAGTCATTCCCTTTCAATCCTACATATAATTGAAAGTGGTATTATCAAAGTAAAGATAAGTATTTATATTAATATGTAACATAACATGTACAGTCTATGTAACACCTTTATAGTACCAGTGTCTTCATAAGTGAAAGATTGAGTAGATTAAAGACACAGAAAACAAATCTTCAGGGTTTGAGAGACACTCAGACATCAGCCTGATGAAGTTTCTCCGGCAGATTATATCTCTCGGATTTATATGTAACATAATATTGCAGATTTTCAGACATTAGACAGGATTAGGCAGAAGCAACAGATGTCATTTTCGGTAGCTGGAAAATTCCTGTTTCTTCTTCTTGCTAAAAGAATCAGCTTTCAAATGCTAGCCACGTTGGCTTACAGAAAATAAATTATGTAAGTGCTAAATAAATGGTCAATTATAAAAGATGGCAAGTAGAAGGTGGAATACAAACCTATTTTGCGATGTTAAAAGCCTTTAGGATGAGGGAAAGCCTGGACAGACATGTTAAATGGAGTTTCTGGCTGATCAGCTTTTGGAAGGATTGTATTTGATCAACTCAGTCTCATTTAAATTTATAGGATTGAGCTGCAATCCCAAGCATAGCCACTATATATATATATATATATATATATATATATATATATATACAGTACAGACCAAAAGTTTGGACACACCTTCTCATTCCAAGAGTTTTCTGAAAATTATAGATTCACACTAAAGGCATCAAAACTATGAATTAACACATGTGGAATTATATACTTAACAAAAAAGTGTGAAAGAACTGTAAATATGTCGTATATTCTAGGTTCTTCAAAGTAGCCACCTTTTGCTTTGATTACTGCTTTGCACACTCTTGGCATTCTCTGGATGAGCTTCAAGAGGTAGTCACCTGAAATGGTTTTCACTTCACAGGTGTGCCCTGTCAGGTTTAATAAGTGGGATTTCTTGCCTTATAAATGGGGTTGGGACCATGAGTTGTGTTGGGCAGAAGTCAGGTGGATACACAGCTGATAGTCCTACTGAATAGACTGTTAGAATTTGTATTATGGCAAGAAAAAAGCAACTAAGTAAAAACGAGTGGCCATCATTACTTTAAGAAATGAAGGTCAGTCAGTCCGAAAAATTGGGAAAACTTTGAAAGTGTCCCCAAGTGCAGTCGCAAAAACCATTAAGCGCTACAAAGAAACTGGCTGACACAAGGACCGCCCCAGGAAAGGAAGACCAAGAGTCACCTCTGCTGCGGAGGATAAGTTCATCCGAGTCACCAGCCTCAGAAATCGCAGGTTAACAGCAGCTCAGATTAGAGACCAGGTCAATGCCACACAGAGTTCTAGCAGCAGACACATCTCTACAACAACTGTTAAGAGGAGACTGTGTGCAGCAGGCCTTCATTGTAAAATAGCTGCTAGGAAACCACTGCTAAGGACAGTCAACAAGCAGGAGAGACTTGTTTGGGCTAAAGAACACAAGGAATGGTCATTAGACCAGTGGAAATCTGTGCTTTGGTCTGAGGAGTCCAAATTTGAGATCTTTGGTTCCAACCACCGTGTCTTTGTGCGATGCAGAAAAGGTGAACGGATGGACTCTACATGCCTGGTTCCCACCGTGAAGCATGGAGGAGGAGGTGTGATGGTGTGGGGGTGCTTTGCTGGTGATACTGTTGGGGATTTATTCAAAATTGAAGGCATACTGAACCAGCATGGCTACCACAGCATCTTGCAGCGGCATGCTATTCCATCCGGTTTGCGTTTAGTTGGACCATCATTTATTTATGAACAGGACAATGACCCCAAACACACCTCCAGGCTGTGTAAGGGCTATTTGACCAAGAAGAAGAGTGATGGGGTGCTATGCCAGATGATCTGGCCTCCACAGTCACCAGACCTGAACCCAATCAAGATGGTTTGGGGTGAGCTGGACCACAGAGTGAAGGCAAAAGGGCCAACAAGTGCTAAGCATCTCTGGGAACTCCTTCAAGACTGTTGGAATACCATTTCAGGTGACTACCTCTTGAAGCTCATCAAGAGAATGCCAAGAGTGTGCAAAGCAGTAATCAAAGCAAAAGGTGGCTACTTTGAAGAACCTAGAATATAAGACATATTTTCAGTTGTTTCACACTTTTTTGTTAAGTATATAATTCCACATGTGTTAATTCATAGTTTTCATGCCTTCAGTGTGAATCTACAATTTTCATAGTCATGAAAATACAAAAAACTCTTTGAATGAGAAGGTGTGTCCAAACTTTTGGTCTGTACTGTAAATATATATATATATATATATATATATATATATACAAAATATAAGTCATGTCAATGATTGTATAGAATGATATATATATACATGGTGCTGTGCTTGGTATATTATCAGGTGCTTGTCTGAGTGATGCAATCCCTTGAAACAGCTGATTAAGGAGAAATCGGGAGTTTGATCCATACTGATCAGATATAATACCAGTGACCCATGCTGAGGCCATCATTTTAATAACATTAGTATAGTGTGCAAAAATGTGCTAAAAAAGGGGGGAGATTGATCATCCCCCTACACCATTGTTGGGGCATTAAAAGTGGCTTTTTTAAATGCTAGTAGGAATGTATCTACTACAACTGGCATTTTTACGTGGTGGTGGGGCCATCGGCCCCTGGCACATTTATCATAATTTAGTCCAGAAACGAGTATAAATCATGACTAGAATCTATGCCAGCTATGAGTGGGAGTAGATTTTAGTCTGGCACATGGATTGCCGAAGGAGGCACAGGCCTCATCATAAATGAAATGCCTCCTCTGGCGAAGCAGGGCCCATCAAGATCAGCATAGCACATGCCAGTCTTGATGAATCAGTGCCTAAAACTGTCTAGATCCATTGCTGGACATGAGCAATTTGATACGTGGAAAGGTAGAGATTAGAGATGAGCGAAGTTTTCAAAAATTTGATTTAGACACCACCGAATTTCTCCAAGAAATTTGGTTTGTTATTAATTAATTCGTCATGAAGCATGTTAAATCAGGTCTATCCCAGCCTACAGTTAAACTTGTAGGAGAGTGTATCTCTGTGTACATCAGTGTGCATTGCAGTTACATGCATAGCTAATCCTTTCCGGTAGTGAAGCAGTTACTGTGCGTAAGAATGACAGGCATTATCGACCTGCGCATTATCGTGCAGGCCACCAACATTCCTAGCTAATCCGTTCTGTTAAATCAAAAGAAAGGCATACAGCAGCCTTCGAAAAACAATACTGCGTGCCCCTGCAGGACCTGTGTCCAAATGACTCTTTAGTGGATCAAAATAAAGTCATGGAGGCAGTGCCAACAAAGTGGTGGAGGAACAAAAGGCTCTTTTAATCCATGTTGTGGCAGTGCAAACGCATGCTTTTGAATCCCTTCTGTTAGCTGTAGAATGACTGTGCATCACTATTAGGCCTCATGCACAAGAACGTGTGCTGGCCGTGCCCGTGCTGCGGGCCGCATACGGCGGGTCCGCAGTAAATGGGCACCGGCCGTGTGCAGCCCGCATCACGGATCGCGGACCCATTCACTTCAATGGGTCCGCGATCCGGGAGATGCAGAGCGGAGGCACGGATCGGAACACCACGGAAGCACTACGGTGTGCTTCCGTGGTGTTTCTGGCCGTGCCTCCACACCGCAAGAAAGTAGCACAAGCACTACTTTTTTGCGGTGCGGACCCTCGAATGCGGATCGCGGACCCCATTCAAGTGAATGGGTCCGCGATCCGTATGCGGTGGCCTCACGGTCAGTGCCCGTGCATTGCGGACCGCAGTTTGCGGCCCGCAGCACGGGCACGGCCGGCACACGTTCGTGTGCATGAGGCCTTAGGCTCAGTTCATACTTCAGTTATTTGGTCAGTTATACTATCATTTTTTGTTGGCCAAAAGCAGGTGCGGGTCAAACCCACAGAACTATTCATGATACCTAATCCTAGAGTAGGCTTGGCTCCTGAATTCAACTCATAAAAACTGATGGAAATAACTGACCAAATAACAGAAGTGTGAACTCAGCCTTAAAGGTCAATGTTGTCGTCAGGTCTAATTTATCAGCATTGACCGAACCATGCAGTGGCCCAAGATTCAAGTAGTGGCCCGTAACAGATTGAGGAGGGTGTCAACAGTAAGATTGCGCTGATGTAAATGTTTATATTTCCCTACTTCTAATCTGTCAGAAGAACAACCAAAAAAAGCAGATCCTGTATATTTGAGCATCCTCCGTAAGGCTACATGCACACGACCGTGCCGTGTTTTTCGTTCTGCAAATTGCATATCCACAAAACATGGATGCTGTCCGTGTGTGTTTCTCAATATGCGGAACGGGCAGCCCATTATAGAAATGCCTTTTCAGCCTATGCGGAGCCACAGAATGAACCAACGTATATGGACAACACATGTAGTGCTGTCCATTCTTTTGCGGACCCACTGAAGTGAATGGGACCGCACCCGAGCCACAAAAAATGCAGCATTTGAACAATATTTGTATGGCAAAAACAGGAAATGTGATAGAATTATTGGCATCTGTTCTGTGTTTTGTACCCACTCTTGCATTTGGCTTCCAAATATGATCAAATCCTGATTCTACTGACCATGTGATAGCGGCCTTATGGATGCTCAAACGACAGGACCCAGTTTTATTTTTTAGTTTTCTGTTCTTCTGGTGGATCACAGAAAATTAAAAAATAAAAGGTGTTCGCTGATCAGCTGTACTGCAGTACCTGGCATCGAAATTACACAGCTATATCAATTCTATAGTGAACAAAGCTGGTAAATACGGCTCTGCTCCCATTAAAGTGATTGGGGACATCCCTGCAGTAACCAGCATTGTCCACTACATAATCGACATAACTCTGTAGTTCTGGTGCCCGAGCTAACCGAAAAATCTGATTGGCGGGGTGTCGTGTGGTGTCAGACATCCGCCAATCAAATATTGATGACTTAAGCCTCATGCACACGACCGGATCCACAAAAAATACAGATGACATCCGAGTACATTCTATATTTTGTGGAGTGGACCAGCTGGCCCCAAATAGAACAAATAGTAGGACATGTTCTATCCCTTTGCGGAACGGACATACGGAAACGGAATGCACATGGAGTAACTTTCGTTTTTTTGCGGACCCATTGAAATGAATGGTTCAGTATATGGTCTTCAAAAAAACAGAATGGAAAGTAAATATGTTTGTGTGCATGAGGCCTTATCCTGAGACCATCAATAGGAAAATCCTGGAATACTCCTTTAATCCCTTCCAGCAAAAGCTAGTTTGGACCAAATGCCAAAGCATTATTTTTCAAATCTGACATCTCACTTTATGTGGTAATAACTTTGGAATGCTTTTACTTATCCAAGAAATTCTGAGACTGTTTTCTCGTGAAACTTTGTACTTCATGTTAGTGGGTCTATGGTTTACAAAAATTCAAAATTTACAGAAAATTTGAAATTTTCTAAATTAGTTATTAATTAACACTGACCATATGCCTACTTCATTCTGGCATCATTTTGTAAATGTCATTTTATTTTTAATGATATTAGAAGGCCTAGAACTTTGGAAGCAATTTTTAAAAATTTTCAAAACCATCTTTTTAAGGACCAACTCAGTTCTGAAGTCATTTTAACCTCCTAACAGTCCCGTTAAAATTGGAAAAAAAAACACAAAAATGTCACTTTTTTATTGTACATTTTTAATATGTGTCTGCAGTGTCTTGTTGGTGCACAACTCAGGGGACAATATTACATTTTTAGCCTTAAGAACCAGCATTCATTTTAGCCTTAAGAACCAATAATATTTCCCCTTTGTGTTCTAGCAGTCATAACTTTTTCATTTTTTCTTCTAAATTTGTTTTATTTTGCAGGATTAGTTGTATGTTTTTTATGAATCATTTTGGGGTATATATAGTGTATTAAATAACTTTTATTATTTTATTTTGAAGGGGAAAGATTAAACAAAGCAATATTTACATTATTTTGTGGAATTTATTTATGGTGTTCACTGAGTGGTAAAAATAACATAACTTTATTATGTGGGTCACTACAGTGATGATAATGTCATGTTTCTATATACGTTTTACTATTTTTCCTTTCCTCCAGCAGCCTGTCAGCTCTGCAACTGCTCACTTATTCTCCTCCAGACTGACAGGGAGGGGGGCGGCTGCTTTAGCTGCTCGTATCTCTGGTTTTGTAGCAGCTAGAGATATGGACTTTGTATTGTTTGTATTGTATTGGCATTCCAAAGTTTTCAAACAATGCTAGAATGACAGCAGTACCTTCAGTACATGGGAAGATATCACTATTAGAAATTGGGATGCAGTGAATACAGCTGAAAGTTTTACCTGCAATTATTCCTGACTCAATTTCTAACAGCAATATCTCCTGTTCAGCTTGGACTAATGCTGGTCTTGCTTGTTAACTCTTGAGGTGTTCCACAG
Organism: Rhinella marina; assembly: GCA_900303285.1. Classification (NCBI taxonomy): domain Eukaryota; kingdom Metazoa; phylum Chordata; class Amphibia; order Anura; family Bufonidae; genus Rhinella; species Rhinella marina. Next base: position 24,236 of record ONZH01022845.1, on the reverse strand, counting down.
GAATTAAAGTAATATGGAGGTGAAATTTCAAAAATTCTGGGGTCATTTATCAAACTGGTATAAAGTAGAACTGGCTTAGTTGCCCATAGCAACCAATAAGATTCCAGCTTTCATTTTGACAGCTCGTTTGGAAAATGAAAGGTGGAATCTGATTAGTTGCTGTGGGCAACTAAGCCAGTTCTGCTTCACACCAGTTTAATAAATGACCCCATTAATTTCTATGTGCAGATTTTCGATTTAAATCCATTTTTCCTGCAACACAGCAAGGGTTACAGGATGTATTACACTGATTTTGCACTTTACAGAAGTACCCCATATGTGGTCGTAAATCTCTTCATGGGCACATGGCGCGGCTTAGAAGGAAATGAGCTCAATGTTGTTTTTGGAGGACAGACTTTGCTGGAATGGTTTTCTGGTGCAATGTCACATTTGAAGAGACCCTGAGGTACCCCTAGAAAGGAAACCCCCAAAAAGTGACCCCATTTTGAAAACTACACCCCTCAAGGATTTGATCGAGGGGTGCAGTGAGTGCTTTGACCCAACAAGCGTTTCACTGCATTTTGAAACACTTGGCTGTGAAAATGAAAAATTATATTTTATTTCCAGTAAAATGTTGCTTTAGCTCCAAATTTCTCATTTTCACAAGGTGAAAATGTACCCCACAAATTGTTATGCATTTTATTGAATACGGAAACGCACCAAATGTCATAAATTACTGTTTGGGGACTTTTTTTTTTTTTTACACAGGTTTTTTTCATCAAGTCCCACTTGGATCTTGAAGATCCAGTGGGGCTGATGACTGTTCTATACTCTGCAATAATCATTAGGACGCTGCTATCTCAGAGTGGCTGTCCGATGGGGGAGAAAGGGAGGTCACTCCCTCTATTAAGCTCATGGATGCCACGGTGGCTACTCACCATAGCACCTAAGGGGTTAAACGGACGGGTTCAGTGGCAGCACCGATCTTGTCCTTCACCTCAGTTCCAAAGCCGCTGCCATCAAGTTTTTAAAGCGTGGGGGCACAGATGGTGGAGGGGAAGGGGGGCACAGATGGCGGCAGGGGTTGCCCAGATAGAGGATGGGTGGCACAGAAAGCATAATGGGGCACAGGGGGCTCAGAGCATCACTTTATTGCAGGCTGTGATCTCCACAGACATGATCTGTGGAGATCAGAGTCTGCAAACAGCATTTACACTCTGATTGGTTAGTATGATAGTTCCCGTAAATTGTAATTACAATGAAGGGAACGCATGATGTCATGGTTCCGTTCAAGGTAATGGTTTTGGTTTTTAAAGGGTTAACTTACCTGGATGGTTTTCCTGGCAACAGGTTTTCATTGGTGGTGTCTTCAACCTATAAGATGTTGGATAAGTTGCAGGAACCTTAGTTTTGATTGGAGACTCGCCTTCACCAACGGCTTCAGGTATCTACAGTGCCTACAAGTAGTATTCAACCCCCTGCAGATTTAGCTGGTTTGATAAAATGCAAATAAGTTAGAGCCTTCAAACTTCAAACAAGAGCAGGATTTATTAACAGATGCATAAATCTTACAAACCAAAAAGTTATGTTGCTCAGTTAAATTTTAATAAATTTTAAACATAAAAGTGTGGGTCAATTATTATTCAACCCCTAGGTTTAATATTTTGTGGAATAACCCTTCTTTGCAATTACAGCTAATAATCGTCTTTTATAAGACCTGATCAGGCCGGCACAGGTCTCTGGAGTTATCTTGGCCCACTCCTCCATGCAGATCTTCTCCAAGTTATCTAGGTTCTTTTGGTGTCTCATGTGGACTTTAATCTTGAGCTCCTTCCACAAGTTTTCAATTGGGTTAAGGTCAGGAGACTGACTAGGCCACTGCAACACCTTGATTTTTTCCCTCTTGAACCAGGCCTTGGTTTTCTTGGCTGTGTGCTTTGGGTCGTTGTCTTGTTGGAAGATGAAATGACGACCCATCTTAAGATCCTTGATGGAGGAGCGGAGGTTCTTGGCCAAAATCTCCAGGTAGGCCGTGCTATCCATCTTCCCATGGATGCGGACCAGATGGCCAGGCCCCTTGGCTGAGAAGCAGCCCCACAGCATGATGCTGCCACCACCATGCTTGACTGTAGGGATGGTATTCTTGGGGTCGTATGCAGTGCCATCCAGTCTCCAAACGTCACGTGTGTGGTTGGCACCAAAGATCTCGATCTTGGTCTCATCAGACCAGAGAACCTTGAACCAGTCTGTCTCAGAGTCCTCCAAGTGATCATGAGCAAACTGTAAACGAGCCTTGACATGACGCTTTGAAAGTAAAGGTACCTTACGGGCTCGTCTGGAATGGAGACCATTGCGGTGGAGTACGTTACTTATGGTATTGACTGAAACCAATGTCCCCACTGCCATGAGATCTTCCCGGAGCTCCTTCCTTGTTGTCCTCGGGTTAGCCTTGACTCTTCGGACAAGCCTGGCCTCGGCACGGGAGGAAACTTTCAAAGGCTGTCCAGGCCGTGGAAGGCTAACAGTAGTTCCATAAGCCTTCCACTTCCGGATGATGCTCCCAACAGTGGAGACAGGTAGACCCAACTCCTTGGAAAGGGTTTTGTACCCCTTGCCAGCCTTGTGACCCTCCACGATCTTGTCTCTGATGGCCTTGGAATGCTCCTTTGTCTTTCCCATGTTGACCATGTATGAGTGCTGTTCACAAGTTTGGGGAGGGTCTTAAATAGTCAGAAAAGGCTGGAAAAACAGATAATTAATCCAAACATGTGAAGCTCATTGTTCTTTGTGCCTGAACTACTTCTTAATACTTTAGGGGAACCAAACAGAATTCTGGTGGTTTGAGGGGTTGAATAATAATTGACCCACACTTTTATGTTTAAAATTTATTAAAATTTAACTGAGCAACATAACTTTTTGGTTTGTAAGATTTATGCATCTGTTAATAAATCCTGCTCTTGTTTGAAGTTTGAAGGCTCTAACTTATTTGCATCTTATCAAACCAGCTAAATCTGCAGGGGGTTGAATACTACTTGTAGGCACTGTATAAAAGAAGAAAACATAATGGTTTGTGCGCATTCTCGGCGCTTGTAGAAACCAGAACATCCCTGCTTTTCAGCTTACGATGGAAGATCTACTCAAACAGCTTATCTCTAAAGCTGAATCCAAAGGAGGAGCTGAATGGTTAAGAAAATGCTTGTTTGATGAATTTACTTCATCGGACGAAGCTCTGACATCCTCCGCTCCAATCTATACCGCAGCGCGAGCCCAGAGTTAATGGATTTGTCAGGCGTCACCGGCGCGCGCATGCGCGGTGACAGTCCCGGCAGTATCCTTCCTACTAAGAGGAGCCACCGAGATCTTAAGGCTTATTTTCCTCCACCACCACTTTTAAAAAGAAAGAAGTCAGAAAAGAAGATTTCCGCCACCAATAGCAGTCCGGTAGAAGAAGATGACTCTAACCGTCAGGATTCCCTCGAGCCAACTGTTTCAGTTGGCCCCAACGAACCCGGTGAGCTCACCTTCCCCAACTGTCAAGGTGGTACGCAATTACTGTGCACCTCATTTGACAAGAATACAAATATTACTGAAGAAAAAATTCATTTATTCAATGAATTTATCAATTTCATTAACAGTAACTCTAATATAGATAATCCCTCTGTTACTGATGCCTGGAAAAACAAGGATATTCCTCCTATGTCAGACATTAGTCAACAGCTCACAGTGGGGGGTTTTAACCCTTCATTTCAAAACAAACCAGATAATATAAAGCAATCCTGTCTTAAGGAGGCGTTAATTTGTCAGGTATCCCTGCTGGGCTACCATCTACCTTTATCTGTAAAAGAAAAAATATGGAATAGAGAATATGTAGATATTTATTCTCTAATTCCTTCTGCTAAAGACCCTTCAAAAAATGATAAAAAAGAGGTTAAAGAAGATGAAATTAAAAATCCTAAAAGCAAATCCATTTTTAGCGGGCTGCAACCATTTTCTATCTTTGCTGCAGTCATGGGTGAAAAGAAACCTGAACTGTGTTGTGGTCTATTTTATCACTTAGACTCAATATTAGAAGCTTACAGATGTTTTGGGGGTTCTGCTTGGAACTCCTATGACGAGACATTCAGACAGAAACTTTCTGCCTATCCGAATATTCAATGGGGTTCTAAAGACATCGGCTTATGGCTGAATTTGATGTTCCTTCAACGCAATAGTAATTTTCGTGCCAACACCCATAACAACTTTAGAAAAGGTTTATGCATTGCCTTCAACAAGAATCAATGTAAATGGGCAGGGGTGAATTAAGGATCCCATGGGCCCTGGGCAGTTTATAATGCATGGGCCCCTGCCCCGCCCCCCATATGCTCCACCCCTGCCCCGCCCCCACACGCATTTTGCCTCCTTAAAAAAAAATAAACGCAACTAAACAGACCAAATTTTATTTGTAAAAACATCTATAGCCATAGAACTGACCGATATTTTCAAATGGTTACATATCCATAGTGCAAAACACAGCATATATTAAACAAACAACATTACATAGGCAGTATAAATACACACATGCACTATTTTCTCTACTTCCTCTTCCTCATGTCAAAAGTTGATCTGGTTATAGAAGAGAGATCTAGATCTAAAATTGGTGGGTATTGGAACCACCACTGACATTTGACATGTCTCTGCAACATGACACTTTAGGAGAGGTTAAGATTGGCAGTATGTACTGCTGTATTTAAAGGGTACATGTTGGAAATCATTGTAAAAATGTGGTAGCATCATGATAAAATGCAGCTTTAGGAAGCGGACTTGTGGTTGCCTGTGGGGGGGGGGGGGGGGTGGACAGTGTCCAGGTGTTGCACAGTGAATATGTTGGCCTGCTGAGGGGGGGGGGGCAGAGCAAGGTAATGACATACTCAGGATGGAAGGCGGTGATTGCTCAGGGGAGCAGTACAGAGAGCAGTGACTCAACCCTGTGGCAGGGCAAAGCTCAGTCACGTGAATTGGGGAACAGAATGGAGTGCAGTGATGTCACTCAGGAGGGCCAGATTTGGATAGCTGAGACTATTTGAATCAGACCTCCTAAGGATGCGCACTGATGGCAAAGACAGTTTAAAACTTTAGGTCACCAGAGATAAGTCACTGGGTAGAAAATTCTTTAGAAGACAACAAAAAGGCTTTAACCCTTTCAGTACCGGGCCACTTTTCACCTCAAATCCCAGGCCGTTTTTTGCAAATCTGACATGTGCCACTTTATGTGGTAATAACTTTGGAACACTTTTACTTATCCAGGCCATTCTGAGATTGTTTTCTCGTCACATATTGTGCTTCATGACAGTAGTAAATTTGAGGAAAAATATTTCATTTTTATTTATGAAAAAAATGCCAAATTTACCAAAAATTTGGAAAAAGTTGCAAATTTCCAAATTACAATTTCTCTAATTTCAAAATACATAGTAATACCTCTGAAAATAGTTAATATTTTACATTCCCCATATGTCTACTTTATGTTTGGATCATTTTGAAAATGACATTTTATTTTTTTGGGACGTTATAAGGCTTCTAAGTTTAGAATCAAATCTTAAAATTTTAAGAAGATTTCCAAAACCCATTTTTTTATGGACCAGTTCAGTTATGAAGTCACTTTGTGGGGCTTATATAGTGGAAACTCCCCATAAACCACCCCATTTTAGAAACTACACCCCTCAAGCTATTCAAAACTGATTTTACTAACTTTGTTAACCCTTTATGTGTTCCATGAGAATTGATGGAAAATTGGAATAAAATTTCAAAATTTCATTTTTTTTTGCAGATTTTAAATTTTAATCCATTTTTCTTTGAAACATAACAAGGAATAACAGCAAAATAAAATTCAAAAACTATTACCCCAATTCTGTAGTTTTTAGAAATACCCCATGTGTGCACAAAAACTAATGAATGGGGGCACAGCAGGCTTCACAGTGGAAGGAGCACCATATGGCTTATGGATAGCGGAATTAGCTGGAATAATAATTGGGAGCTATGTCGCACATGAAGACCCCCTGAGCTGGCCCTACAGTGGAAAACCCCCAAAAATGATGCCATTTTGGAAAGAGCACCCCTTAAGGAATCTTTCAAGGTATGTGGTGAGCACTTTGAGCTCAATGGTTTTTCCTAGAATTAGGATTCACGCAGAAGTGAAAATGAAAAATTGCAATTTTTTGACAAAAAAGTTGCTATACACCCACATTTTTCACTTTCACAAAGGGTAACGGGACAAAATGCACCCCACATTTTGATCACCATTTCCCCCCGAATACGGCAACACCCCATATGTGCTCGTAGCCCAATGTACTAGCACACAGCAGGCTTCACAGTGGAAGGAGCACCATATGGCTTTTGGAGAGCGAAATTAGCTGGAATAATAATTGGGAGCTATGTCGCACATGAAGACCCCCTGAGCTGGCCCTACAGTGGAAAACCCCCAAAAGTGACCCCATTTTGGAAAGAGCACCCCCGTACGAACATTTTAAGTGGTAGAAAGGGTACTTTTTCACAAACTGGAGTCTCACAGAAGGCAGAAACACTTGTAAAAGCTTTTCAAAGCACACATTTGTGAAAATGAAAAATTACAAGCAGACCCCAATTTTTCAGATTCACAAGGGGTTAAAGGAGAAAATGCACCCCAATACAAGTTCCCCATTTTTCCCCCATTAAAACAACACCCCATTTGTGCTTGTAGCCCTCTGTATGGGCGGACAGCAGGCCCCTAGAGGCAAACAGCAAATTATGGATTTTGCAGGCCAGAATTAACAGACATGGTTTTTTTAGTGCCATGTCTCATTTAAAAATTTCCTGAGGTCCCCAGAAATTAAAACCCCCCACAAGTGACCCCATTTTGGAAAGAGCACCCCCGTACGAACATTTTAAGTGGTCGAAAGGGTACTTTTTACTAAACAGGTGTCTCACAGAAGGCAGAAACACTTGTAAAAGCTTTTCAAAGCACACATTTGTGAAAATGAAAAATTACAAGCAGACCCCAATTTTTCAGATTCACAAGGGGTTAAAGGAGAAAATGCACCCCAATACATGTTCCCCTTTTTTTCCATTAAAACAACACCCCATTTGTGCTTGTAGCCCGCTGTATGGGCGCACAGCAGGCCACCAGAGGCAAACAGCAATATATGGGTTTTTTAGGCCAGAATTAACAGACATGTCTCATTTAAATCACTCCTGAGGTCCCCAGAAATTAAAAACCCCCCACAAGTCACCCCATTTTGGAAAGAGCACAAAATGTGGTTTTTGCAGGCCAAATTTAACAGACATGGTTTTTTAATTGCCATGTCGCTTTTAAAAAATTCCTGAGGTCCCCAACAACTAAAAACCCCAAGAAGTGACCCCATTTTGGAAAGAGCACCCCCGCACGGACATTTTAAGTGGTAGAAAGGGTACTTTTTCACAAACTGGGGTCTCACAGAAGGCAGAAATGCAAGTAACAGCATTTCAAAGCACACATTTGTGAAAATGAAAAATTACAAGCAGACCCCATTTTTTCAGATTCACAAGAGGTTAAAGGAAAAAATGCACCCAATGCATGTTCCCCATTTTTTCCCAATTAAAACAACACCTCATTTGTGCTTATAGCCCACTGTATGGGCGCACAGCAGGCCACCAGAGGCAAACTGCTAAATGTGGTTTTTGCAGGCCAAATTTAACAGACATTGTTTTTTAATTGCCATGTCGCTTTTAAAAATTTCCTGAAGTCCCCAACAACTAAAAACCCCAAGAAGTGACCCCATTTTGGAAAGAGCACCCCCACACGGACATTTTAAGTGGTAGAAAGGGTACTTCTTCACAAACTGGTGTCTCACAGAAATGAATATGTAGTGATGGTGAAAAGTGGATATGTAAGCTACAGAGACCTACATACGTCCTGTGTGACCCCAAGAAGTGACCCCATTTTGGAAAGAGCACCCCCGCACGGACATTTTAAGTGGTAGAAAGGGTACTTTTTCACAAACTGGGGTCTCACAGAAGGCAGAAATGCAAGTAACAGCATTTCAAAGCACACATTTGTGAAAATGAAAAATTACAAGCAGACCCCATTTTTTCAGATTCACAAGAGGTTAAAGGAAAAAATGCACCCAATGCATGTTCCCCATTTTTTTCCCAATTAAAACAACACCTCATTTGTGCTTATAGCCCGCTGTATGGGCGCACAGCAGGCCACCAGAGGCAAACTGCTAAATGTGGTTTTTGCAGGCCAAATTTAACAGACATTGTTTTTTAATTGCCATGTCGCTTTTAAAAATTTCCTGAAGTCCCCAAGAACTAAAAACCCCAAGAAGTGACCCCATTTTGGAAAGAGCACCCCCACACGGACATTTTAAGTGGTAGAAAGGGTACTTCTTCACAAACTGGTGTCTCACAGAAATGAATATGTAGTGATGGTGAAAAGTGGATATGTAAGCTACAGAGACTAAGGCTCCATTCACACGTCCTGTTTTTCTTTCCTGATTCGATCCTGATTTTTTCAGGACCCATTGCAATGAATGGATCCAGATCAGGATCAGGATCGAATCAGGAAAGAAAAACAGGACGTGTGAATGGAGCTTAAATGTGAGTTATAAAGTGAAAAAATTTCAGGGTACATCAGGGATGAAACTAATCCATGGATTGGTGGTAGATTCTGAAACAATCCTTGATGCACAGGCCAGGTTTCTCAGGGCAGGTTTCGCAGTGGTGTATAGTGTCCTTCCTAATACCCCTTTTGGAACACACCCTGCATCGCTTTTGGGTCCTTCCCTTCCTAGCTGTTTTGGGGGACCTCGGGATCTTGGGAGGCCTCTCTGATTTTTGCGTATTGTGCCGCACGCCACAATACGTCTGGAAGCTAGGGATTGGAAGAGTGGTACACTTGTGTAGTAATTATCCACATATAGATGGTAACCCTTATCTAGTAGTGGGTGCAGCAAGTCCCACACAATCTTCCCACTAACTCCTAGGCCGGGGGGGCCTTCTGGGGGTTCAATTCGGGTGTCCCTCCCTTCATAAACACGGAACTTGTGAGTGTACCCAGAGCTACTCTCACAGAGTTTATACATTTTTATGCCATACCTTGCCCGCTTGCTGGGCAGGTACTGGCGGAATGAAACCCTCTCTTTGAAAAGCAATAGGGTTTCGTCTATGCAGATATTTTGATCGGGGGTGTACACTTCTGAAAACTTTGTATTGAAGTGTTCAAGGATGGGTCTAATTTTGTACAAACGGTCATATGCGGGGTCATTCTGGGGTGGGCATTGTGCATTATTGCTGTAATGCAAAAATTTTAGTATTGTTTGGAAGCGATTCCGGGCCATGGTTTGACTGAAAATTGGAGTGTGGTACAAGGCATCCGCACTCCAATACCGTTTCATTTCTGTTTTTTTTACAAGCCCCATGTGCAGTACGAGTCCCCAAAAGATCGTCATCTCTGCAGCATTGACTGGGGTCCAACCTTGGGGTCTAGCGTATAGGGTTGTGGGGTTCTGGGAGATATATTGCTGGGCGTGTAAATTTGTTTGAGTTACCATCAAATTTATTAAATCATCAGAGAAAAAGATTTTGAAAAAATCAATTTCTGTGAACCCTGCACAGTCTACCTGAATTCCGGGTCTGGCCTCAAAATACGGAATTTGGGGCTGATAATTCTCAGGGGGTGGGGTCCATAAGGGTTCACTCTGGGGGGCTGCCTCAGCTGTCGTTCTGGGGTGCCTCCTAGAGGGTCCCTCATCAGCAGATGATGACGATGATGAGGGGGTGGAGGAGTAGAGGAAAGTGGCGTCCTCTTCTCCTTCAGTGGCCAACTCGGTATCAGAGGCAAGGATGGCGTATGCCTCTTCTGCCGAGTGCACTCGTTGGGATGAATTGGACATTTTTGTTTTATTGGGGTGTGATGGGTGAAACGTGTAAAACTTTATTTAGTGTGAGGGGTGTGTATGTAGTGGTTTTACACGTGAAGGTGTTTTTTACAGTATTTACTTAGATAGAAAAAAAGGGGGGGAGGGGGAAATAAAAAAAAAAGGTCTTTTCAGTAAAAAAAAGTCTAAGTTAAAAAAAAAGAAAAAAGGATTTACCGCACAAAAGAAAAAAAAAAAAAAAAGAGCAGACGCGATCAGTAATGGACTACTGATCGGTGCTCAGTGCTTGCAAAATGCATGTACGCAGATGGTGCGTTCGTACAAATTCCTAGACTGACACTAACTAAAATCTAACTACCACTAACTGTGTTTTTTTTTTTTTCACACAAGTAAAAAAAAAAAAAACCAAAAATATGCAGATGCTGCTTTTACAGCACGCACACACGCACACAGATGGTGTGTGAGTGCAGAAACTGTAGTGAAAAAATTCACTACAGTCCTCTGCAAACAGCACGTACGCAGATACAGTGCGTTCGTGCAAAAATCTAAACTGACACTAACTGAAATTTATCTAGCTACCACTAACTGTGGTTTTTTTTTCCACACAAGATATGTCAAAAAAAAAAAATATGCAAATGCTGCTTTTACAGCACGCACACACGCACACAGATGGTGTGTGAGTGCAGAAACTGTAGTGAAAAAATCGTTTAATTCACAATTTATCATTCCCCTTTAAGTCATCATTAAACGATGAAATTGATAAAGCTTCTGCCTCCGTCTCATATTCTTCTTTTGTTCAGAAGTTGGTCCTGATGCATTAATGGCTAAAACCGATATTAAATCGGCGGTTAGGCTCCTCCCCATACATCCTTCGGGATTCAGTTCTCTGGGATTTCAATTTGATGGTAATTATTTTTTCGACAAAACGCTTCCAATGGGTTTTACGCTGTCATGTTATTACTTTGAGGCTTTTTCGACCTTTTTACATTGGGTCATGGAACAGCATGGCATTGACGGAAAAATAATTCATTATCTCAATGATTTCCTATTCATTGGAAAAAACAATACTAATGATTGTTTAGATTTACTTCAATATCAAATTCTTAGATATAACGAGAGATTTTAATATTCCGCTCGCCAAAGAAAAAACTGTTTACCCAACACATAATATTATATTTTTGGGTATAGCTATAGATACCAAGAAATGCTTATTTAACATACCTGAGGAAAAAATTGAGAAGGCTATTGTTTACATCAATGCCATGCCGTCTAAAAAGAAAACTACATTGAGAGATATGCAATCTTTATTAGGTACTCTTAACTTTATATCTAGAGTAATCCCCATGGGAAGAGCTTTTTCAAAGAGGCTTTATTTTGCCACTAGGGGACTCAAATCTACTTATTCTCATTTGAGATTGACCAGTGAACTAAAAGATGATCTACGAATGTGGATCTCTTTTCTAAATAACTTTAACGGTAGTGCCATCTGGCAATCTGAATTTTTGGATTCAGATGCCTTAAAGTTGTATACTGACGCTGCTGGCTCCATTGGTTACGGGGCTTACTTTAATTATCATTGGTCAGCTGAAACTTGGCCACAAAAATGGTTTGATACCTGTTTAGTTAGGAATGTTGTATTTATTGAATTGTTTCCGGTATTAGTAGCATTAAATATTTGGTCAGAATTCTTTGTTAATAAAAGGATACTTCTTTCGTCTGACAACAAAGGAGTTGTTTATGCTATAAACTGTTTAACATCCAAATCTAACCCTGTAACTATTCTACTGAGGGAATTAGTACTTTTTTGTATGTTACACAACATTTGGTTAAAAGACAAATATATTCAAGGTAATACCAACGTAATAGCAGATGCTTTATCTCATCAGAAATTCGACATATTCAAGGATTTAGTCCCAGGATCATCACCAGTGAACTCATCTTGTCCTACCCACCTTTGGGAATTAATATAGGAAGCATATGTGAACTATTGGAGAATTCATTAGCATCTAGTACCTGGTCTGCTTACACAGCTGCTTGGAATACTTTTTACCAATTTTTTAAGATTTTTCTCTTATCTGTTAGATAATAAATATTCTTTCAATGTTATAAATAAAACACTAACGGGTATTTCTTTCTTTTTTAAATTGTTTGGCCGGCAGCCTGTTAAGAGCAACTTTATTATAAACCAAGCATTAAAAGGCTTGACAAAAAGGATGGTTTGTAAAATAAAGACTAGACCAATTTCATCAAAGATTTTATTACAATTACTTAATATTTTACATATGGTGTGTTCTTCAATCTTTGAAACACATCTGTTCACTGTTATTTTTGTCATCGCTTTCTTTGCTGTTCTCAGGATAAGTGAATTTATGGCTGCAAATAAAAGAAGCACATCACCTATTTTACTATCTGATTTACAACTGTATCCAAAATTTACATTCATAGATCAAAAACAGATCAATTAGCCAAGGGCCATTGGATCACTTTATCTACGATAGATAATACTTAAATTTGTCCAGTTCTCAATATGAAGAAATGGATCGATATCAGGCCTAAATTGTCTGGTCCGTTATTTTTACATGCTGATTTGTCACCTATAACGAAATACCAATTTAATGCAGTTTTAAAAAAATGTATTGAAAAAATTGGTTACTCTGAATATAAATTCACCTCTCATTCATTCAGAATAGGTGCCGCTACTTTGGCGGCTCAAAATGGTTTGGATTCTGCTTTAATAAAAAACATAGGTAGATGGAATTCTAATAGGTTTAAGTTGTACATTAGACCTGAACTATTATTAGATTAGTATTTTTGTTTTTCTAGGATATCGCAAGATTTGGATAATAGGAAATCAGTTCATCCTAGGAGCCAAGGATAGAACTTTGGAGAGGAATTATCTAAACAACCTTGGACTAAAAGCTAATATTCATAATCATTGGTCTGCTAAATCTAATCTGAAGATTAAACATGTTTTGTCTTATTGTAATTATTTAACCCATGATTTACTACTTCCTGACATTCTTGTGCTTCACTTTGGTGAAGATGACCTAGGTCGGATCAACTCTTTTGAATTACTCAATATGTTCAAATCTACTTTTTATTAATTTACATTCATTGTTTCCTACAACGTTAATTACCTTTTCTGAGTTGATCCCTAAATTGAATTGGGCCCAAGGTGAACTTCACTTCCTAGAAAAGATTAGAAAGAAAATTAACAAGCAAATACAAAAATTTCTTCCTAGTATTGATCTTTTTTCTTATACACATATTGATCTTGAAGGATTTGTCCAAGGTTTTTATGCACATATCGGAAACGACATGTTCAATGTAGGTTTGCAAAATATATTGGAATCAGGTTTGCCATGTTTGGATGGAGCCATGTAGGACATGGCTTGTGGGTAAGTCGCTCGAGATAGAGTAGACAAAATGTAGTTAAAGTTGATATGATAAATGATAAATGATAAATAACTACCGTATTTTTTGCTTTATAAGACGCACTTTTTCCCCCCAAAAGTAGGGGGAAAATTGTGGTGCGTCTTATAAGCGAATACAAGTCAGTGCTTCCATTATGGAAGCGCTCACTTGTATGTATAAGGTGCCGGGACCCCCATCAGACCTCAGATCATCCCACCCAGCCACATAAGGTTAAAATAAAAACCTCTCTTACCTGTCCTGCGCCGCGGCTCCGCTCCGGGTCCGGCGCTCTTCTGTCTTCCAAGGGCCAGCGCTGCACTGTCCTGACCGCGTACAGCGCCGGCCGGAGAGGACAGGGGAGCGCCGGACCCGGAGCGGAAGCCGCGGCGCAGGACAGGTAAGAGAGGTTTTTATCTTAACCTTATGGGTGGGCTGATCTAAGGTCTGATGGGGGGCACATACTGCTGATCTGAGGTCTGATGGGGGCACATTCTGCTGATCAGAGTCTGATGGGGGGCACATTTTGCTGATCTGAGGTCTGATGGGGGCACATTCTGCTGATCTGAGGTCGGATGGGGGGCACATTTTGCTGATCTGAGGTCTGATGGGGGCACAATAAGCTGATCTGAGGTCTGATGGGGCACATTTTGCTGATCTGAGGTCTGATGGGGCACATTTTGCTGATCTGAGGTCTCATGGGGGCACATTCTGCTGATTTGAGGTCTCATGGGGGCACATTTTGCTGATCTGAGGTCTGATGGGGCACAATAAGCTGATCTGAGGTCTGATGGGGGCACATTTTGCTGATCTGAGGTCTGATGGGGCACATTCTGCTGATCTGAGGTCTCATGGGGGAGCATTCTGCTGAACTGAGGTCTCATGGGGGAACATTCTGCTGATCTGAGGTCTCATGGGGGCACATTCTGCTGATCTGAGGTCTGATGGGGGTAGAGTGGGCTGATATGGGGGCTGATCTGAGGTCTGATGGGCACACAGTGGGCTGATATGGGGGCTGATCTGAGGTCTGATCGGGGTCTGGCATAGAAGGCTGATGGGGTTCTGACATGGAGGGCTGATATGGGGATCTGATGTGATGTCCTGAAATTTATGGGGGGGTCTGATATGAGGTGAGATGAAAAATATTTTTTTCTTATTTTCCTACTCTAAAATCTGGAGTGCGTCTTATCATCAGATGCGTCTTATAAAGCGGAAAATACAGTAAGTTATATTTAACATCGCGGCCTGAATCTACCACTAAATTATTTATATAATTTCAATAAATACATTTTAACTGTTTATATGGTCTTTGTTATTATTGGAACATATGACAATCATGATAGTTCCTGTAAATTGTAATTACAATGAAGGGAACGCATTATGTCATGGTTCCCTTCAAGGTAATGGTTTTGGTATTTAACCACTTCCCATCCGGGCCATTTACCCCCTTCCTGACCAGGCCTAATTTTGCAAATCTGACATGTGTCACTTCATGTGGTAATAACTTTGGAACACTTTTACTTATCCAAGCCATTCATAGATTGTTTTCTTGTGACACATTGTACTTTGTGTTTACCTTTATTTATAAAAAATCCAAAATTTACTGAAAATTGTGAAAAAAATCACAATTTTTTAAATATTAATTTCTCTGCTTTTAAGTAGCATAGGGATATCTAATAAAATTGTTATTAATGAACATTCACCATATGTCCACTTTATGTTGGCATAATTTTGGAAATATAATTTTATTTTTTGAGGACGTTAGAAGGCTTCGAATTTTTAAGATTTTCATGAAAATTGCCAATAGTTAATTTTAAAGGACCTTTGCAGTTCTAAAGTGACTTTGAGGGGCTTAAATAATAGAAACCTCCCATAAATGAACATATTTTAGAAACTACAGCCCCCAATGTAATCCAAACTGATTTTTACAAAGTTTGTTAACCCTTTAGATTTCCCACAAGAATTAAAACAGAAGGAAGGTGAAATTTAAAAATAAATATATATTTTTTGCAGATTTTCAATTTTTAATTCATTTTCCTATAAGGTAGCAAGGGTAAACCGCAAATCAAACCTGAATATTTATTTTCCTGATTCTGAAGTTTGCAGAAACACCCCATATGTGGTTGTAAACTGCTCTGTGACCGGCAGTAATGAGAGGGAGATAGTACAAGCATTTGTGATGGCTTTGACAGCTTGTCAGAGTGATCAAAAGCCTGGAGGCCAGGAAAAAAGGTCTCAGGTTAAAGCTCCATGTTCTTGGCTGTCAGGAGGCAGCTGAGTCATGGAGCTTCTATGTACAGGTGCTGCACACAGGCGGCAAAGCTCAAGGACGTTTTAAAACGTCCATTCAGAGATAGAGATCCACTACCAGAACGTTTATAGTCAATGGGCAGACTGGCAGTGGTTAAAGGGTTAACTTACCTGGATGGTTTTCCTGGCAACAGGTTTTCATTGGTGGTGTCTTCAACCTATAAGATGTTGGATAAGTTGCAGGAACCTTAGTTTTGATTGGAGAATCACCTTCACCAATGGCTTCAGGTATCTATAAAAGAAGAAAACATAACGGTTTGTGCGCATTCTCGGCACTTGAAGAAACAAGAACATCCCGCCCACCCACCCTTTTAATATGTCGTGATGTTAAATATACTTATGGGTAAGTCGCTCGAGATAGAGTGGACAAAATTTAGTTAACCACTTCAAATCTGGGCCATTTACCCCCTTCCTGACCAGGCCTAATTTTGCAAATCTGACATGTGTCACTTCATGTGGTAATAACTTTGGAACACTTTTACTTATCCAAGCGATTCTGAGATTGTTTTCTCGTGACACATTGTACTTCAAGTTAATGGTAAATTTGAGTCAATATGTTTTCATTTTATTTATAAAAAAAAATCCAAAAGTTAATGAAAATTTGAAAAAATTCACTGTTTTCTAAATTTGAATCTCTCTGCTTTTAAGACAGATAGTGATACCCCTTAAAATACTCATTAATTGACATTCCCCATATGTCTACTTTATGTTGGCATCATTTTGGTAGTATCATGTTATTTTTTTAGGACAGTAGAAGGTTTAGAACTTTTTTAAGGACCAGTTCAGTTCTGAAGTCAGTTTGTGAGGCTTACATAATAAAAACCACCTATAAATTACCCTGTCTTAGAAACTAAACCCCTCAAACTATTCAAAACTGGTTTTAGAAATGTTGTTAACCCTTTAAGTATTCCACAGGAATTAAAGCAAAATAGATGTAAAATTTCGAAATTTCACTTTTTTTGCAGATTTTCCATTTTAATCATTTTTTTCCTGTAACACATCAAGGGTTAACAACAAAACAAAACTCAATATTTATTACCCCAATTCCGCAGTTTGCAGAAACACCCCACATGTGGTCGTAAACTGTTATTTGGGGATACGCCAGGGCTCAGAAGGGGAGCAGCAGCATCTGCATTTTCTAACATGGAATTTTCTGTCATGGTTTTTAAAGGGTTTCTGTCATCAGAATTTACCATAGTAAACCAAGTGTCATTTGCAATACGCAAATGACACCTGATGACAGATCTGTTTGTTTTATACTTTTCTGTAAAGTTGTTAGTGAGAAAACTCCATTTTTAAAATATGTAAATTAGCTCCCCTAGGTGCAGTAGGCGTGAACCCTGCACCTAGTAGCGGCCATAATGCCTCCTCTTACCCCTCCTCCGTAGCGTTGATTGACAGGGCCAGGCAGCCAGCTCTTTCGGCTCCCGGCCCTGTTTGAGTCCGAAATCCCGCGCCTGCGCATTGTGATCAGCAATGCGGGCGCATTGAGGAAGCAGGGAGCCGGTAGCAATCCACGCATGCGCGTTGAGCCGCCGGCCGCCCGGCTCCCGGCTTCCTCAATGCGCCCGCATTGCTGTTCGCAATGCGCAGGTGCGGGATTTCGGACTCAAACAGGGCCGGGAGCCGAAAGAGCTGGCTGCCTGGCCCTGTCAATCAACGCTACGGAGGAGGGGTAAGAGGAGGCATTACGGCCGCTACTAGGTGCAGGGTTCACGCCTACTGCACCTAGGGGAGCTAATTTACATATTTTAAAAACGGAGTTTTCTCACTAACAACTTTACAGAAAAGTATAAAACAAACAGATCTGTCATCAGGTGTCATTTGCGTATTGCAAATGGCACTTGGTTTACTATGGTAAATTCTGATGACAGAAACCCTTTAAGAGCGATAGCTTTTTAATTTTTTTGTGGACTGAGCTGCGTGAGGGTTTATTTTTTGCGGGACAAGCTGTGCTTTTTATTGGCACTATTTTGGGGTACATCCGGCTTTCTGGTCACTTTTTAATCTAATTTTTGGGAGGTTAAGTCACAAAAAAAAGCAGTTTAGGTGTCATGGGAAGCCGGCGGCGCGCTCCCCGCTTGCAGCGCCGCCGGACTTCCGCTACCACGGAGCGAGGACGCGATATGCGTCCTCGTCTCCATAGTGACGAGAGGCGGGGAGCGTCGGGCGCGCTTCCGGATGCTGCGTGCCCGGCGTCCCCGCCCCCTAGACACGAGCAGTGGGCGTACTGAGCGCTGGCCCGGCAAGCCAGCGCTCAGAGTATATATTATATAGGTTGCCCTTATATATTGGGTCATGTGGCGCTGGCCACGCCACATGGCCAAATTTGTAGCATATTTGAGCGCTGGTCACGTTTGGCCAGCGCTCATTATGCAAATGAGGTCATGTGACGCTGGCCCCGTCACATGACCCATTGGAGGGCTATTTAAAGCAGTCCAGTTGCCCTCTCAAATCGCCTGTGATTAGTTACCCCTTTGATCAGTGCTCGTGCGACCTTTGTGCTTGGATAGTTACTTGGATTTGGACTTTGGATTCTGGACTTTGACCTCTCTTTTGCTTCACCCCTGGTATTTACGTGACCTCCTGTGTTTGACCCGGCTTGCTGACTACTCTTCCATTGTGTTTGTCCTGTCTGTGTTGTGTCCGTCCCTGTGTTCCCTTTCCCTCCTGCGCACTTATCCAGTGTAGGGACCGCCTTCGTGGTTGTCCGCGGCTGCCTAGGGCCGACTGAGGCAAGTAGGCAGGGAAAGAAGGAGGGGTTCAGTGCAGGGCTCACCACCCTTGTCTTCCCCTCGTGACAGAATCACAGGCCCAAAATTTCATGGAGCAGTTGCGGGCTCTCACGGACCAGGTTCAAGGAATGGCCCAAGCGATCCAGGATCTGGCCGAGAGGCTCCAGCATCAGGAGCAGCTCCAATCCGTACCAGTAGTGGCTCCCTCTACATCCAGCCCCATCGTGGAGCCCCATGTTAAGCTGCCGGATCGATTTTCAGGGAACCGGAAGACCTTCCGTTCCTTTAAGGAAAGTGTGAAATTATATTTCCGCTTACGCCCCCACTCCTCCGGTTCCGAGCAGCAGCGGGTGGGAATAATTATTTCCTTGCTGCAGGGTGATCCGCAGGAGTGGGCCTTTTCGTTACCCCCTGACTCCCCTAGTCTGCTGACTGTGGACGCGTTTTTTCTGGCCTTAGGCCTGTTATATGAGGAGCCCGACTTGTCTGCGGTTGCTGAGTCTCAGCTCAGGGACATTCGGCAGGGTAACCGTCCAGTAGAGGATTATTGCGCGGAGTTTAGGAAGTGGTGTGTCTCTTCTGGATGGAATGACCCAGCCTTAAGAAGTCGATTCCGGGTGGGGCTGTCTGACCAACTGAAAGACCTTCTGGTGTGTTATCCCACTCCTGATTCCTTAGAGGCGACCATGACCTTAGCCATTAAGCTAGACCGACGGGTGAGAGAGAGACTGAGGGAACGTTCAAGCATCCCTCAGGTTGCCGTTTTGCCTGAAATTCCTCTTCCAAGTCCATCTCCTACCAGAGTTCCTGAGGAGCCCATGCAGTTAGGTGGAACCTTAAGGGACCAGAGACGCCTGAAGGGAGCCTGTTTTTTACTGCGGTGAAATGAACCACTGGCTCCAGCAGTGTCCCAAACTTCCGCCCTCTAGGAGATCTCCAGCGGGAAGTAAGGTAACTCCAGCGGTGGTACGGAGGAAAGTTTTGCTACCTATCTCTGTTACCTATGATCAAATTAAGGGGGTTGGTCAAGCATTTGTTGATTCAGGTTCTGCCGTTAATTTTTATTAATTTTGATTTTGTACAATCTGTGGGTATTCCGCTAGTTCCTTTAAGGGAGGTAATTCAAATCATTGCTTTAGATTCCACACCATTAAATAATGGGAGAGTTGGAATTTTATACTCCCGAGGTTTCCTTAACTGTGGGAATTTCCATACTGAGACTTGCTCCTTCCTTGTCCTAAGGGATTTACCTGCTGACCTCGTTTTAGGTCTGCCGTGGTTACAGGACCACAACCCTGTGATCAATTGGCCTGCAGGTGAATTAGAGAAATGGGGAGGTGATTGTTCCAAATGTTGCAAATCAGTATTGCTGGTTGGAGGTACCACTGAGTCTCTTACCCTGCCCGGATATATCAGAGATTTTCAGGACATATTCTCCATGTCTGAGACTCAGTTTCCTCCCTCCTCACCGGCAATATGATTGTGCCATGATATTATTGAGGGTTCCAAGTATCCTAAGGGATTTACAATCTCTCCACTCCAGAGCGGCAGTCCATGAGGGATTATCTGAGGGAGAGGTCTGGCCAAGGGTCACATCCGGCCTTCAGTTTCCCCCATGGGGGCCGGATTTTCTTTGTTGGTAAGAAGGATGGAGGATTGAGGCCTTGTATTGATTACAGGGAATTAAACAAGATCACGGTCAAAAAACAGGTTACCCGCTGCCCCTTATCCCTGACTTACTGAACCAGATTCAAGGCGCTGTTAGGCCAAGGAGCCCTTTTTAAATAAAGAAGTGACTCTGCCCTGAGACAGAGCCACCGGGGATCACTGGACTCAGATCCTGAGTCACCCGAGCAGGGCAACCTAGGAACCAAGCAGCCGGAAAGGCAAGCTCCCGAAGGAGGACAGGGGATGAGCCCCAATGGCCCGAAGGGCACGTGTGCACTAGCACTCAATAAACTAGCTCCCGAAGGAGGATAGGGGATGAGCCCCAATGCCCGGAAGGCAACTGCGCACAAAGCACTCAATGCGCTCAGTCTGGACCAGCACAGGATACCCAGCTCTCCAATCGGACCACCGTGTGCCGAGTTCCGCGCCTCCCGGAGGAGGTTGCAGCCAACACACAATGTGGCCTCCAAACACACACACTGGCACACACTAGGGTTCCGCGCCTCCCGAAGGAGGTTGCAGCCCAACAAAACACAACTCCTGCCTTAGACCACAGACTACACCTAGTGTGCAACCAAGGTCCTAGTCACAAAGCAGAGCGACCGGTCTCTAGCTTAGCAAAGCAACAACAAGCACCGGCGCCTGCTGCCAATACTGAGGGGTTTTTATAGTGAAGCAACCAATTAACAGGGCAGTGCTTCCTGTGCAGGACTGGCAGATGTGACATCATCTGTAGCCTCGAAGTATGGGCACATGATTCACCTCCTGGCGGAAGTGACATCACAGCAGGGTCAAGGTCGGAGCTTATGACCACTTCCTGTGTCTGAACTAAAACAAAGTGTCTTAAAGCGACAGTGTCGTAATAGACTACAAGCGCGCGCGTGCACGGCGTCGGTGCCCGCGCCTTACAGGCGCCTGTGGTTCGTCTAAGCTGGATTTGAAGGGAGCTTATAACCTGATTAGAATCAGGGAGGGGGGATGAATGGAAGACGGCCTTCAATACCCCTGAGGGGCACTATGAGTATTTAGTAATGCCCTTTGGGCTAAGCAATGCACCCGCTGTGTTCCAGAATTTGTTAATGACATTTATAGACCTTTTATTGGGAGGTTCATGATTGTCTACATTGACGACATCCTTATTTTTTCAGCCAGATTGGAAATCTCACGTTTCTTCATACCAGGCAGTGTGTTAGAGGTGCTACGTGAAAATATAGACTATTTGTCAAGGGGAGAAGTGTATCTTTGGGCGTTCCAGGAGGTGGGCCTTTTTAGGATACATTTTGACCCCTTTTTCTTGCAAAATGGACCCAGCTAAGGTTGCAGGCCATCCTTGATTGGGTGCGACCCTCCTCCCTAAGGCGCTCCAACGATTTTTAGGTTTGCGAACTTCTATCGCATTTTATTAAAAAATTTTTCGTTGGTAATCAAACCAGTTACAGATCTAACTCGCAAGGGGCGGATCTAGTTAATTGGCCCCTGCAGCTATTGAAGCCTTTGAGAAGCTAAAACAGTGTTTTTACTAATGCCCCTGTGTTAATCCAGCCTGACCAGAATGAGCCTTTATAGTTGAGGTGGATGCATCTGAGGATGGGGTAGGGGCAGTACTGTCCCAGGGGTCCTCCACCTTAACCAATTTTAAGCCATGTGCATTTTTCTCCCGCAAGTTCTCGTCTGCTGAGAGGAACTATGATATCGGTAATAGGGAGTTGTTGGCCATTAAGTGGGCATTTGAGGAGTGGCGTCACTTCCTGAGGGGGGCATTACATCGCACTGTGGTCCTCACGGATCATAAAAATCTTATGTTTGGAGTCTGCTAAACGTTTGAATCCCAGACAAGCGAGGTGGGCTTTGTTTTTTACTCGTTTTGATTTTGTGTCACCTTTAGACCAGGAAGCAAGAACATAAGGCTGACGCCTTATTCCCGGAGCTTTTCAGGCGTATCAGCCTCCTGACGTTCCTCCTGAGCCCATCTGCCGGCTGACATCATCGTGGCCGCTACCTCGTCTGATCTAGCATCCGAAATCTCAGCAAGACAGCATCTCGCTCCCACTGGTACCCCCAATGACAAATTGTTTGTGCCGGCTCATTTGCGTTTGCGACTACTGGGTGAGTGCCATAACTCTGTATTATGTGGTCATCCTGGTATCAATGCCACCAAGGAGTTAGTCTCTAGGCAGTATTGGTGGCATCGATTTCCAGGGAGGCTTCAGCTTGTTCAGTAACTGTTTGTAACTGTTCAGGCTTTTGTAACACTTGTGCCAGGTCCAAGAATCCCAAGACACGGCCTATGGGTGAGCTACGTCCATTACCCATACCTAGCAGACCATGGTCGCATTTGTCCATGGACTTCATCACGGATTTACCTTGCTCTGAGGGTAAAACTGTGATTTGGTTGTGGTTGACAGATTTAGCAAGATGTGTCATTTTATTCCGTTGTGTAAGTTACCTTCTGCTAAGGTCTTGGCGTCTGTATTTTTGGACCACATAGTTAAATTGCATGGTATTCCAGAAAATATTGTATCGGAAAGGGGGGTGCAGTTTGTGTCTAAATTCTGGAGAGCTTCTGTAAGAAGATTGAAATATCTTTTGTCCTTTTCGTCGGCCTTTCATCCGGAGACCAATGGTCAGACTGAGCGTCTTAATCAATCTGTTGAGCAGTATCTCAGATGTTATGTGACAGATAACCAGCTTGTGTGGGCCAGATACCTGTCTCTGGCTGAATTTGCTATTAATAACCGAGTGAATTCCTCCTCTGGGGTTTCACCTTTCTTCTGTAATATGGGCTTTCATCCGCGCTTTGGTTCCTTTTCCTCATCCTCTTCGGTTGTCCCAGAGGTCAATGTTTTTTCCCAAGAACTGTGCACAGTTTGGGCACAGGTTCAGTTGAACCTGGAAAAGGCCCAAGGAATCCAAAAAACAAAGGCTGATAAGAAAACGCTCTAAGGGTGTGGATTTCAAGGTGGGGGACATGGTATGGTTGTCGACAAAAAATCTACGCCATGAAAGTACCATCTTATAAGTTTGCGCCTCGCTTCATTGGTCCATACAGGATCACCAAGGTGATCAATCCGGTATCTTTTGAATTATGTTTACCCGACTCCATTCGCGTTCATAATGTTTTTCATATGTCCTTGCTGAAGCGTTATGTTGCTCCCGTTGGTCCAGAGGAACAGTCCTCGCCTCCGGTCGAGGTGGAGGGACAAGTGGAGCACGAGATTGCTAGAATCATTGATGTGAGGAGGGTCCGGAATTCCTTTCAGTACCTTGTACACTGGAAAGGGATTCGGGCCAGAGGACAGGTCTTGGGTTGCCGTTGACCAGGATGCATGCAATTCGCTCATCCGGAAATTCCACCTGCAGCATCCTGATAAACCTGCTCCGCTGGTAAGGGTCCGGTGGCCCCTCTGAAGGGGGTACTGTCACGGAAGCCGGCGGCGCGCTCCCCGCTTGCAGCGCCGCCGGACTTCCGCTACCACGGAGCGAGGACGCGATATGCGTCTCGTCTCCATTAGTGACGAGAGCGGGGAGCGCGGCGCGCGCTTCCGGATGCTGCGTGCCCCGGCGTCCCCGCCCCCCTAGACACGAGCAGTGGCGGTACTGAGCGCTGGCCCGGCAAGCCAGCGCTCAGAGTATATATTATATAGGTTGCCCTTATATATTGGGTCATGTGCGCTGGCCACGCCACATGGCCAAATTTGAGCATATTGAGCGCTGGTCACGTTTGCCAGCGCTCATTATGCAAATGAGGTCATGTGACGCTGGCCCCGTCACATGACCCATTGGAGGGCTATTTTAAAGCAGTCCAGTTGCCCTCTCAAATCGCCTGTGATTAGTTACCCCTTTGATCAGTGCTCGTGCGACCTTTGTGCTTGGATAGTTACTTGGATTTGGACTTTGGATTCTGGACTTTGACCTCTCTTTTGCTTCACCCCTGGTATTTACGTGACCTCCTGTGTTTGACCCGGCCTTGCTGACTACTCTTCCATTGTGTTTGTCCTGTCTGTGTTGTGTCCGTCCCTGTGTTCCCTTTCCCTCCTGCGCACTTATCCAGTGTAGGGACCGCCTTCGTGGTTGTCCGCGGCTGCCTAGGGCCGACTGAGGCAAGTAGGCAGGGAAAGAAGGAGGGGTTCAGTGCAGGGCTCACCACCCTTGTCTTCCCCTCGTGACATTAGGGGCATTTTCTATATATTTCTTTTACAACGTTTACTTGATGGGGTAGATCATGTGATATTTTTGTAGAGCCAGTTGTTACGGACGCAACAAT
>ONZH01022844.1:0-64958 GCA_900303285.1 Rhinella marina | reverse complement strand
TAGAGATGAGCGAGCACTAAAATGCTCGGGTGCTCGTTATTTCGAGTCGAACTTTTCCCGATGCTCGGGTGCTCGTTTCGAATAACGAACCCCATTGAAGTCAATGGGAGACTCGAGCATTTTTTGCGGGGGACCAAGGCTCTGCCTAGGGAAGGCTGGGTGAAAACCTGGAAACCTCAGAAAATGATGGAAACACCACGGAAATGGACAGGAAACAGCAGGGGCAGCATGCATGGATGCCTCTGAGGCTGCCTAATCCCACCATTACCCCAAATTCTCAGGCAACAGCCTGGTGGTTACCCTCATGGCAATTGTGCTCACCCAGACCAAGAAAGGCGAGGCAAATACCCATCACATGTTAGGGAAGCACCCAACTAGGTGCAACGAAGGTCCATCACCGCCTGCAGGTGACACCACTGCTCATGCTGGCACTGCAGCTGAAATCAAGTTTAGTATCTGTTCTTATCAGTTGCTGTGGCTGTTGGTGTATAGTGGTGAGCATAGCTGCTTCCCAAGCAGTTGATCTAAAAAAAAATCAGTACAATATCTAATACGTCCCCTACCCGGGTAAATTGTTTGGAGAGAGGGCCTGTAGGTGGGGGGGGGAAGGAGGTTTCGCTGGAAGAGCCAGAGGAGTGCCCCCTGGGCTAGCGTGTGTGGTGGTGACAACAGCCGGAATGGATTTGGAAAAACTGTTGCATCAACCGGTATGGTATCGATTCTTCTCAGTTTAATACCGTATACGTCCCCTATCTTGGGACCTTATATTTCATGGATTTTTCGACCACGGAAAACGGAAAAAGAGCTTGCTCTGGCCAGGGGAGTGTCTTTCCCACTGCAGCTAAGGGGACGTGTCCATGCTCTGCCTATCACAGGTCAGGAGGCAATTAAAAGAAGAACAAAAAAAACATCAGTACAATATCTAATACGTCCCCTATCCGGGTAAATTGTTTGGAGAGAGGGCCTGTAGGTGGGGGGCAGGCTGGGGGGAAGGAGGTTTCGCTGGAAGAGCCAGAGGAGTGCCCCCTGGGCTAGCGTGTGTGGTGGTGACAACAGCCGGATGGATTTAGAATGACGACGCAGGACCCCAACTTAAAAATTTAGCATCAACCGGTACAGTCGTAAATTATGAGATTGATCAAGTGTGGTATGTCTTCTATGTATACTACTCAGTTTAATACCGTATATGGCAGCTATCCGGAAAAATAGTTTGTAGAGAGAGAGAGAAAGATAGGACAAAGACGTAAATTGTTTGGAGAGAGGGCCTGTAGGTGGGGGGCAGGCTGGGGGGAAGGAGGTTTCGCTGGAAGAGCCAGAGGAGTGCCCCCTGGGCTAGCGTGTGTGGTGGTGACAACAGCCGGATGTAGTTAGAATGACGACGCAGGACCCCAACTTAAAAATTTAGCATCAACCGGTACAATTGTCAATTATGAGCTCGATCAAGTGTGGCATGACTTTTAAATGGATATTGCATGTGGTCACGTACTCCCTGGAACCCCATAGTCACCCCTTCCCTGATGTGCTAGCCCAGAACATTCTCTGCCCCAATTCGCAAGACCTTTTGCTGTTTCCGTGTGCTGACAGTGGGGATTTACCAGTGTTGTCTGAGGAGGTGGTGGACAATGGCGAGACACAGGTGTCGGGGGGTGAGGTAGTTGTATGGGAAGCAAGTTACAGTGGGGACTCCTTGGGGGGGACTTTCTCATGATGGGACAGATTCAACTTGGGTGGATCAGGCACAGGAACAGATGAATTTTTTTTGGGGGGTTTATTTAACTTTTATTTAGCAAAAATAACCACAGAGATATTTATTCGTTATCTTCTCTGCGCAGTCTGGCGTTGGGGTTCGTCACTTTGATGGCGAGCTGTGCCGCTCTCTCCACAATGGTCTGTAGGTTCTTAGATGGAGACTTTGTCGGCGATTTCAGTACAGAAGGACTTGTTGCTCATCAACAGAACCTCGACCTCCTTGACATTGTGGACAAGGAATTTGCGGAACCCTGTGGGCAGCATGTGTTTGGTCTTCTACTTGCTACCGTATCCAATGTTGGGCAATATAGATTCGCAAGTAATATTATTTTTCACACCTATCCCAAAAATAAAAATGTATGCAGTTTGCCGCAAATAAAACTGGAACTGGAGAGAGGCCTTTAGGTGGAACTCCGGAAAAATTGTTTGGACAGAGGGCCTGTAGGTGGACCTCCGGAAAAATTGTTTGGACAGAGGGCCTGTAGGTGGACCTCCGGAAAAATTGTTTTCAGAGAGGGCCTGTAGGTGGACCTCCGGAAAAATTGTTTTCAGAGAGGGCCTGTAGGTGGAACCTCCGGAAAAATTGTTTTCAGAGGAGGGCCTGTAGGTGGACCTCCGGAAAAATTGTTTTAAGAGAGGGCCTGTAGGTGGACCTCCGGAAAAATAGTTTGAATAGAGGGCCTGTAGGGGGCCCTCCTGAAAAATTGTGCTAAAAGAGTGCCAGTTGGACCTCTAAAAAATGGCGTTTTTTGGGTCAGCGTTAGGCAAAGACGATATGGAGGAGGAGGAGTAGGAGGAGGAGTAGAGAAGAGGAATCGGATACATAAGTTATTTAAATCTTTAGCTGCTTTCCCCCGGAGGAGATTTGAATTCCGGTGAAATCCAGGCTTTGTTCATTTTAATAAGCGTCAGCCTGTCAGCGTTGTCAGTTGACAGGTGTGTATGCTTATCGGTGATGACGCCACCAGCTACACTGAATACCCGCTCTGGCAGCACGCTATCGGCAGGGCAGGCCAGCAGCTCCAAAGCGTACAGCGCCAGTTAAGGCCACGTGTCCAGCTTTGAAACCCAGTATTTGTATGGAGCAGAGTGATCGCTTTAGACGTTGGTATGGTCAGCTAGGTACTCCCTCACCATCTTTCTGTAAAGCTCCCCCCTACTCTGCCTAGACTGGGGACAGGTGACAGTGTCTTGCTGGGGTGACATAAAACTGGCAAAGGCCTTGGAGAGTGTTCCCCTGCCAGTGCTGGACAAGCTGCCTGCTCGCCTCCTCTCCCCCGCTACTTGGCCCACAGAACCATGCCCTCTGCCGCTAGCAGCGTCAGATGGGAAGAATTGTTTCAGCTTGTGCACCAGGGCCTGTTGATATCTATTCACTCTTACTCCTTTCCTCTGCAGGGATGAGAGTGGAAAGGTTCTGCTTGTACCGTGGGTCCAGGAGAGTGAACACCAGTAATCGGTGTTTGAAAAAATTCTTCTAACGCGAGGTCACGGGAAAGGCAGCCTAACATGAAGTCTGCCATGTGCGCCAGAGTCCCAACACGTAAGAATTCCGTCTCCTCACTGGCCTGACTCTCCATTATTTCCTCCTCCTCCTCCTCCAATTCCTCTTCTTCAGGCCCATACACGCTCAAGAGTTAAGGACTGAGCAGCTGGTACCCTCTACTGTCTCGCCGACATTCTCCTCTCTTCCTCCTCATCCTCATCCCCCTCCTCCGATACGTGCTGAGAAACAGAACGGAGAGTGCTCTGGCTATCAAGCGACGTATCTTCCTCCACCGTCTCTTGTGACAAGCGCAAAGCATCCAACTTGATGCTGAGCAGTGAGTTTTTTCAACAGGCAAAGCAGAGGGATGGTGAGGCTGATAATGGCGGCATCGCCGCTGACCATCTGTGTTGACTCCTCAAGTTGCCAACACCTGGCAGATATCAGACATCCACGTCCACTCCTCATTGTAGACTTGAGGAATCTGAGAGACCTGACTACTAGTTCTGAATGGAAGATGACATCTGGGCAGTCTACAATCGCTCTGCGCTGCTGGTAAACTCTGGATAACATGTTTATGTGGAATTCCCATCTCGTGGGCACGTCGCACAACAGTCGGTGAGCGGGCAGTTGTAGGCGGCGCTGCGCTGCCCTGAGAGTGGCAGCATCTGTGTTTCGACTTGCGGAAATGCGCACAGATGCGGCGCACCTTGGTGAGCAAATCAGACAGATTGGGGTATGTCTTGAGGAACCGCTGAACTATTAGATTGAACACGTGGGCCAGGCATGGCACATGTGTCAGTCTGCCGAGTTGCAGAGCCGCCACCAGGTTACGCCCGTTGTCACACACAACCATGCCTGGCTTGAGGTTCAGTGGTGCCAGCCACAGATTGGTCTGCGCCGTGATGCCCTGTAACAGCTCTTGGGCGGTGTGCCTTTTGTCACCTAAGCTCAGCAGTTTGAGCACCGCCTGCTGGCGCTTACCCACGGCACTGCTGCTGCGCCTAGAGCTACCGACTGAAGGCGCCGTGCCCACGGATGGTAATTCGGTGGAGGAAGAGGGGTCGGAGGAGGAGGAGGCATAGTATGTCTGAGAGACCGTGACTGAGGTAGGCCCCGCAATCCTCGGTGTGGGCAGTACATGAGCGTCCCCAGGGTCATTCTCGGTCCCAGCCTCCACCAAGTTAACCCAATGTGCCGTCAGTGAGATATAGTGTCCCTGCCCAGCAGCACATGTCCACGTGTCCGTGGTTAGGTGGACCTTCTCAGAAACAGCGTTGGTCAGGGCACGGATGATGTTCTCCGACACGTGCTGGTGTAGGGCTGGGACGGCACATCGGGAAAAATAGTGGCGGCTGGGGACCGAATACCGAGGGGCAGCAACCGCCATGAGATTGCGAAAGGCCTCGGTCACTACCAGCTTATAGGGCAGCATCTCCAGGCTAAGCAATTTGTAGATGTGGACGTTGAGGGCTTGGGCATGTGGGTGGGTGGAACTGTATTTGATCTTGCGCTCCAGCGTCTGCTGTAAAGACAGCTGAATGCTGCGCTGGGACACGTTGGTGGACAATGTGGAGGATCGTTGAGGCGAAGGTGTGGTTTTCCGGTGGGAGGCGCTCGTGCCGGAGTCCTGGGCAGGGGGCTGACTAGCAGAGGCAGCGAGTGACACAGGGGAAGGAGCAGTGGTGTGACCCGCAGGAGGTGGTGAACGGCCTTGGTTCCATTGAGTGGGGTGTTTAGCACTCATATGCCTGCGCATGCTGGTGGTGGTTAGGCTAGTAGTGGTGGCACCCCTGCTGATCCTGGTGTGGCACAGGTTGCACACCACAGTCCATCGGTCATCCTCACATTCTTTAAAGAACCTCCAGACTTGCGAACATCTAGGCCTCGCCACGGGAGCTTCACTACGTGAAACAGTTGCTGCTGATGCACCAGCTCTGGCCCTGCTTCTCCCTCTGGCCACACCACTGCCTCTTACAACCTGTTCTGGTGCAGCACTCGCCTCCGCCTCAGAAGCACTGTCTTCACTCGGCATATCAACCCAGCTCGGGTCAGTCACCTCGTCATCCTCCGATTCCTCAGTCTGCTCCCCCCTCGGAATTCCTCCCCTTACAACAACTTCACCACTGTCTGACAACCTTGTCTCCTCATCGTCCGACACCTCTTTATAAACTCCTTCCACTAACTCAAAATTGTCATTATCATCATCATCACCTACAGACTGCGACAGTTGGAACACTTGGGCATCGGGAAAGAGGTCAGCAGCAACCTGAGAAGTGGTTTGTGACTCTGGGAAGGGTCCAGAAAACAGTTCCTGAGAGTATGCCGGATCGCATTCCAAATTTTCCTGGGAGGGGGCAGACTGGGGGGAAGGAGGTTGAGGTGGAGGAGCCAGAGGAGTGCTCCTTTGGGTAACGTGGGTGGACTACGTGGAAGACTGACTGGCGGACAAATTACTTGAAGCATTATCCGCAATCCACGAGATCAGCTGTTCGCACTGTTGTGGTTTCCACAGTCCTCCACCACGTGTCCCTGTAAGTTGAGACATGAAGCTAGGGAGTGTAGCTCTGCGGCGTTCCACAGCTCCCTCATCAGCAGGTACTGTCTCACCCTGTCCAGGACCACGGCCTCTGCCCCCACCAGTAATTGCCTGCCCACGCCCTCGTCCTCGAACCTTAGCCCTGGGGTTCTACATTTTCTGTATATAATTGTATTCTATAAAAAAAAAAAAATAAATGGGCCTGGTGTACTGAAACCCACAAACTTGTTCAGTCTGGTTTAATTTTGTGACGTACAGAAAGTGTCACCTGGACAGTATATACGGTTTGGAATGAGTATGCTGAACTGAGACACACAGAAAGGTTACACGCAGCTGTGTGAAATGGATTTGTATCACTCAGCTAAAACAACACGAAAAAATAATTTTTTTTCTATATTTTTTGTTTTGTTTTTTTTTGGGAACGTGACGTGCAGAAACTATCGTACAGCTGACTGACACCCTAATGACGGTGGCTATTTAGACTGCTGCAACCCAGACAAATGTCGCACAGAGATTTTTAGGATCAAGCTATATATACGTGACAGGTAGCAGTAGACTTGGTTGTATTTTGTGACGTACAGAAAGTGTCACCTGGACAGAATATACAGTTTGGAGCGAGTATGCTGAACTGTGTCACACAGAAAGGTTACACGCAGCTGTGTGAAATGGATTTGTATCACTCAGCTAAAACAACAAAAAAATAATAATTTTTTTTCTATTTTTTTGTTTTGTTTTGTTTTTTTGGGAACGTGACGTGCAGAAACTATCGTAGAGCTAACTGACACCCTACTGACGGTAGCTATTTAGACTGCGACCCAGACAAATGTCGCACAGAGATTTTTGGGATGAAGCCATACACGTGACAGGCAGCAAATGACTTGGTTGTATTCGGTGACATACAGAAAGTGTCACCTGGACAGAAAATAGTGAGTGTACTGAACTGTGACACACAGAATGGTTCCACTCTGCTGTGTGCAATGGATTTGTATCACTGAGATATAACATAAAAAAATAAAAGGGGGTTATACATGGCGATAGCTGCACTACTAGTGCCAGCCAGCCAAGTGACAAAAAAAATAAAATAAAATGTCTTCTAGCCCTTAGAAGGGCTGTTGGGTTCTTTGTGGGTGATCCCTGCCTAACAGACAACTAAATGCAGACCCTAACACTCTCCCTGAAACGCAGCAGCTCTATCCCTAACGACATCCAGACGGCATCTGAGCCGAGCACCGCGGCCAGTCACTAGTATATTCCAGGGTCACCTGATCAGGCCAGCCAACCCCTGCTATCGACATGTAAGGGCCCCACGTGATGCTGGGTGGTACGCAGAGTCTCCTGGCTTCTGATTGGCTGTGTTTTTAGGCGCCAAAAAAGCACGATGCGGAGATTGCCATTTCCTCGAGCATGGCGAGATACTCGTCCGAGCAGCGAGCACTTACGAGTACCCTAATGCTCGAACGAGCACCAAGCTCGGACGAGCATGCTCGCTCATCTCTAATTACAAACAATAACACCTGCATCAGATTAAATCTGCTCGTTAGTATCCAGGTAAAAAGGAGTGATCACACCTTGGAGAGCTGTTGCAGCAAGTGGACTGACATGAATCATGGCTCCAACACCAGAGATGTCAATTGAAAAAAAGGAGAGGATTATCAAACTCCTTAAAGAGGGTAAATCATCACGCAGTTTTGCACAAGATGTTGGTTGTTCACAGTCTGCTGTATCTAAAACCTGGACCAAGTACAAACAACATGGGATTGTGGTTAAAGGCAAGCATACTGGTAAACCAAGGAAGACATCAAAGTGTCAAGACAGTCAACGTCTGTGACCGAACTGTAAGAAACCACCTAAAGGAAATGGGATTTACATACAGAAAAGCTAAAAGAAAGCCATCACTAACACCTAAACAGAAAAAAACAAGGTTACAATGGGCTAAGGAAAGGCAATCGTGGACTGTGGATGACTGGATGAAAGTCATATTCATATAGAAGTAAGGACCGGCACTCACAATATGGATGCAAATAATCTTCTTTAATTGTCACATAAAATAATAATTGTGACGCGTTTCGGCTCACATACAAGCCTTTATCAAACATGGGCAATGTGTTGAATAACCGAGTTTAAATAGCCCGCCAAGTCACGCCCAATGACGTGGCAACACGTCAGGTAACCCTAACAACAGGATAAACAAAGGGTAAAGAAACAAGAAAGGGGGAGGGGGGAGGAGTATATATACAACAGCGCAAAATATAATGATCCATATGAGTATTCCAATAAAGTCACTGAAGTGGTAGTGACAATTTCCAATATTGACATATAGTAAAGTAAATGACAAATAGCAATGATACATAGTAGCGAGCAGTACTATGAAGGGGAAGCCACTCCTGACCTGGTACGCCAAAGTGGCATATCTATATCTAGTTATTCCAATAAAGAATCCTGGAGTTTCAAGTCTTGTGTGGAGAAATAGAAACAATATGAATAAATATAACAATAGTTTGTTACAAAAAGCTAGTTATTTCATAATCAAAATTCAAACCTTTAGGTTCTAGGGTCTGTAACCTATGAATCCAATATGCCTCACGTTTTTTAAGCATCTTAATACTATCTCCTCCTCTACGCGGGTATGGGACCTGCTCTATTATTTGAAAGCGCAGCTGGGATATATTGTGGTGTTTCTGATCGAAATGAAATGGTATAGGTAGTAATACATTTTTATTCCGTATAGTAGATTTATGTTTACAAAACCTGTCTTTCATCCTGGTGGATGTTTCACCCACATACACTAGTCCACAGGGGCACTTTAAAATGTATACAACAAAATTGCTGTCACAGGTATAAAAACCATTTATAGCGAATCTCTCCCCTGTGTGTGGATGGGTAAAATATTCTCCTTTAATTGCACTGAAACAATGTATGCACTGTAAGCAAGGAAACGTGCCTTTTTTTGGGTGTAGATAGTGTTCTGTTTTGCTATAGCCTTATTGCTCCCTATATCTACTTTTACAACCGTGTCTCTGATGTTCCTGGCCTTCTTATAACAAATCATCGGGATATTTTGAAATTCCTCAACAGTGGGATATGCTTTTGTAAGTGTATTCCAGTGTTTCTTGATAATGGATCTAAATTTATTAATCCTACGTACTCTCTAATATTGTGAGTGATTTATGGAGTTCTTAACTGTAGGGGGATGATTGCTAGTGTAGTGGAGGAGACTGTTTCTATCCTTTTTTTAGTGTAGATGTCAGTCTGTAGATGTCCATCCTCTCCCTTAATCACCCATGTATCTAGGAAATTGATCTTTGTGTTGACCCAGTGTAGGGTAAATTGGAGTTCCCTCCATATGGAATTAAGGTAGTTTGAGAACTCTTGGAGGGTCCGAATGTCACCCCGCCTTGCGCAAAAAATATCGTCAATGAAACGACGCCATAAAATGCAGGTGTTCAATAGTTAGGACCATCAAGACCATAAAACATTTATTTAGAATGTTGGCAAACTGAGTGCAGTAGTCTTTATTGTCACAAAATATCGTTGGTCTCAGGTTCACTCCCCGTGGGATGCGCTGTAATCTATGGTATTCGGCCAGTGTGGAGTCTAAGAGACTGGTATCCTGGGAATTACACGCAGCCACACTGGCCGAATACCATAGATTACAGCACATCCCACGGGGACTCAGAGTGAACCTGAGACCAACGCTATTTTGTGACAATAAAGACTGCTGCACTCAGTATGCCAACATTCTAAATAAATGTTCTATGGACTTGATGGTCCTAACTATTGAACACGTGACTACTGCAATTGCGGAGAGCCTTGAGAAAGTAGAAGCCATTGAATTACAATTGACGATTCCTTGAAACCAGAGGACCTGACTGCATTGAAAAATAAGATTGAAAAGCTCTGATTTAAGAAAGGATATCGAGAGCACAAAGAGGAGCAAGTTTCTCAGAGATTCTGAAGATTATTTAACCAAGCATATATATAAATGGCAAGATTCCTTTAGCACCGCAACTCTTCCAGCAAGAAGATTCTATTGACGAACCAATTCCCAATCGTCAAATTCTGGGAGCGACTCGGCATCTGGTACACGGAACCCATCTTTTTTAGGAAAAAAAAGCCGCAACACAAAAAGAATACCAGGAGAGCAGGACGTCATTATAGGCGGAATAGACGCACCGAGGACAACACGCTCCCAGGTACAGATGAGACTCTGATATTTAATGTGTCATCTAGGAACTTAGATACTGTACAATTACTAGTATTACAAAAGGGCTTATCTTTTAGCCCTTCTGGGAATTTAGACTCATTTGCACTAGAAATGGACTGTCAACGTTTTTTCCGTAATGTTCGCTTAAAGGCACACTTCAGTACCAGAGATATGATACCACCAAAAGATGTGGGGGAGAGCAATAGTAGACTAAATCTACAACAATTTAATTTAAAGATTAAGAGTAATTTTCAACCCCCAAAAACACATCATCCGGTGGAGACATTCATATCACTGGTACAGAAAGATATGGCGACTACATTACAAGAATGTAAACATGGTTCATTACACTTGCACCATAATTTAACACAAACTGAAAAGGTTGCATTAAATTTGTTACTATCCGATGATTCCTTGGTCTGCAAACCAGCAGATAAAGGCGGTGCACTTGTTGTGATGAACAAAGATGATTATGTATCCGAGATTTTGAGTCAGTTGTCAGATGATGCTACATACCAACCTCTACAGAATGATCCTGTATTCCACATTAGATAAATGCTAGAGACCATTGTGAAGGATTTCAGGAGTGACAACACTATTGATACTAGTGTTGAGCGAGCATGCTCGGCCGAACTCGCTGTTCAGCCGAGCATGCCTACGCTCGGGTCAGCTCGTCGTTCGGCCGAACACAGAGTGTACTCGAGCGCAATGCTCAAGTCTCTTCCCTGCGCTGTAATGTTGATTTGTACGCTAATGCGTACAAATTTGTATGCTAATGCGTACGAATGTGTATGCAAATTTGTATGCATCTGTACGCAAATGCGTACGCATTTGTATGCTAATGAATGCATACGCATTGTGCGCTAATGCGTACAATTTCAGTTAATTAGCATACTTTTACGAGTGAAAGGAGTAAAAGAGGAGAAGTCGCGACATTCGGACCCTCCAAGAGTTCTCAAACTACCTTAATTTCATATGGAGGGAACTCCAATTTACCCTACACTGGGACAACACAAAGATTTCCTAGATACATGGGTGATTAAGGGAGAGGATGGACATCTACAGACTGACATGTACACTAAAAAAACGGATAGAAACAGTCTCCCCCACTACACTAGCAATCATCCCCCTACAGTTAAGAACTCCATACCTTGCTCACAATATCAGAGAGTATGTAGGATTGTTTCAGACTCAGCCACTAGGGAGACTAGAATTAAAGAAATGACCAATACATTCAAGCGAAGGGGATACCCAGAGTGTCTACTACAAACAGCAAAAAGTAAATCACAGATAGAGGAAAACTCCCCAAAGAAACCTAGAATCCCGTTTATTGTCACATATCATCCTTGGATTAATAAATTTAGATCCATTATCAATAAATATACTGGAATATACTTACAAAGGCATATCCCACTGTTGAGGAATTTCAAAATATCCCGATGATTTGTTATAAGAAGGCCAGGAACATCAGAGACACTGATAAAAGCTGATATAGGGACACGTTTTCTTGCTTACAGTGCATACATTGTTCCAGTGCAATTAAAGGAGAATATTCCATTCTTCTACATTACATGTGGGACGCTGACCCTGGACGCGCGCACCACACCAGCAGCACAAGCGGAGTGCCGACTGTTATTCTGTGCATTACCGAAAGTCATATTCAGTGATGATGCTGGAACTGTTTGGTGCCGTTCCAAAGAGATTTATGCAGACGACTGTCTGAAGAAAACATGCAAATTTCCACAGTCATTGATGATACGGGGGTGCATGTCAGGTAAAAGCACTGGTGAGATGGCTGTCATTACATCTTCAATAAATGCACAGGTTTACATTGACATTTTGGACACTTTTCTTATCCCATCTATCGAAAGGATGTTTGGGGATGATGAAATCATTTTTCAAGATGATAATGCATCTTGCCATAGAGCAAAAACTGTGAAAACATTCCTTGAAGAAAGATGCATAAGGTCAATGTCATGGCCTGCAAACAGCCCGGATCTCAATCCAATTGAAAATCTGCGGTGGATGTTAAACAAAATGGTCCATGACAAAGGTCCAACCTGCAAAGCTGATCTGGCAACAGCAATTAGAGAAAGCTGGAGCGAGATTGATGAAGAGTACTGTTTGTCACTCATTAAATCAATGCCTCAGAGACTGCAAGCAGTTATAAAAGCCAGAGGTGGTGCAACAAAGTACTAGTGATGTGTTGGAGTGTTATTTTGTTTGTTTGTTTTTCATGATTCCATAATTTTTTCCTCAGAATTGAGTGATTCCATAATTTATTCCCTGTGCTTGTTCTAAAAATGTAACTGTTACTGGCTACCACAATTATTTTTCTTGATTTCTTTTAATATTTCTTAAAGCCAGAAAGTTTGTTTTTTTTTTTTTCAACAAAATTAAACAACTAAAGGAACATCATCAGAGACTGGTGATTCCATAATTTTTGCCAGGAGTTGTAAAGATTTCCTCCTGTTCTGTGACTCGCAACTGATTTCTGGCTCATAAAAACCGATGGAAATCACGGACCAAATAACTGAAGTTTGAACTCAGCCTGAGGGCTCATGCACACGACCGTATGTATTTTGTGGTCCTCAAAAACAGATCCACAAAAATACGTATGCCGTCTGTGTGCATTTCAAATTTTGAGGAATGGAACAGCTGGCCTCTAATAGAAGCTTACTATCCTTGTCCGTTATGCAGACAATAATAGGATATGTTCTATTTTTTTTTGCGGACGAGCATACGAACATATGGAAACGGAATGCAGAAGGAGTAACTTCTGTTTTTTTTTTTGCGGAACCATTTAAATGAACGGTTCCACATATGGTCCGCAAAAATAACGGAATGGACACGGAAAGAAAATACATTTGTGTGCATGAACCCTTAGTCTATTGCCACACTTTTTTGGCTTGTAAAATATGACTTTGGGCTTTTTTTTTTTTTACAAGTGTTTTTGAGGGGGTGGAATTGTTTAGTCACTGTTTTTCATACCATTTTTTTTCTTACTGAGACTTTTTTTTTCTATAGAAAGGTTAATGGATAGAGGCCTGAATAAATGTGATACCTAAGGCGTGTTGCAATTTCAAAAAACACAAGGGACAAAAATCACCAGGAAACTATGCTAAAATGCTTCTCCCCACCCCATGACTTTATTCAATGTCTATGTCGGAGATGGTGGAGCACTTGCTTCAGAAATATGGCACTCATTCTGAACACCATATTTCTCAAAGATTTCACACTAGAAAATTATCATAAATATTCAGAACTTGATGGTACGTCACACTCTAAAAACAAATATTTAGGTTGTGGACATGTATATCTCTACACCGCTGAATACTAAGTCAAGGACACATATTGATTTTATATTTACCAGCAGCACACCCTGAAATCAACACGTGGCATCTTTAACAAAATTATACTAAATTAAATCATTAGTGATTTGTATGGATGATTAGAGCGATAATCTGTTTTATTATAACTGATAAATCACCCCTCCCATACAGCTCTAAATCCTCTGCTTCCCTTCACATACTATACTATACTATACTATAAAACTAGCTGCCTGAAGACACCGCAAGTGCATAGGAATTATATAATTACCACTGATATCAACCGAAGCTGTGAAATATACGTATATGCACTAAGCTCCCCACAGTGGTGGCTGTCGGAAAATGCAGTGGTTTTATTTTGGGAAAAAAGGAGTCATGTGGTTTGCCTCCATAGTAGATATGCCACTGGTAGTAGTATTATTGCTATTATTACTATTAATAGAGTGTGACTTTCAAATATTCTGTTTCATGATCATGGGAGTCATTTATCATTTGAGTTTGTTCTTGTGCTAGTTTTTTCTAGCTTTGCTTTGTGTGCCTGCACCAAATTTATGAACTTGTGCACCTTAACATGTGTCATGAGTACAATGTGGTTTACACCTTTAGGTGTAAAAGTACTGTAGACCAGTTGCCATGACTTGCACATTTTGTATGCCACAAAACGTTCATATATGATTTCATAAATGAGCCCCTTTGTGTTTAAAATAAGAAATAGCCTAGTTGGTTCTCTATTTTTTATAAATATCTGGCTATTTTCTGATATCGACAGACATTCTATAGCCCACATTCTATCAGATTTTCTCTCTCTCTCTTTATTTTGTACCATTTTGCTGTAATAATCCCATTACAACTAAATTCTATCATACTACCTATCTGTTTTAATGTTATAGTGTTAGTCTGTTTTAACATATACTCTTTATACTCAATAAAAGTGATTGAACTATGAAATAAAACACAACATTAAAACAAATCATTTAAGATGCACAAATAAGACTTTTGCCATTTATACAAAAATGCAATTTCTGTGTAAAAATAACAAAACAAATTAATTTCCCTTACAATTTTATGTTTTCTTCCTTTCATGATATATCTACTGGTGAAGGCATAGTAAAGATTTAACATTACATGAGACAGATCAGCCATAAAATTCAAGAAAGGCTTGAAGGAACGTGCTCGAATAAATCATTAAGAAAAAAGATAAGACAGTGACACTGTGAAGGACACAGGATAATTAGCCAGACTAAGTATGGTCACAAGAAAGTTGGGAAAACTAGAGACATAAGTCTTTTTCGAGAGGTGTGCTCTGTATAGGCTGCATGAGTATGCTCCTAAGGCTAGTTTCACACGAACGTTGTGTTTTGCGATCCGCAAATTTCATTTTTTCACTGCAGTATAAGCTGCTAGTTTCTTAGGTCTTATGGTGATTGCTACAGCGTATATACAAGGTGGCCTGGACGGAAACTGCATTACATGCATTACTGGATTACAACTGAAAACGAGCAATGTTTAATGTGATGGAAAATGACAATCACAAAAGATTAGTATAAGTGCCTTGTTTTAACTTTGCCTATATAATAAATGCCATTTGTTGAAGTGAGACCACCCCTTTAAACATTCTTCAAGACTGGTAATTGTTAAAAGGACTATGAATTATGTGTTGATGTTACAAAATAATGCCTCTATAATATACCCATGGACAATATGATTTACTCATTTACATCCACAAGCATAAAGCAAAATGAAAACTGTTCTAAAGGAAAAAAAAAATCTACATGGGGTGGTAAGGTAGGGATGAGTTAAGAGGTACTTCACAGTCACCAAAAAAGTGTTTTACCAGCTGCTTTGTTGTGGAGAAAAATCCCACCTACATTTTTTTTTTAACTATTTTTTGCATATATCAAAATCTCAATATTTGACCTATAGAATATGGTGGTGGAACTGAAGAAAAAAAATACAAAAAAAGTGTTTGTGATAATTATTTAATCTAATGTATCCAAAGATTTGCCATTTATTTCAGTAGAAAAAGTAAGTAAACCTATTACCTGGTGTTGCTCCTTAAACAGAAACAGCCACCATCAAGATTGTTTTTTATTTTTACACAGTCTCTGACATCCACTGGGAGACATTTATTCCACTCCTCCAATGATTTGTATTTATTATTTCTTTTTACAGTAGCTGAAGAAAATCTCATGGGATGCTGCATGTTAAACTCCATACAGGATTTTGAGGAAAGCTGCTTTGACTTTGCCATGCAAGAATCTTCCATTTATTTTTCAGCCATTCCTTGGTGAAATAACTGGTATGTTTAGGGTAATTTTCATATTCACTTGCCAGTAAACTTCAGTTTTTTGAAAAATAATCTCTTATTATCCTCAATCAACTTCTGGTATAATGAAGAATTCATGGTGGATTCTATAAAAGTGAGCTGCTAGGCCTTGATGTAGAAAATAAGCCCCAAACCATAACATTTCTACCATTATGCTTTACATGTTGAAATTGTTTTCTTCTGGTGAAATGTTGCTCTAGCTTTGCTTAAAAATAATAAATAAAATCCATGAGTACATGCTTTGATGAGCTTGATATAGTTGAACTTGAACAACTCAACATTACTTATCTCAAATTGAACAACTTTGCAATGAATTAGAATACTAATAAGAGTGCATGCACACAAATGTATATCGCCCGTTCTGTGCATTGGGGACCACAAATTGCGGTCTCCAATGCTCGAGCACCATCCGTGTGGCTGGCGCAGATCGATGCAGACCCAATCAACTTGAATGGGTCTGTTATCCGTCTCCACCGCAAAAAAACAAATAGAAAAAGCGAATGGGTCCGC
The DNA here is from genome assembly GCA_900303285.1 of Rhinella marina. Classification (NCBI taxonomy): domain Eukaryota; kingdom Metazoa; phylum Chordata; class Amphibia; order Anura; family Bufonidae; genus Rhinella; species Rhinella marina. Next base: position 48,815 of record ONZH01022844.1, on the reverse strand, counting down.
ATCCGTGATGCGGTGCAAAAATGTCCGGTGCACATATAATACAGACACCAGCCAACAGTCATGTGCATGAGCCCTAAGCCAGATCTTCTTTTCCAACATCCTGACCTTGTAAATGCTCTTAAGGCTGAACATGTGTGCATTTCCAGAAGAATGGGAGCTGTTATAGCCACAGAAATGAGGAAACTCCAACTCAAGGCCATTGTTTTCAAATGTGATTCTAACCAATTCATGTACACTGTTCAGTCATGCTAAAACTTCTTGAGGTAAAGGAGTATATTTGGTCTACCAAGTCGCCATGTCTTCCTACAATAACATTTAGTTGATATTTAAGTGTGTCCACAGAAAAAGTGAATTTCTGTTTAGTGTGACTTGTCATCGGCAATGTTTAGGTAAATGGTATTTTTTTTAAAGTAACCTACATAGGACCAAGGTTTTCTAAATAGAACCTTGACCACAGCATCACACTGATTCCTTTTTTGCGTTCTGTGTCCTGGTAACATCTCTTCCCCATGTGATACTAGCTGTCCAACTGATATACAAACATGATTCATCAGACCAGGTTACCTTCTTCCATTGGACCTTTATGGATAGTGGTCAGCAGGGGCACCCCTGAAGGTGTATTCTTACCACATTTTATCATATATATTTTTTTATTTTTTTTGCAATTTGTAGTACAGTTGCACTTCTGTGGAGTCAGTCTTAAAGGGGTTTTCCGAGTTATATATATTGATGACCTATCCTCAGGATAAGTCATCAATATCAGATCGGCGGGGGTCTGACACCCGGCACCCCCGCCGATCAGCTGTTTGAAGAGGAGGCGCGCGCCGTATCAGCGCTGCCTCCTCTTCATTGTTTACATGCTGGCCGACACGGGGGTAGTGGTGAGTAGGTGTAATTACACCTAACCACCCCATTCATTTCTATGGGAAGAATCGCTTCCGTAGACTTGTATGGATAGGTCATCAATATATATAACTCGGAAAAACCCTTTAATGGGCTAACCTTCATTCACCACATACCTCAATGAGCCCTGTGCAATAAGTTAGTCTTCTTTTCTTTTCTTGCAAATTTTTGCTTAGTTAACAGTTACTATTGTCATTTTCAGTCAGAATATATGTTACTGCAGCTTCATGAGAACATCATGTACATTCCGTGCAGTAAACTTTGAGGTTTAATTTTGATTGCCAAAAGACATATAGACATATTTTTTTGATTCAAAATTAATTTATACTGAGAATAGATGAGCACATTTCTTGAATTTCATTTCATATTCTGATTCATTCAGTTTTTGCAAAAATTACATTCATATTTAAATCGATTCTACACTAATCATACTTGCTCCAATTGTGCTGAAAATTGGTATATAACACCCTCCAGTCTCTTATGACTCCGATTTTTTATGAAAAGATGTTATTTTATTCTGTAATTTTTTTAATGAAATTTAGCTTTTTCACTCCCCCCCTCCCCAAGTTCTTAAAAGCAATGAGTGCAATAGCAAGTAATGTGAGGATGACACTGACATATATAGCCATGGGTAAATGCATGTTTGATGGAGTTAACAAACAGCATGTATTATGCTTTTTCATATTAGAACGTTTCCAAAAATTGTCTCTTATCAGGGAAGATGGTGTTTAAACACCCAAGATGTTATGGGAAAATACAGTGGTTGGTTGGGACCAATCATCCTCTAATAATGTCTGAAAATAGGTAGATCCTGGCCCCTGTTTATACACATACATGTTAATGTCAGAAAAACGAGTGGCTTGTTCTGCACAAGGGTCTAAAAATGACGCAGAATGAGTGCAGAATGGGCAGAATGAGTGCTAATTGTCAGAAGAAAGAGTGGCTTGTTCTACAAAAGACTGAAAAAATCCTCCCTTTTAATTTGGAGCAGCAGCAGTACAGTGTAGATATGGAATCAGTAGGGTAAGAGTGGCATGTGGCTACAATAGTAGCGACAGCACTACCAACACAGCATGGAACAGAAAAGGAAGGTGTGTGTGTGTGTGTGCGTGTGTGTGTGTGTGTGGCTGCTTAGGGACGATAGTAGTAGTATTAGTAGTAGTAGTAGTAGTAATGACTGTGTAGAGGTAATTGTAGTGGCAGTGGGAGTAATGGAAGTGGTGGTGGTGGTGGAAGCTGCAGCCATATGGTATGGAACATGATGGTAGGTAAGCAGATAGCAGCAGTGGCCTAATGGTGCAAGCAGCAGCATCCATACGTACAAAACATAAAGAAAGACAGACAGGGGCTGTGGCATGATGGTGGCAGCAGAAACCATATGGTATAGAACATGATGGTAGGCAGGCAGACAGTGGCATGATGGGGAACTGTCAGAAAAGGCAATTCTATTCACTGGCCTAACCCAGAGTAGTGTGAAATTCCTCACACTATTGTGGAGGACAACTGCATCTGTTTGGGAGTCACAAGGCACCCTGCCACACTGTAAACCCTCTCTAAGATGACATTGGAGACTGGGCAAAAGAGAGCATACTGGACCAGTTTAGGCCACTGTTACAGTCTGCCTGCCCATAACTCCATAGGGTCCGGGTGCACAGTGTGCACCGTAGAAAGGCCAGAGTCTACATAGGAGTGAACCTGGGTGTTGAGGTGCACATTTGCCTAAACCTAGAATGGCACGTAAAAGAATGTCTTCATCAAGTTGATAACACCAAAGTGGCTGATGTGACTTCTGCTGCTTGTGGTAGCGGGGACAGAGGGAGTTGGGTGACTCTGTGGGAGCTGGAGAGGGGGCCCAGGCAAGCAGATGGCAGACGTCCGCTTGCCTGACCCTTTTAGTCAAATGCTCGACAAAAGCTACAGAAGGCTGCCTACACAGTGTTTCCCTGGTAACAAAGTAATTGGCCTCCCTATTCTAGAAAATATTCCTCCATTTTTCTTTGGTAGAGAGGGCCTAAAAGCATCCAGTTTTCATAAGACTGCTTAATGTGAATAATACACCTGTCATTATGTAAGCAAGAAATCAGCCAGCGTGCCCAAGGACCCAGATCTTTCTGGGTCTGCCCCCCCCCCCCACTTAGATGACTGATCATTGTGGCTGTTGAAATTTGTCACCATCATCATTCCCCTGCTCCAGTGGCACCAACTCCTCCCCCCCTTCAGTGGCAGCTCCTCATCCTCCTCCTCTTCTATGGAACTTTCTCTTTGTGGGTCCCCAACAGCTACAAGGAGTCCAACAAAATGCATTAGGTATTCTTTCACTGTTGTCCTTTGTTGCATCAGTGTGCTGGTGTGTTCTAACATAAATATCAGGGGGATGAAATTGCTTAGTTGTCCCTAATGACAGATTTTGTGGCCTCGTTGAAGGGCTTCAGTAGGTGCAGGCATCTCTGGTGAGCTGTCATTGCCTGACCTTGAAACAACATATGCTCCCTGCTGAGGTTATCTGATGCATGACAAAATCATTCACGACTTTACACTGCCCATACAGATGCTCTAGCATTTGCAAAGTGACATTACAGTTCTTTGAAACATCACGGATTAAGCTGTGTAATGGGAAACATTGTGGATTAAGCTGTGTAATGACAGGCTATTCTGTCAGTGCAAGTCAAAGAGGACGTTCCTTGCCACATAAAAATGGCTGAAATAAGAGGACAGTCTACTCGACATTGCTATGGTAGCACGTTCCTCAAGTAAGTGTACTTTTTCAAAAAGTGTTGCACAACTAGGTTTATGACATGCATCATGCAGGGAGCATATGTTATTTCCCCAAATGAAACATGGCCACAATGTTGTAGCCATTGTCACTGACCATCTTTCCCAGCTGAAGTTGGCGGGGAGACCGCCAGTGGGAAGTTTGCTGCTTGATTTACTTTAGCAAATGATCGGCTGTGTGGCTTCTCTCACTCAGGCCAATCAGCTCTCACACCGCATGGCAACGCTTCACTTTACACATGTTATAGGAGGGAAGCGGAATGGGAGCAATGCTTTGTCCTGCTGCTGTTGAGAATGGGAGGACATCCATTCTTCCATTTTCCAGACATTTTATTATGAGGTCTATAGAGATGAGCGAATCGATTCGTTGATTCGTATAGAATCTTGGGAATTTTTAGCTGCGAAGCGAATCCGAATATTAGATTCGCTTCGGCTTTGTACGCATTCGCTACATAGTTTCTCCTATCAATTATACGCTATTGCTACGAATAAGTTACTCTATACGCTGTTGCGTACAAATTCAATTCATTTGCGAAGCAGACTCCTCCCTGGTAGCTCCGCACTAGAGATGAGCGAGCACTAAAATGCTCGGGTGCTCGTTATTTGAGTCGAACTTTTCCCGATGCTCGGGTGCTCGTTTCAAATAACGAACCCCATTGAAGTCAATGGGAGACTCGAGCATTTTTGCAGGGGACCAAGGCTCTGCCTAGGGAAGGCTGGGTGAAAACCTGGAAACCTCAGAAAATGATGGAAACACCACGGAAATTGACAGGAAACAGCAGGGGCAGCATGCTTGGATGCCTCTGAGGCTGCCTAATCCCACCATTACCCCAAATTCTCCTAGTGGGGCATGTGTGGTATCGATTCTTCTCAGTTTAATACCATATACGTCCCCTATCTTAGGACCCTATATTTCATGGATTTTTCGACCACGGAAAATGGAAAAAGAGCTTGCTCTGGCCAGGGGAGTGTCTTTCCTACTGCAGCTAAGGGGACGTGTCCATGCTCTGCCTATCACAGGTCAGGAGGCAATTAAAAGAAGAAACAAAAAAACATCAGTACAATATCTAATACGTCCCCTATCCGGGTAAATTGTTTGGAGAGAGGGCCTGTAGGTGGGGGGCAGGCTGGGGGGAAGGAGGTTTCGCTGGAAGAGCCAGAGGAGTGCCCCCTGGGCTAGCGTGTGTGGTGGTGATAACAGCCGGATGTAGTTAGAATGACGACGCAGGACCCCAACTTAAAAATTTAGCATCAACCGGTACAGTCGTAAATTATGAGATTGATCAAGTGTATACTATGTATACTACTCAGTTTAATACCGTATATGGAGGCTATCCGGAAAAATAGTTTGGAGAGAGAGAAAGATAGGACAAAGACGTAAATTGTTTGGAGAGGGGGCCTGTAGGTGGGGTGGCAGGCTGGTGGGAAGGAGGTTGAGCTGGAAGAGCCAGAGGAGTGCCCCCTGGGCTAGCGTGTGTGGTGGTGATAACAGCCGGATGTAGTTAGAATGACGACGCAGGACCCCAACTTAAAAATTTAGCATCAACCGGTACAGTCGTAAATTATGAGATTGATCAAGTGTATACTATGTATACTACTCAGTTTAATACCGTATATGGAGGCTATCCGGAAAAATAGTTTGGAGAGAGAGAAAGATAGGACAAAGACGTAAATTGTTTGGAGAGGGGGCCTGTAGGTGGGGTGGCAGGCTGGTGGGAAGGAGGTTGAGCTGGAAGAGCCAGAGGAGTGCCCCCTGGGCTAGCGTGTGTGGTGGTGACAACAGCCGGATGTAGTTAGAATGACGACGCAGGACCCCAATTTAAAAATTTAGCATCAACCGGTACAATTGTCAATTATGAGCTCGATCAAGTGTGGCATGACTTTTTAGATGGAGATTGCATGTGGTCACGTACTCCCTGGAACCCCATTATCACCCCTTCTCTGATGTGCTACCCCAGAACATTCTCTGCCCCAATTCGCAAGACCTTTTGAGACCAGTCTCCGTGTGCTGACAGTGGGGATTTACCAGTGTTGTCTGAGGAGGTGGTACACAATGGCGAGACACAGGTGTCGGGGGGTGAGGTAGTTGTATGGGAAGCAAGTTACAGTGGGGACTCCTTGGGGGGACTTTCTCATGATGGGACAGATTCAACTTGGGTGGATCAGGCACAGGAACAGATCATTTTTTTTTTTTTGTGTTTATTTAACTTTTATTTAGCTCAAATAACCACAGAGATATTTATTCGTTATCTTCGCTGCGCAGTCTGGAGTTGGGGTTCGTCACTTTGATGGTGAGCTGTGCCGCTCTCTCTCTACAATGGTCTTTAGGTTCTTATATGGAGTAGATGTGGGCGATTTCTTTACAGAAGGAATTGTTTCTCATCAACAGAACCTCGAGCTCCTTGACATTGTGGACCAGGAATTTGCGGAACCCTGTGGGCAGCATGTGTTTGGTCTTCTTGTTGCTACCGTATCCAATGTTGGGCAATATAGATACGCAGATAATATTATTTTTCACACCTATCCCAAAAATAAAATTTACGCAGTTTGCGCAAATAAAACTGGGAACTGGAGAGATGGCCTGTAGGTGGACCTGCGGAAAAATTGATTGGAGAGAGGGACTGTAGGTGGGGGGGGCAGGCTGGGGGGAAGGAGGTTGAGCTGGATGAGCCAGAGGAGTGCCCCCTGGGCTAGCGTGTGTGGTGGTGACAACAGCCGGATGTAGTTAGAATGACGACGCAGGACCCCAACTTAAAAATTTAGCATCAACCGGTACAATTGTCAATTATGAGCTACATCAAGTGTGGCATGACTTTTTAGATGGAGATTGCATGTGGTCACGTACTCCCTGGAACCCCATTGTCACCCCTTCTCTGATGTGCTACCCCAGAACATTCTCAGCCCCAATTCGCAAGACCTTTTGCAGTCTCGGTGTGCTGACAGTCGGGATTTACCAGTGTTGTCTGAGGAGGTGGTGGACAATGGCGAGACACAGGTGTCGGGGGGTAAGGTAGTTGTATGGGAAGCAAGTTACAGTGGGGACTCCTTGGGGGGACTTTCTCATGATGGGACAGATTCAACTTGGGTGGATCAGGCACAGGAACAGATCAAATTTTTTTTTTTTGTGTTTATTTAACTTTTATTTAGCACAAATAACCACAGAAATATTTATTCGTTATCTTCGCTGCGCAGTCTGGCGTTGGGGTTCGTCACTTTGATGGCGAGCTGTGGCGCTCTCTCTCTACAATGGTCTTTAGGTTCTTATATGGAGACATTGTGGGCGATTTCTTTACAGAAGGACTTGTTGCTCATCAACAGAACCTCGAGCTCCTTGACATTGTGGACCAGGAATTTGCGGAACCCTGTGGGCAGCATGTGTTTGGTCTTCTAGTTGCTACCAAATCCAATGTTGGGCAATATAGATACGCAGGTAATATTATTTTTCACACTTATCCCAAGCATAAAATTTACGCAGTTTGCGCAAATAAAACTGGAAACTGGAACTAAAGAGAGGGCCTGTAGGTGGACCTGCGAAAAAATTGTTTGGAGAGAGGGCCTGTAGGTGGACCTGCGGAATGATTGTTTGGAGAGAGTTCCTGTAGGTGGACCTGCGGAAAAATTGTTTGGAGAGAGGGCCTGTAGGTGGACCTCCGGAAAAATTGTTTGGAAAGAGGGCCTGTAGGTGGACCTGCGGAAAAATTGTTTGGAGAGAGGGCCTGTAGGGGGCCCTCCGGAAAAATTGTGGTAAAAGAGTGCCAGTTGGACCTCTGAAAAATGGCGTTTTTTTGGTCAGCGTTAGGAAAAGACGATATGGAGGAGGAGTAGGAGGAGTAGAGAAGAGGAATCGGATACATAAGTAATGTTACTCTTTAGATGCTTTCCCCCGGAGGAGATTTGAATTCCGGTGAAATCCAGGCTTTGTTCATTTTAATAAGCGTCAGCCTGTCAGCGCTGTCAGTTGACAGGCGTGTACACTTATCGGTGATGACGCCACCAGCTGCACTGAATACCCGCTCTGACAGCACGCTAGCGGCAGGGCAGGCCAGCACCTCCAAAGCTTACAGCACCAGTTCAGGCCACGTGTCCAGTAGTTGTGACCCAGTAGTTGTATGGAGCAGAGTGATCGCTACGGACATTGGTATGGTCAGCTAGGTACTCCCTCACCATCTTTCTGTACAGCTCCCCCCTACTCTGCCTAGACTGGGGACAGGTGACAGTGTCTTGCTGGGGTGACATAAAAGTAGCAAAGGCCTTGGAGAGCGTTCCCCTGCCAGTGCTGGACAAGCTGCCTGCTCGCCTCCTCTCCCCCGCTACTTGGCCCACAGAACCATGCCCTCTGCCGCTAGCGGCGTTCGATGGGAAGAATTGTTTCAGCTTGTGCACCAGGGCCTGTTGATATCTATTCACTCTCATATTCCTATCCTCTGCAGGGATGAGAGTGGAAAGGTTCTGCTTGTACCGTGGGTCCAGGAGAGTGAACACCCAGTAATCGGTGTTTGAAAAAATGCTTCTAACACGAGGGTCACGGGATAGGCAGTCTAACATGAAGTCTGCCATGTGCGCCATGTGAGTCCCAACACGCAAGAATTCCCTCTTCTCACTGGCCTGACTCTCCATTTCCTCCTCCTCCTCCTCCAAGTCCTCCTCTTCAGCCCATACACGCTCAAGAGTTAAGGACTGAGTACTGGTACCCTCTACTGTCTCACCGAAATTCTCATCCTCTTCCTCCTCATCCCCCTCCTCCGATACGCGGTGAGAAACAGACCGGAGGGTGCTCTGGCTATCAAGCGACGTATCTTCCTCCACCGTCTCTTGTGACAAGCGCAAAGCATCCGACTTGATGCTGAGCAGTGAGTTTTTCAACAGGAAAATCAGCGGGATGGTGAGGCTGATAATGGTGGCATCGCCGCTGACCATCTGTGTTGACTCCTCAAAGTTGCTCAACACCTGGCAGATATAAGACATCCACGTCCACTCCTCATTGTAGACTTGAGGAATCTGACTGACCTGACTACCAGTTCTGGTGGAAGTTGACATCTGGCAGTCTACAATCGCTCTGTGCTGCTGGTAAACTCTGTATAACATGTTTAATGTGGAATTCCATCTCGTGGGCACGTCGCACAACAGTCGGTGAGCGGGCAGTTGTAGGCAGCGTTGCGCTGCCCTGAGAGTGGCAGCATCTGTGGTGGACTTGCGGAAATGCGCACAGGTGCGGCGCACCTTGGTGAGCAAATCAGACAGATTGGGGTATGTCTTGAGGAACCGCTGAACTATGAGATTGAACACGTGGGCCAGGCATGGCAAATGTGTCAGTCTGCCGAGTTGCATAGCCGCCACCAGGTTACGCCCGTTGTCACACACAACCATGCCTGGCTTGAGGTTCAGCGGTGCCAGCCACACATCGGTCTGTGCCGTGATACCCTGTAAAAGCTCTTGGGCGGTGTGTCTTTTGTCACCTAAGCTCAGCAGTTTGAACACCGCCTTCTGGCGCTTAGCCATGGCACTGCTGCTGCGCCTAGAGCTACCGACTGAAGGCGCCGTGCCCACGGATGTTAATTCGGAGGAGTAGGTGGAGGAGGAGGGGTCGGAGGAGGAGGCATAGTACGTCTGAGAGACCGTGACCGAGGTAGGCCCCACAATCCTCGGTGTGGGCAGTACATGAGCTGCCCCAGGGTAAGACTCGGTCCCAGCCTCCACCAAGTTAACCCAATGTGCCGTCAGTGATATATAGTTTCCTTGCCCGACAGCACTTGTCCACGTGTCCGTGGTTAGGTTGACCTTCTCAGAAACATCGTTGGTCAGGGCACGGATGATGTTCTGTGACACGTGCTGGTGTAGAGCTGGGACGGCACATCGGGAAAAATAGTGGCGGCTGGGGACCGAATACCGAGGGGCAGCCACCGCCATGAGATTGCGAAAGGCCTCGGTCTCTACCAGCCTATAGGGCAGCATCTCCAGGCTAAGTAATTTGGATATGTGGACGTTGAGGGCTTGGGCATGTGGGTGGGTGGAACTGTATTTCCTCTTGCGCTCCAGCGTCTGCTGTAAAGACAGCTGAACGCTGCGCTGGGACACATTGGTGGACACTGTGGAGGATCGTGGAGGCGAAGGTGTGGTTTTCCGGTGGGAGGCGCTCGTGCCGGGTTCCTGGGAAGGGGGTTGACGAGCAGAGGCAGCGAGTGACGCAGGGGGCTGACTAGCAGAGGCAGCGAGTGACACAGGGGAAGGAGCAGTGGTGTGACCCGCAGGAGGTGGTGAACGGCCTTGGTTGCATTTTGTGGGGTGTTTAGCACTCATATGCCTGTGCATGCTGGTGGTGGTTAGGCTAGTAGTGGTGGCACCCCTGCTGATCCTGGTGTGGCACGGGTTGCACACCACAGTCCGTCGGTCATCCTCACTTTCTTTAAAGAACCTCCAGACTTGCGAACATCTAGGCCTCGCCACAGGAGCTTCACTACGTGAAACAGTTGCTGCTAATGCACCAACTCTGGCCCTGCTTCTCCCTCTGGCCACACCACTGCCTCTTACAACCTGTTCTGGTGCAGCACTCAGCTCCGCCTAAGAAGCACTGTCTTCACTCGGCATATCAACCCAGCTTGGGTCAGTCACCTCATCATCCTCCGATTCCTCAGTCTGCTCCCCCCTCGGAATTCCTCCCCTGACAACAACTTCACCACTGTCTGACAACGTGTCTCCTCATCGTCTGACACCTCTTTACAAACTTCTTCCACTAACTCAACATTGTCATCATCATCATCATCATCATCATCACCCACAAACTGCGACAGTTAGATAACTTGGCCATCGGGAACGAGGTCAGCAGCAACCTGAGAATTGGTTTGTGACTCTGGGAAGGGTCCAGAAAACAGTTCCTGAGAGTATGCCGGATCGCATTCCAAATTTTCCTGGGAGGGGGCAGACTGGGGGATAGGAGGTTGAGGTGGAGGAGCCAGAGGAGTGCTCCCTTGGGTAACGTGGGTGGACTGCGTGGAAGACTGACTGGTGGACAAATTACTTGAAGCATTGTCCGCAATCCACGAGATCAGCTGTTCACACTGTTGTGGTTTCAACAGTCCTCTACCACGTGTCCCTGTAAGTTGAGACATGAAGCTAAGGAGTGTAGCTCTGCGGCTTTCCACAGCTCCCTCATCAGCAGGTACTGTCTCACCCTGCCCAGGACCACGGCCTCTGCCCCCTGCAGTAATTGAATGCCCACGCCCTCGTCCTCGACCCTCAGCCCTGGGGTTCAACATTTTCTGTATATAATTGTATGATATAAAAAAAAAAATAAACGGACCTGGTGTACTGAAATCCACAAACTTGTTCAGTCTGGTTTAATTAAGTGACGTACAGAAAGTGTCACCTGGACAGAATATACGGATTGGAGTGAGTGTGCTGAACTGTGACACACAGGTTACACACAACTGTGTGAAATGGATTTGTATCACTGAGCTAAAACAACAAATACAACTAATTATTTTTATATATATTTTTTTTTATTTTTTTTTATTTTTGTTTTTTTTTTAACGTGACATGCTGACCCTACTGACGGTGGCTATTTAGACTGCGACCCAGACAAATGTCGCACAGAGATTTTTAGGATCAAGCTGTATACGTGACAGGTAGCAAATGACTTTGTTGTATTCTGTGACGTACAGAAAGTGTCACCTGGACAGAATATACGGTTTGGAGTGAGTGGTGCTGAACTGTGACACACAGAAAGGTTACACGCAGCTGTGTGAAATGGATTTGTATCACTCAGCTAAAACAACAAATACAACTAATTTTTTTTTGTATATTTTGTTTTGGATTTTTGTTTTTTTTGGAACGTGACGTGCAGAAACTATCGTAGAGCTAACTGACACCCTAGTGACGGTAGCTATTTAGACTGCGACCCAGACAAATGTCGCACAGAGATTTTTGGGATCAAGCTATATACTTGACAGGCAGCAAAAGACTTTGTTGTATTCAGTGACGTACAGAAAGTGTCACCTGGACAGAAAATAGTGAGTGTACTGAACTGTGACACACAGAATGGTTCCATACTGCTGTGTGCAATGGATTTGTATCACTGAGTTAAAACAATAAAAAAAAAGTGTTATATATGGCGATAGCTGCACTACTAGTGCCAGCCAGCCAAGCCAGGAGACAAAAAAAAATGTCTTCTAGCCCTTAGAAGGGCTGTTGGGTTCTTTGTGGGTGATTCCTGCCTAACAGAGCACTAAATGCAGGCCTTAACACTCTCCCTGAAATGCAGCAGCTCTATCCCTAACGACATCCAGACGGTATCTGAGCCGAGCACCGCGGCCAGTCACTAGTATATTCCAGGGTCACCTGATCAGGCCAGCCAACCCCTGCTATCGACATGTAAGGGCCCCACGTGATACTGGGTGTACCGTAGAGTCTCCTGGCTTGTGATTGGCTGTGTTTATAGGCACCAAAAAAGCACGATGCGGAAGTTGCCATTTCCTCGACCATGGCGAGATACTCGTCCGAGCAGCGAGCACTTACGAGTACCCTAATACTCGAACGAGCACCAAGCTCGGCAACTCAGGAAATTAAAATGGCGACACAGTGAGGTCCTGACTGGGGAGGCATGGTATGGGGCACCGATCCCTATGAGGAGAAGAAACCATAGAAGATCTACGTCTCTCAACATGTCCGGCTGCCTAAGAAGTCGGGCACGGCGGAGGCGGCAGGAGTTCCCGCCCCGCCGCAGAAGGAATACTCCCTTCGGCAAAATTCAATGGTCCACGAGGCTGTCACCCGGAACGCCCTGACCCTCAAGGAATACAAAAAGCTGGTAGAGGAGTGGGTTGTGCAGGTTTTGGAGCGCAGAAGGGGTACCGTTGTTTGGTTCAGCATGGAATGGGGAGTAGATTTTATCGGCGATGAGGAGACGGCGGAAGAATTATATGTAAACCGCCGTTCTGTAAAGCGGCCGTATCTTCCGCCCGTCCGCCACAATCTACACGCAGGGGATTACGTGGAGTATACCCCCCATTAAGAGCCTCCAAGGCCCATTTGCTACTGGGGTGAAACTCCTTAAGTGACCAGCTACTCCTACAGCGCCCTTGGAAGACTGGACTGAGGAGGCCCAGGCCGCAGAAGAGGCTCGGTGTTCCCATGAGACCAATGATGGGACTCTGCGATCTGAGGAGAAATCCCAAGCTCAGCTGGAACCCCTGATACCAGATTTGCCACCGCTGCCGATCCTTCATGTGGGACAGATGACCACCAACAGTTTTGTGTACCAGCCATCGGTGGTACAATACCAACTGCCATGGCAGGTGCAGGCCGCACAGTCTGCCGCTCGCGGAAGACCATTACCAGAGCCCTTACAGCCGGAGATTCTGTCACCTTGTATGCCAGCGGGAGGATCTGGCCACTACAAGGTAATGGGCAAGGCCCAAGTTGCCACGTCCCTTGCCAGTGTGACCGTCCAGTCACTAGCAAGACCATCCCTGAGAGGTCGGTGGGGGTCTGCTGCCGCAGCCAGTGTCGCTTTCATGAGGCAGGAGTGCCCTCTCATGTCTTTTAGCTCCAGCAGCAGTGAAGAGGACCTGCTGGCCTAAGGATCCTGCAGCTTTTATGGGAGCCACAACGTGGACCTAACTTGAAGGGTGAGCACTAGTTGGCGTATTTTTATTTTTTTTTTATTGTCCTGCGTTTGTCCTCACCCAGATGGACATGGATTGTCAGGACTTCCCCCATCAACAAAAAAGTTTTAAACAAGTTGCGCATACGTGCGCCTCATTCTTTTTTCCCCCCTTTTCAGGTTATTGGGGAGCCCCTTTAAAGATGTTTTTTTAAGGAACCTTTGCTGCTATTTTTTGACCCATTTGGATTACAATGTTAACTATGTGGATTACAAATTGCAACTGAGTTTGGGACTCTGCTCCAGTTCTATGACAAGCGTCAGAAGAAAAGAGACTTAAACGTGTCTGTGAGCAGACTAGGTAGGTGATATTTAAAATGTTTACATAATACATATAATATATTGGCCCTATATTGTTTGCACTGGATTGTTTGCACTAATGTTTTTACCTTTCAGTAAAGTTTTCAAGTATGTTGCCCATTGTGTGTATTTCTATACAGGTACCACAATGGGTCCTCATATTCACTTTATAGTATTGTGGATGATTGTACTATGCCCATAGCCGGATAGACAGCACCTTACTTGTTCTACCTCAAATACACATACTGCCTCTGAGGGCAATTTTAGATCTGACCATTTACACTGGATCCAGCCCGGGGTCCGCAAGGTGTCGAAACGATGGCACATGCCTCGAATCACCTGCTGGATCACCTCCTTTTTATGCTGGTTCGGGTGGCGGTGTGTGCCATCGTAAATCGTAATCCTGGCGGTCCATCAGCCGGACTATGTATTTCAGCTGTGCAGCAGAGCTAAATGATGAGGATCGTCTGGATGCCATTTTCGAATATTCGCTCTGCCTCTGAGGAGTGCACGCCGCGGCCTCTCGTTGTACGTGCCTTCGTAGTACGTAATTGCGTAGACAATAGTACGCTGAGGATTCGTAAGCTATTTGTACGCTCATGCGTACGTCTTCTAAGAAGTTGCGTACATTTTTTAAATGTACGTTCGTTATTAGTGCGCGAATGTTTGCTAATAGCACATAACGTATACTTTGTACGCAAATACAACGAATCTATTCGTCGAATATACGAATCTTAGGAAAACTTCGGCGGATGTTCGGCGAATAATTTTTTGAATGATTCGCTCATCTCTAGAGGTCTATGAAAAAAGTTATGGGTTTCAGATTATTTAACAGTACTAGCAAAATCGTAAATGTTTTGTGACAGAGGTGCAATTACATGTCTTAAATACTTCCCCTTCCACAATGACACCGTGCAAATTTACATCAATAAAATTTTTGGAGTGTAACATGCTTTAACTACACACTGATTTATTAATATTGGGCCTTCACTAACACTCGGGTGTGACAATTCAATTTTTAGGCAGTGATGATAAACATCTAGTCAACTAGGCGCTGTGATGCAGTATGCTTTCACTAACAGTGGTGTTGCTAGAACTAACTGCCACTGTTTTTACTGTCACTGTATACAATGTCATTGTATAATACTGTTGAGGGGGCCCTGACAATAAAATCTTTCAGTTCTCATCATCTGTAGGTCCCTTCTGAGTTCGGACTCTGTAATGGACGCATCCCCTGCTTCCACTATAGCTATGCCCCTGTTTACTATCACAGTTGCAATTTGTGTTACAGATGGGAAATGCAGAATAATTATTGACCACTTTTTTCATAGAATGAGGCATTATTCACTCATCAGGGTTTTGGTCAGTTGTTTCGATCAATGACTGTTAGCCAAAACCAGGATTGGAGCCTCCACAAACGTAGGAGGTATAGGGGAAAGATCTTAACTAGAGATGAGCGAGCACTAAAATGCTCAGGTGCTCGTTATTCGAGTCAAACTTTTCCCGATGCTCGGGTGCTCGTTTCGAATAACGAACCCCATTGAAGTCAATGGGAGACTCGAGCATTTTTTGCAGGGGACCGGGGCTCTGCCTAGGGAAGGCTGGGTGAAAACCTGGAAACCTCAGAAAATGATGGAAACACCACGGAAATTGACAGGAAACAGCAGGGGCAGCATGTAGGGATGTCTCTGAGGCTCCCTAATTGCACCATTTTTTCTAAATCTGGCCAATAGTCTGGGGATGACCCCAAGGCAATTTTCAGGGACATGGTAATGGTGACCCACTTAAAAATGCTGCCTGACAACCTGGCGGTGAACCCCTGATTGTCTGTCTTTCAATAAGATTGCAGTGTAAAGCATAGTGGTGAGCCTCAGTAATAAGATTGCAGTGTAAAGCATGGTGGTGAGCCTCAGTATGACTTTTTACATGGAGATTGCATGTGGTCACGTACTCCCTGGAACCCCGTAGTCACCCCTTCTCTGATGTGCTACCCCAGAACATTCTCTGCCCCAATTCGCAAGACCATTTGCAGTCTCCGTGTGCTGACAGTGGGGATTTACCAGTGTTGTCTGAGGAGGTGGTGGACAATGGCGAGACACAGGTGTCGGGGGGTGAGTTAGTTGTATGGGAAGCAAGTTACAGTGGGGACTCCTTGGGGGGACTTTCTCATGATGGGACAGATTCAAATTGGGTGGATCAGGCACAGGAACAGATCAATTTATTTTTTTTTTGTGTTTATTTAACTTTTATTTAGCACAAATAACCACAGAGATATTTATTCGTTCTCTTCGCTGCGCAGTCTGGCGTTGGGGTTTGTCACTTTGATGGCGAGCTGTGCCGCTCTCTCCACAATGGTCTTTCGGTTCTTTGAGGAGACGTTGTGGGCGATTTCTTTACAGAAGGACTTGTTGCTCATCAACAGAACCTCGAGCTCCTTGACATTGTGGACCAGGAATTTGCGGAACCCTGTGGGCAGCATGTGTTTGGTCTTCTTGTTGCTACCGTATCCAATGTTGGGTAATATAGATACGCAGGTAATATTATTTTTCACACCTATCCCAAAAAAAAAAATTACGCAGTTTGCGCAAATAAAACTGGAAACTGGAACTGGAGAGAGGGCCTGGAGGTGGACCTCCGGAAAAATTGTTTGGAGAGAGGGCCTGTAGGTGGACCTCCGGAAATATTGTTTGGAGAGAGGGCCTGTAGGTGGACCTCCGGAAAAATTGTTTGAAAAGAGGGCCTGTAGTGGGGCCCTCCGGAAAAATTGTGGTAAAAGAGTGCCAGTTGGACCTCTGAAAAATGGCGTTTTTTTGGTCAGCGTTAGGCAAAGACGATATGGAGGAGGAGGACTAGGAGGAGTAGAGAAGAGGAATCGGATACATAAGTAATGTTAATCTATAGCTGCTTTCCCCCGGAGGAGATTTGAATTCCGGTGAAATCCAGGCTTTGTTCATTTTAATAAGCGTCAGCCTGTCAGCGCTCTCAGTTGACAGACATGTACGCTTAGCGGTGATGACGCCACCAGCTGCACTGAATACCCGCTCTGACAGCACGCTAGCGGCAGGGCAGGCCAGCACCTCCAAAGCTTACAGCACCAGTTCAGGCCACGTGTCCAGTAGTTGTGACCCAGTAGTTGTATGGAGCAGAGTGATCGCTACGGACATTGGTATGGTCAGCTAGGTACTCCCTCACCATCTTTCTGTACAGCTCCCCCCTACTCTGCCTAGACTGGGGACAGGTGACAGTGTCTTGCTGGGGTGACATAAAAGTAGCAAAGGCCTTGGAGAGCGTTCCCCTGCCAGTGCTGGACAAGCTGCCTGCTCGCCTCCTCTCCCCCGCTACTTGGCCCACAGAACCATGCCCTCTGCCGCTAGCGGCGTTCGATGGGAAGAATTGTTTCAGCTTGTGCACCAGGGCCTGTTGATATCTATTCACTCTCATATTCCTATCCTCTGCAGGGATGAGAGTGGAAAGGTTCTGCTTGTACCGTGGGTCCAGGAGAGTGAACACCCAGTAATCGGTGTTTGAAAAAATTCTTCTAACGCGAGGGTCACGGGAAAGGCAGCCTAACATGAAGTCTGCCATGTGTGCCAGAGTCCCAACACGCAAGAATTCCCTCTCCTCACTGTCCTGACTCTCCATTTCCTCCTCCTTCTCCTCCTCCTTCTCCACCACCTCCTCCAAGTCTTCCTCTTCAGCCCATACACGCTCAAGAGTTAAGGACTGAGCACAGGTATTATCCTCTTCTGTCTCGCCGACATTCTCCTCCTCTTCCTCCTCATCCCCCTCCTCCGATAAACGCTGAGAAACAGACCGGAGGGTGCTCTGGCTATCAAGCGACGTATCTTCCTCCACCGTCTCTTGTGACAAGCGCACAGCATCCGACTTGATGATGAGCAGTGAGTTTTTCAACAGGCAAAGCAGCGGGATGGTGAGGCTGATAATGGCGGCATCACCGCTGACCATCTGTGTTGACTCCTCAAAGTTGCTCAACACCTGGCAGATATCAGACATCCACGTCCACTCCTCATTGTAGACTTGAGGAATCTGACTGACCTGACTACCAGTTCTGGTGGAAGTTGACATCTGGCAGTCTACAATCGCTCTGCGCTGCTGGTAAACTCTGGATAACATGTTTAATGTTGAATTCCATCTCGTGGGCACGTCGCACAACAGTCGGTGAGCGGGCAGTTGTAGGCGGCGCTGCGCTGCCCTGAGTGGCAGCATCTGTGGTCGACTTGCGGAAATGCGCACAGATGCGGCGCACCTTGGTGAGCAAATCAGACAGATTGGGGTATGTCTTGAGGAACCGCTGAACTATTAGATTGAACACGTGGGCCAGGCATGGCACATGTGTCAGTCTGCCGAGTTGCAGAGCCGCCACCAGGTTACATCCGTTGTCACACACAACCATGCCTGGCTTGAGGTTCAGCGGTGCCAGCCACACATCAGTCTGTGCCGTGATGCCCTGTAACAGCTCTTGGGCGGTGTGCCTTTTGTCACCTTAGCTCAGCAGTTTGAGCACCGCCTGCTGGCGCTTACCCACGGCACAGCTTCTTTGCCTAGAGCTACCGACTGAAGGCGCCGTGCCCACGGATGGTAATTCGGAGGAGGAGGTGGAGGAGGAGGAGGAGGCATAGTACGTCTGAGAGACCGTGACCGAGGTAGGCCCCGCAATCCTCGGTGTGGGCAGTACATGAGCAGCCCCAGGGTCAGTCTCGGTCCCAGCCTCCACCAAGTTAACCCAATGTGCCGTCAGTGAGATGTAGTGTCCCTGCCCGGCAGAACTTGTCCACGTGTCTGTGGTTAGGTGTACCTTCTCAGAAACAGCGTTGGTCAGGACACGGAGGATGTTCTCTGACACGTGCTGGTGTAGGACTGGGACGGCACATTGGGAAAAATAGTGGCGGCTGGGGACCGAATACCGAGGGACAGCCACCGCCATGAGATTGCGAAAGGCCTCGGTCTCTACCAGCCTATAGGGCAGCATCTCCAGGCTCAGCAATTTGGAGATGTGGACGTTGAGGGCTTGGGCATGTGGGTGGGTGGAACTGTATTTCCTCTTGCGCTCCAGTGTCTGCTGTAAAGACAGCTGAACGCTGCGCTGGGACACATTGGTGGACACTGTGGAGGATCGTGGAGGTGAAGGTGTGGTTTTCCGGCGGGAGGCGCTCGTGCCGGGGTCCTGGGCAGGGGGTTGACTAGCAGAAGCAGCGAGTGACACAGGGGAAGGAGCAGTGGTGTGACCCGCAGGAGGTGGTGAACGGCCTTGGTTCCATTGAGTGGGGTGTTTCGCACTCATATGCCTGCGCATGCTGGTTATGGTTAGGCTAGTAGTGGTGGCACCCCTGCTGATCCTGGTGTGGCACAGGTTGCACACCACAGTCCGTCGGTCATCCTCACTTTCTTTAAAGAACCTCCAGACTTGCGAATATCTAGACCTCGCCACGGAAGCTTCACTACGTGAAACAGTTGCTGCTGATGCACCAGCTCTGGCCCTGCTTCTCCCTCTGGCCACACCACTGCCTCTTACAACCTGTTCTGGTGCAGCACTCACCTCCGCCTCAGAAGCACTGTCTTCACTCGGCTTATCAACCCAGCTTGGGTCAGTCACCTCGTCATCCTCCGATTCCTCAGTCTGCTCCCCCCTCTGACTTCCTGCCCTGACAACAACTTAACCACTGTCTGACAACTGTGTCTCCTCTTGTCTGACACCTCTTTACAAACTTCTTCCACTAACTCAACATTGTCATCATCATCATCACCCACAGACTGCGATAGTTGGAAAACTTGGGTATCGGGAACGAGGTCAGCAGCAACCTGAGAAGTGGTTTGTGACTCTGGGAAGGGTCCAGAAAACAGTTCCTGAGAGTATGCCGGATCGCATTCCAAATTTTCCTGGGAAGGGGCAGACTGGGGGGAAGGAGGTTAAGGTGGAGGAGCCAGAGGAGTGCTCCCTTGGGTAACGTGGGTGGACTGCGTGGAAGACTGACTGGTGGACAAATTACTTGAAGCATTGTCTGCAATCCACGACATCAGCTGTTCACACTGTTGTGGTTTCAACAGTCCTCTACCACGTGTCCCTGTAAGTTGAGACATGAAGCTAGGGAGTGTAGCTCTGCGGCGTTCCCCTGCTCCCTCATCGGCAGGTACTGTCTCACCCTGCCCAGGACCACGGCCTCTGCCCCCTGCAGTAATTGAATGCCCACGCCCTTGTCCTCGACCCTCAGCCCTGGGGTTCAACATTTTCTGTATATAAGTGTATTATATAAAAAATAAATGGGCCTGCTGTTCTGAAACCCACAAACTTGTTCAGTCTGGTTTAATTAAGTGACGTACAGAAAGTGTCACCTGGACAGAAAATACGGATTGGAGTGAGTGTACTGAACTGTGACACACAGAATGGTTCCACGCAGCTGTGTGAAATGGATTTGTATCACTGAGCTAAAACAACAAAAAAACTATTTTTTTTTAATTTTTTTTTTTTAAATTTTTAATTTGTTTTTTTGGGAACGTGACGTGCAGAAACTATCGTAGAGCTAACTGACACCCTGCTGACGATTGCTATTTTTACTGCGACCCAGACAAATGTCGCACAGAGATTTTTGGGATCAAGTTATATACTTGACAGCAAAAGACTTGGTTGTATTAAGTGACGTACAGAAAGTGTCACCTGGACAGAAAATATGGATTGGAGTGTACTGAACTGTGACACACAGAATGGTTCCACACTGCTGTGTGAAATGGATTTGTATCACTGAGATATAACATTAAAAAAAGGGGGTTATATATGGCGATAGCTGCACTACTAGTGCCAGCCAGCCAAGCCAGGAGACAAAAAAAAAATTTCTTGTAGCCCTTAGAAGGGCTGTTGGGTTCTTTGTGGGTGATTCCTGCCTGACAGAGAACTGAATGCAGGCCCTAACACTCTCCCTGAAACGCAGCAGCTCTCCCCCTAACGACATCCAGACAGCATCTGAGCCGAGCACCGCGGCCAGTCAGTAGTATATTCCAGGGTCACCTGATCAGGCCAGCCAACCCCTGCTATGGACATGTAAGGGCCCCACGTGATGCTGGGTGTACCGCAGAGTCTCCTGGCTTGTGATTGGCTTAGTTTATAGGCGCCAAAAATGTACGATGCGGAAGTTGCCATTTCCTCGAGCATGGCGAGATACTCGTCCGAGCAGCAAGCACTTACGAGTACCCTAATACTCGAACGAGCACCAAGCTCGGACGAGTATGCTCGCTCATCTCTAATCTTCACCTGTTCTGTGCTTAGGTGAGCACCTGGTTTTGGCTTAAAATCACTGACCAAAACACTGACCGAACAGTGCAAATGTGCGAATAAGGCATAACATGCATTCACTAAAACTTGCAATATTATTTCAGGGATAATAAACATGTCTTCTCAACTATACACTGTGATGCAGTATGCCTTGCTGTAGAAATGCTGTAGAATTATTGAATGCTTTTTTCATAGAACTTGTGCAATATTTTTGCAAGGATGATACATGACACGCGGGTTCTGCTGAAGATTTGCCATGGATTTCACCCACTGCAATGCAAAGGGTAGAATCCTCAGCATGTGACTTTAATCTGCAGATTTAAAATATGCACCACACCACGTATCAGGTTATGTGTAGAATTGTTGATGACATTTTCTGCAATGTGTGGATGAAATTTCTAAAAAAATATTATCTTCTTTGCTGATGCTGCAAAATGCTGCAAATTTTCAGCACAGTAATCCATTCCATGAAATCTATCACATTTGCAGCACACCAACTTTGTTTATTTCTATTATAAAGAAAATTTCTCTGTGACTCAGTCAGCAATGTTAACTTCTCCTTACTTATAATGTGTTTTGCCCATTTTGTCTAAAGTACCAGTGGTAGCTTTCAAATTAGATTATTTTATACTTACAATCAACTGTTTTAGAAGTATGATGTATGAATAGCAAAGTTTCAATTTCACCATCAGATGCTTAGAAAGAAATTGGAAGTGACAAGTAATGTCTCAAATATGGCTGCCACATCTGAACAGAAAAACATCAATAACTGAAGGAGAGTGGTCGTGACTCCAACTTCTGATTTTTTAATAATTTCATTTACATTCACAGACTGTGTATAAAGAGACGATTGACTTAGAGGGAAGGCTGTCATTCACTGATAGGTCCACCTCCTTGACTTCAAAGCCCAGAATTAGCAGGGCTATAATGTATAAAATACATTGTTTACTGAATCATTTCCTATAAAACTGTATATCAATCTGCTCAGCTCCTCTGCTGCTAACATAAAGCTCAGACACCATGTCCAACCTGACAGGTTCCCTTTAAGCACATGGTAGTGGACAGATCAAGGGTACAGCTTATCAGGGACGGTAAATATGGCAGCAGAAAACAAAGCTAATGATAAACATTATTAAACTCCAAGCATAATTTGTGGGTTGATTGTAAGTACTGCTATTATTATAACCTCAGCACAAACAATTTATAATTTATATATGCAGAAGAGTACGTTTCCAGGTATTGACTTATATTCTTGTAAGCTATATTTTTTTTAATAATGCTTGGAACATAATTGCAAAGTAATTTATTATATTGTACCACACTATAAAATATGCAACATAAATAAAAAAGAAAGTGGGCTGAACTGATGCTATTATTTAGAAAATATATAAAAGTCATAGATATGTTTTTTTTTTTTCTTTTTTTAACTTATATACGTAGTACTGACATATTCTGCAGTGCCTTACAGATATTATTATCATTTGCTGTCACCAGTGGAGCTCACAATCTAAATTCCCTACCAGTATGTCTTTAGGGTGTGGAAGGAAATCCAGGCAAACACAGTGAGAAAATACAAACTCCATACAGATATTGTCCTTGATTGGATTTTGGCCAAGGACCAAGAGCAGCAAGGCTCCAGAGCTAATCACTTAACACCATGCTACCCTAGATATATAGAAAGATATGTAATGATAGATAGACAGACGGATAGATCCAAAGTATATAAAAATCTGGATCAGTTAGGCATCATTATACGGGTTGCCCGGGTTCAGTGCTGGATATACGGTAAACTCCTCTTTACTTCTTTATCGCCACAAATGGGCGGTGTATAGCGCTCTTCTAGGTGGTTTCAGAGACGAATATCACTAGAACCCACCTCTAAAACTGTCCTGACCAATTAGTAATGAGTACCAATGAATGTAACAGTGTAAGCAGAGGTGTGATTCAAATTTTTAACAACAGGTTCCCTACTCAATGCAGCATCATGACACATGTTTACATATACATAACATATAGCAACACACATACACATAAATACACCATATACATGATACACATACATAAATATACTATTATACTAATATACCTACTTCTTAGGCTTTTTTCAGTTGGGTGGTATGTGTGTGTAGTGTGTGTGTGTATGTATGTGTATGTGTGTATATATATATATATATATATATATATATATATATATATATATATATAGCTGAAAAAAGCCTAAGAAGCTAGACTATAGAATGGAAGGGCTCATTTCCTGCTGCTAGCCAATTCTGTAATTTTAACAACCGGATCTGGAGAACCTGAGGGAACTGGCTAAATCCCACGCCTGAGTGTAAGCCCTCGAATGAAGAACAACATTCATCATCTAAAATTCCAATATTTTATTGGGACAAAAATATAAAAATTCTGCATTAAAAATGAATCCAAACAACCGTAAACAAAAAACAAGAGGAGGAGACGCAGTGGACAAATAATTATAGCATATAACCTGCCAACAACCTTATAAACACATTGGCCTACGTCCTATAACGAGTTTAATCTCAAGCCTAGAGTAAGTGCAGTTAACCACCACCCAAAATGCCACTCGTTCAACTTGGTTAAAATACTTACAACCGTACTATTGAATGTGCAAGGTACTTGGTATAGTCATGGCATGTTGGCCACACAAGGTGTTCCTCACTCACCAGTCATGTTCTGCAAGAATGCTTAGTCAGGGGGATGATGTATCATAGAGTGGTCTTTTTATTAATTTTATTCCTGAAGTTGTGGGTAGGAACGCCTAGTGCCATTATGTAAATTCCTGGTAGAGTGGAGCCACGTGATATGTATTCACCACGGCGACAGAGAATGGCCACAGATGATGACGTAGGTCTACTGGCTGGCTGACTGGCATAGACATACAAGGAGTAAAACGTATGTATACACATACATATTGACGCAACCCAGTGTCACTTGGAATTGACATAATGGGACTAGACGTTCCTACCACAACATCAGGTATAAAATGACGACCACTCTGTGGCATATCATCCCCTCGAATGAAGCATTCTTGAGAAATGTGTCGGTGAGTGAGGAACACCTTGTGTGGCGGCATGCCATGACTATACCGAGAATCTTGTACTTTCAATAGTCTAGTTGTGAGTACTGTATTTTAACCAAGTTGAATGAGTTATATTTTGGGCAGTGGTTCACTGCACCTTGCCATTACGTGTGAGATTAAACTCATTATAGTATGTAGGCCAAATGTGTTTGTATGCCAGTATGGGTGTTGAAAATGATTTGTCCACCAGGTGTCCTTCTCTTGTTTTTTGTTCACTGGCAATTCAATTTAAACAAACAATACAGAGGCAGCGGCTTCCAAACCATGAATTTATTCCGGGTATATGCAGTGCCAGCTCTAGGTTCACATGGGCCCTCGGGCAATAAATCTCAGTTGGCCCCCTTGTGGCATTTTTTAAATTTACATATCCCCCTGTGGCTCCAACATCATATAATGACCCCCAGTGGCCCCCATACAGTATGATGACCCCCGTGCCTCCATACAATATAATAATCCCCCAGTGCCCCCATACAGTATAATGACCCTCAGTGACTCTCCACACAGTCTAATGACCCCCAGTGGCCCTTCACACAGTATAATGACCCCCATTGCACCCCAGAAAGTATAGTGACCCGCAGTGGCCCCATACAGCATTATGACCTTCCAGTGGCCCCCTCATGCAGTATAATGAGCTCCCTTAGGCCCCACACACAGTATAATAATCTCCCAGTAACCCTCCATTTAGTACAATGCCCCCGCCAGTTTCCCCCTTTCACAGTATTATAACCCTGGCCCCCTCACAGTGTAATGACCACCCAGTGGCCCCCTCAGATACCTGTCATTGCTGGAGTGCAGCTTATCTCCCTGCGCTCATTCTCTCCTCTGGCCCAGCGCAGCAGTAATACACACCGCATGACGTCATCGCTGGTTTGTGCCTGGAGGAGAGAAGGAGCTGCGGTTGGTGAATGAAAGGACCGCCAGCTTCCCTGCGCTCCAGCAATGAGCGCTTCCATCTGTATTGATGGAAGCTCTCGTAGCTGCTGGCCGGCACCCCCCTGAGAACTGGATCGCCCCACCTTGGCACTAGGGTTGTCAAAATACCAAAATTTTGATTTGATTTCGATACCATAAAAAAGTATTGTGAAACTCGATACCATTCAATACCACGCAAAAAAAAATAAAACACCAAAAAACCCGTGTGCATTCTGCATTTTATGGAATTTCCGGCCCATAATAGAACAGTCCTATCCTATTTTATTGGTGGCCAAGGTGACTAAAAAATGGCGAATTGCGTGTTTTGTTTTGTTTTTTCTGTTACGGTGTTCACCGCATAGGAGATATTTTTAAATAGTTTGGACTTTTTCGGACACGGCAACAAGTAACATGTTTATTTTTTTTATTGTTTATATATTTTATATGTAAAATTGGGAAAGGGGGCGATTTAAACTTTTAATATTTTGGTATTTTTTTAGCTTTCTTTTTACTTTTTTCTTAATAACTACTAGCCCCCTAAGGGGCTAGATATATTTGGGTGAATAGGAGTTCACACTGTTCCTGCTGTCCTGTGCTTTGTGCACACATCAGCAGGGAGCTTACCATGGCAGCCAGGTAAGACTTCAGTAGTGCCTTGGCTGCCATGATAACCGATCAGAGCCCTGTGACTTCACTGCTGGGGCTCCGATCGTAAGCTTCCACTGCCACAAATGAATATAATGTGGAGGAGGTTGCCCTCTGGCCACTGCCACCAATGATTATAATACTGGGGTTGGAGGGGGACACACTGCACCACCAATGATTATAATACTAGGGTTGGGGGAGTGCACTGCACCACCAATGATTATAATACTAAGGTTGGGGGAGATGCACTGCAACATCAATGATTATAACACTAAGGTTGCACCACCAATAAAGATAATTCAACTATTAATACAAATATAGGCTGTGGGTGCCGGCTGTATCACATTCTCGGCACCCGGTCTCAATCACAGGGCACCACAGGATCATAGTTTATTATGAGGGACAGTTAATTGTGACTACTGCTATGACATGATAATTCTTTAGTGGTAAGATTAATATTCCTCCAATAATCAATCCAGTGAAACTCTTCAAGGAAAAGATGTAAAGGAATAGTAGAATTAAAGTATGTTCCAGTACCCATAACATCTAGTTTATCTAAGGAAGGGTTATGAATCATATTAAAATCTTCCATGCTGAGTGTACGTGCATGGTAATGTGAGGCAACAAATAGTTCATCCTGATATAGAATAAAAGGAGACCCTGGGGGGGGGGGAGGTTTGTATAACCCAATGATATTATAAGAAATATAATCAAGGAGAGCATTTATACAGACATATCTGCCTTCCATATCAATAATCTGTAATAATCTAGTATTTGTGGAAATAATCTGGGTTTCTGTAAACACACTATATATGGTACTGACTTTTTCAGAAAATAAAATATCATAGCCCGTTTTCTAGCTTACCCCATTCCCCTGGCATTCCAAGGCAATACCATTAATTTTGTCATGACATGGAAGTCAAATATTAACTCATTCCCAGCCAGACAGTAGCTGTAAACCGAACTATAGCAAACCAAATAAACGTAAAAGGAAAAATTAACATTTTTTAAGTTTCTTCTAACAGTTGGCCTGGAATCACCAACTCCAGACCATGTATTGGGCCAGTAATTCCGGGATGCCTCTGCTCGATTTGTAAACAACAAAGATATATATTAAACTGGCGAGAACCAAACCTAGCTGTGGCATATCTATAGAAGAAAAATAATAGTTAGGCCAAGTCCAGAGTGGTAATAAAGGACTCTGTTTGTCAAAAGGATAAATCCTCAGGACCAGCAGAAATTCATCTTCTTGGAGAGTGCCTTTGAAGTGATAGCCATTCAGACACTTCTTTGGGAGTCATGAAAAACACCACTTTTCAACTACACAAAGCCTGGCTGGGTATAACATGGAATATGGAATATTTGCTTCTCCTAGGCGTCTTTTCACATCCAGCAATGTGGCTCTTTTGTTCCTGAAGGTACACAGAGAAGTCGGGGAAAATGGACAGCCGTGCATTTTCAACCTCTATATCTTGTTTTTTCCTTGTAAGCAAGAGAACTACTATATATCTCAGTCTTTGCAGTTCAGGAATCTGGCCAACAAGGTGTGTGGTGGGGCTCCCAAGGATTCAGGTTTCGCAGGGATTCTTGCACCCTCTCTACTACATAGGCCATAGAAAAAGTAACATCAGGGAAAGGTTCTTTGATCTAGAGCTCCATGAATTCAATCTGGAGATCTGCCCAGTAAGAGAATGTTCCACAGGATTGGCACATAGCAGATGTGATGCTGATATTCAAAAAGAGGTCAAAAAGAGAACCGGGGAACTATAGGCCAATAAGTTTAACATTTGTCATGGATAAACTGTTCAAAGGATGCTATCTTGGAGTACCTCAATGAAAATAAGTGAATAATGCCATATCAGTATGGCTTCATGAGGGATCAGTCATGCCAAACTAATTAAATCCGTTTCTATGAGAAGGTAAGTTCACTAATTCAAATCTACCACACATGTAACTCCTATCGTGACGGAACCACTCTCAAAAATATAAATTAATAACAAGCAAAAAGCCAACAGAGTATATGATAGTTCCAATCAATGTTTAAAGTTTATTTATATAATATATTTATTTAAAATATTAGACAATGCATAACATAAAAATAGCCAAGAGCCGTATGTAAACCGTCACTATATAGGAATAAATTACATCTTTACCGTATACACATTCTTAAACATCTTCCACTATCAGAGGCAAATACCCTTAACTGGATTGGAAATTGGCAGCAGGGCCGTCTGTAAAGAGGATCAAATCACTAACCAATGGAGACACAAACCGTAACACTCACATCTAAATGTGTAGAAATCACATTTCCCCACTCTATATTTCCGATCCTAGAAAGCCCCAATCCTGCGTAACATCATCATAACCTACCTATTAGTGACCCACGTATCTTCTCGACGCACGTTTCGCGTTCCCGCTTCCTCAGGCGCACTTCTCCTGAGGAAGCGGGAACGCGAAACGTGCGTCGAGAAGATACGTGGGTCACTAATAGGTAGGTTATGATGATGTTACGCAGGATTGGGGCTTTCTAGGATCGGAAATATAGAGTGGGGAAATGTGATTTCTACACATTTAGATGTGAGTGTTACGGTTTGTGTCTCCATTGGTTAGTGATTTGATCCTCTTTACAGACGGCCCTGCTGCCAATTTCCAATCCAGTTAAGGGTATTTGCCTCTGATAGTGGAAGATGTTTAAGAATGTGTATACGGTAAAGATGTAATTTATTCCTATATAGTGACGGTTTACATACGGCTCTTGGCTATTTTTATGTTATGCATTGTCTAATATTTTAAATAAATATATTATATAAATAAACTTTAAACATTGATTGGAACTATCATATACTCTGTTGGCTTTTTGCTTGTTATTAAGAGAAGGTAAGTTGTAGACTTGACCGCAGCGAATCAATGGATGTCGTATATCTTGATTTCTCCGAAGCATTTGACACTGTACCACATAAAAGGTTAGTATATAAAATGAGAATGCTTGGCCTGGGAGAAAATGTCTGTATGTGGGTAAGTAACTGGTTCAGTGATAGAAAACAAAGGGTGGTACTAATGGTATACACTCAGATTGGGTCACTAGTGGGGTACAACAGGGGTCAGTATCGGGCCCTATTCTCTTCAATATATTTTTTAATGATCTTGTAGAAGGTTTGCAAAGTAAAATATCAATTTTTGCAGATGACACTAAACTGTGTAAATAAATTAACATGGATAAGGACAGTATACTGCTACAGATTAATACAGGGGTCCGTACAGAGATCTTTCCCATCATCGATTTATACCCAGGACCGTGACAAGAGGAAAGAAGGTTTCTACACAAACGTAGAAGATTCTTTACTGAAAGAGCACTGAGACTATGGAACTCCCTGCCTGAGGAGGTGGTGATGGTGAATTCACTAAAAGAGTTTAATAGGGGTCTGGATGTATTTCTGGAGTGTAATAATATTACAGGTTATAGTTACTAGATTTGTTGATCCAGGGAGTTATTCTGATTGCCTGATTGGAGTCGGGAAGAAATTTATTCTACCTCACAAGGTTTTTTTTGCCTTCCTCTGGATCAACTTGCAAGATAACAGGTTGAACTGGATGGACAGATTCTTTTTTTTTTTCAACCTTACAAACTATGGGGGAGATTTATCAAACTAGAGTAAAGTACTACTGGCTTAGTTGCTCATAGAAACCAGTCAGATTACACCTTTCATTTTCCAAATGAGAAAAATGGAAGGTGGAATCTGATTGGTTGCTATGGGTAACTAAGCCAGTTCTACTTTACAAAAGTTTGATAAATCACCCCCTATGTTACTATATTACTATTAGGGATGAGCGAAGCGAGCTTCAGATCCTAGATCTAAAGTTGCTTCACTCAAAACTTAGCTTTATATGGAGATCCGTCTACATACAGCATTAAAATGTATGGGCTCTGGCAGGGCAAAATGAGTTATCACCTAAAACCATTTTAAAACAAGTATCCAAAATTGGCTTTGTTACTGATTGCTACCTCAATACTGAAGTCGACTTTAGAACCAAGTTTTAAAATGGTTTTTAAGTTGAAAAATCAAATCACGAAGTTATTCACCCAAGTCCTCCGATATAATGGTGATCCCAGTGATAACGAATTTGCCTTGCCAGAGCCCATACATTTTAATGCTGTGCAGAGACATACCTCTTTCCAGCATTAAAAAAAAGTTACCAATGTTACCAAGTAGGAAGGGAAATTGGGCTGGATTTTGGCCTTAGGGCTTACTGTCCTTGTCTGTCCCTACCCACAGTTGTAACAGAGTGTCTCTCTTCTGTAACAGCTATAATCCATGGGGGTGGTCTGGTAGGCATGTGATCCTTAATCAGGGAAGTAGCTAAAGACTCATGGGCCCCGATGCAAGATTTAAGCTTTGGCCCCCCTTCCCGTGCTTTGTGGCTGGGGAAGGAAAGCACATAGCCTTTGTGCTATGTGAGGCAAAAATTGAAACGGCAAAAATTCTTGATCTTCCTTCCCTCCAGTCAGTGGTGTAACATGACCCGCATGCACTTTCTATAATACCGGTGTCTTCTTATGTGGCACAAGGGTCTTTGGGCCCCCTCAGGCCCTTGGGCCCAGTAGCCACTGCTACCTCTGCACCCCATATAGTTACACCCCTGTCCTTAATGAAATCTAGATGTAAAAATAAATTCATAAACATAGGATTTCTCATAATAACATTGCAGTCAATTACTTGGAGGCAAAGTATTGTAGAGACTGTTTTCAGTTCAAAATTAGTTTACAGTTGGAGCTGATTGTGCAAATAAGAAGATAAGACTGACTAAAAGTTCTGCTGTATTTTCTTTATATTATTTTAAGTAAAGGAAAAGAAATCACAGCTTGAACACCAAATACAAATTTGCCTTGTTAGATTGTAAACCAGTAAGAAAGATCCTGTCTCCCAATGTGCATAATGAGTCATTTCAATCACATAGAGTGAATTACAGAATGTTAACATAGTGTTTCATTTATTTTCTACAGCCTAATAATTTGTTTCACTGTTTGACAAAAAACTATAAAGTGAAAAAAGATATAATACAATTTATACAGTGTCTACAGACTAAATGAATAATGCGCTGAAAATGTATAAATGACTTTGATGTATGGCAAGTAGTTCGGAGTACAGTGTGAAGTGTACTCTTTCCTATGGCATGCTTTATGTTACATTTACCTGTAGATGAATTGCTTTAGTTTGGGTCTGTTAAGCCTCAAAACAGGTAAAAAAAAAGAGTTGTTGCATATTTTACATTCTTTATTTAGAACAAGATTTTCAATTTACAACAAAGCATAAATGTGAAGGAAAGGTTGAGAGTGAAAACCTATAGAAAAGCCAAGGAGGAAACTATAAAAATAGAGGAGAAAAGAAAGCCTTGACAACCTTTTCACATTAGTAATTTCAAACCACAATGAAAAACATGTACATTCAGTCAATGTTATGCTTTTCTTTCATAAATTGATTCTGTAGAGGTACGGTATGTGCAAAATTCAACAAAAAGGAAAAATCTGGACAAATCTAATGTCAATTTTACATTTCAATTTAGTTTTCAGAAAATATGGAATGTAACTAATACAATCAAGCACATACAGATGAGTCCTTGCCTGAAAGAGGACCTTTCACTGGTCCTAACATTACAATATTATTACCGTGCAGCGTATGGATTTTTTAGGAGATGTCAGGGCACTTTTTCTTTTTCACATTGGCTGCTCCGTTCCCTTGCTGTGCCCCTATTCACTTTTGCCGCCCTGTATGCTAATTAGCAGCATCGTACAGGGAGGAGGAGACGGCTCCTTCTCCCTGGTTGTGAGCTTCCTAATCGCACTGGAAAGCGTCATAGCCAGAGAGAATGTGAGCTTTATTTTTTTCTCCTTAAAAGGTCGATTAGCAAGGGCCGAGCTAAAGCCGATTATTGGGAATGAACGCTTCCTTCATGACAATTGAATCAGCTGCTCGCAGGGGCGGACTGGGAACTTAAAGTGGCCCTGGAAAAATACTAAAAGTGGCCCCGTTTTGTAGTCGGGTCCAAATTGATGGAAGACAGGGTCAGCAATACCATATTGTGGCACATTATACCGCCCCAACAGAGCCAAAAGACACAGTCCATCACAAAATACTGCCAACAGCACAAAATGCATCCCCAAAAACTTCCACTGGCCAGCTGTGAGGAGGGCTGAGGCGGCCCCCCTGGGCATCGGCCGACCGGGAAATTTCCCTGTAAGGTCTATGGTCAATCCACCCCTGGCTGCTCGTTAAGTGGAGGTAAAACACTGCATTTACATGTAGCAATCAACTTCACATCAGGTATTGCGATTCCTCGTCCTCATACAGTTATATTGTTTCTGGTCAGAAGATCGCTGTTTAGACAGCACAATCTGCTGTGCAGAAACAATAATTTAGATGCCTGCACAAAAAAACATTTTTTGCTCATTCATTGGATAATCAGCTGTATCTTTAGACTGTCGGGAACAAGCATTTGCTGGAACATTCTTTCCCGATAATCTTCCCAATTATCTGGCCATCTAAATCCATCTTTACTCTTGGTTGGGAGTGTACTAACTAGAGATGAGCGAACGTGCTCGTTACGAGCACTGTATCGCTCAGCTCCCGTGTGAAATGCCTGCAGGCATTGCGGATCCATCCTCAGCTGCATGTAAGTCAATGAGGACGGATTGTTTGGTATGACACTCATACCAAACGGTTCCGTCCTCCTCACCCGACTGAAAGTCAGTGGGTCCG
The DNA here is from genome assembly GCA_900303285.1 of Rhinella marina. Lineage (NCBI taxonomy): Eukaryota > Metazoa > Chordata > Amphibia > Anura > Bufonidae > Rhinella > Rhinella marina. The sequence goes on along the minus strand of ONZH01022844.1, from coordinate 16,485 downwards.
TCCTCATTGACTTACATGCAGCTGAGGACGGATCCGCAATGCCTGCGGGCATTTGTTCGCACGGGAGACGAGCAATACAGTGCTCGTAACGAGCATGTTCGCTCATCTCTAGTACTAACGTGTCTTGAGATGATTAGCTTTTCAAAACAATATGATTTCATGCTATTGTATCAAGAGATTTCCATCTTATATGTATTTATGTGCAGTCATCCAATGGTTGTGTTGTAAATTTCAGGCTATCAAGGATTTTGTTAAGATTTTGTGATTTTGCATTGAGTTGGTTGCATGAGGAATTGAAGTATTTAACTAGTTAACTAACTTAGAGTTAAAGAGGACCTCTCCTAACATATCGGTTTTAGTACAAGTACTTGCATTCCCCATGTAATAACTTTGGGAATCAGGAGAATCTATTCTGATGACTCTACATTATACTATTCTTCTATTATTCCTATTTGAAGGTTACAGTATGCATGAATTTCCAGCATGCTGTAAGACGGGGAATGCACATACTTATTAAAACAGACATAGCCTCTTTTGGCAAACCTCCTACAGGTGGCCGGACCTATAAAGGGAAGATTACTTACCTGCTTCCTGTCTCTGACTCCCTGCTCCTTCTCCTCCAGGCCTGAAATACGTCACTGGGCTCCTTTGCAGTGAATATCCTGTTTGACATGGCCACAGCCAATCACAGGGCACAGTGGTGACTTGCTCCCCTTGTGTCATGACATATAGGATGATATTTAACAGATTACTAAGGCAGATATTGTAAAGAAACAAATATTACTTCATAAGCACTCATTCATATCTGCACTGGAAGCACCTTTAGCAGCCTCCACCTCAGATTAAAAATTTTAAGACAAAACAGTGCATTGTGCTTCACTATTTTATCCAGGAAAATGACACACACCATGCTACAAATCAGATGGACTCTATCATAGCCAATGGAGTTTGTCAGGCACCATTGTATGTTATATGACTGATCTGACACTGAAGTTAAAGGGGTTTTCCTTTAATAAAAATTGTTTTTCTAACCTGTGGAAGAAAAATCATTAGGTTAACACTTACCTTTCCCTTGTACCGCCAATGTCCAGGCTGCACTCACACAGGCTGTGGGCTCTTCATCACCAGTCTGACCAGATGTGTCCACTTCTTTTCCTTTTAAGCTGAATAAGCGTAAATTCAGCTGAAGATTAAAAGATGTGTACAGGATCTGGGTGAAACAGTCCACAGCCTGTGAGTGCAGTGGAGACAGCGGGGCTGGTAGATTAAAGGATGGTTTAATAGACATAATAGAGGACATTTAATAAAAATGATGCACCAGAATAATGGTGTAAAATGCACCATAACTAATGGTGCTTTGTTTTGAGACAAATGTATCAACTGTTTCTCATTAATTTTTGCCAGAAGAATGCTACACGCTAGAAAAGTATTTTGGACAGTACGTAAAAGTGGGTGGGCTACCAAAATTGCGTATAATCCAAAGTCATCTTCGGTACCGAGGTATTAGCTGGTACCAAAGCCAACTTCGGATTCCTGTTTTAAAATGTTTTTAAAGTCGCAGAATCAGAGCCCAATGTTATTCACCAAAGTCTCACACGACTTTGTACTTAACAAATTTTGCCTCTCTGAAGCACATACATTTTAATGCTGTATGGAGACGTACAGCATTGTAAAACAAAGTTTTGCAATAAATCAACTTCGGATCTTGGATCCGAAGCTCAATTCACTCACCCCTAAGTGTTCTGTGCCTTTTGAGATGTGAGGTGAAACAAATCACTACTTTTGATTCGTGACATAAGTATATTTCTAGTGCAAAATACACCATTATTTTTAAATGTCCCCCAGTGTCTTTCTTCTACAGGTTAGAAGAAAGAACAGTTTTCATTAAAAGCCTTGAGAGCCCCTTTAATTTTGTTAAGCAAAACAATGGATTTAAACAACACCGATGTGAATGTGCCATTGGTTTACAGTCCTGCAATTTAAAAAAAAAGCATGCTGTACTTCATAAAAATGATTGATTATTTTTAATGTTTTGTGTACATTTTAAAGCACAATTTCACAGATTTATAACAGTTTACAATAAATTTAAAAGTGAACATGCATCTACAGCTAGAAGGTGGGTCCAAAGGCACTGTAATCCAACAATGATAATCAGATTGGACTCAGCTACTAGAATACTTTGGTGATCCCTTGTTTAAGAAATGTATGTGTACTTGTTTTAGTAGGTAGTGCCTAAAATAATTTTGGCAGCTACAAGGCATCTCAGCCCAACACTAACAATCCATCAACTGTAATGTTCTATATGCTTAGATGACTTACTATAGTCTCCCCAAATAAATGTATAATAGTTTACCAAATAAAAGGACTAATGATGCATGCTTATTCCTATTGTAACTAAAATGTGAACAAGCCAAGCTACAGACTGTAGCTGCAAATTATAAATAATGACCGCATTAAACATGACATTATTAAAACTACTTTAACTGTACATTTATCAGCTTTTTTAATGCTAGTTGTATATGTGTAGCAATTACCATTTTAATCATCATTGTTTTACTGAATTCTGAGCCCTGCGTTAAGAAGTCTATTCACTTTCTATTATGCTGCTTATACATACTTTCTGCTGCTTTGAGTTGCAGCTTTTACTTGGGCTTAAATTGTACAAATTACCTCGACATGCAGCAATGAGGCTTTTAAAATCAATGGCATCAGTATTGTGCATGTTCGCAATTGTACAGTAGTTGACAGATGACCGCTATTAGACTGAATCAACTATACTAGCAGAATGGCAACAGCCCATGCTAACCTGGCACTAAGAAAAACTATGACACAACAACACAACACAACACACAAACTATATTCAATAGTTTAGCTGCCCTAGAAGAACACAATCAATGCAAAATATGACATTTCTTAGCAGATATTTATTTTATTTTTTAACATTTATGCTCTTTATTAGAGATGAGCGAGTAGTGTTCGATCGAGCCGGTATTCGATCGAATACTACGCTATTGGGCATACTTGATTTCGATCGAGTATAACGGCGATGGCGCACTTAGAATTCGTTTCCCCTCCCACCTTCCCTGGCGCTCTTTTTCCACCAATCACCATGCAGGGGGGGTATGACAGGCCCGCGGAGCACGCTGGCAGCGCGAAAACGGCGTCTACATGGATTGGCTGGAAAAACCACATGACCTCGAATCATAAAAACTCAGCGCTTCCTGCTCGTTCGCATATGCTGCGCGAACTTAGTCAGGGACAGAGGCTGGAGAAGGGAGAGATAGGTTTTAGCTGTTGGACAGGCAGGAGCGTGATTAAAATCCCTAATCAGGGCTACTATAGTGCAGTACAGTGATAGCTTTACTACCATATACACTCTGCAGAGAACGGCTGCTGTATTCAGGGATAGCTGCTGGAGTAGGGACAGAGAGAGGCATTAGTGGTGTATTAGGTGCTCTGCTACATACCAAACTATATTTGGCACTACTGTTCTGCGTTCTTTTTGGCTGCAAAACCCTGTTATATACCTAGTGTGTACATGCACCATCTGATCTTCTGGCAGTATACGGCTGTGTACATTTTTTTTTTTTTAAATACAGTTTCTTTGGCTCTAGTGTTCTGGGTTCTGTGTGCCTGCAATACCCTTTTTGTATACCAGATGTAAATACCCACCGTCTGACCTGTTAGTACACGGCTGTGTACCTAGAAATATAAAAAAAAAAGGCATTTTATTTGGCACCTGTACTGTGCGTTCTGCGTGCTTGCAAAAATCTTGTAAATACGTGGTGTTAATACACACCGTCTGACCTGTTAGTACACGGCTGTGTACCTAGAAATATATAAAAAAAGGCCTTTTATTTGGCACCTGTACTGTGCGTTCTGCGTGCCTGCAAAAATCTTGTATATACGTGGTGTTAATACACACCGTCTGACCTGTTAGTACAAGGCTGTGTACCTAGAAATATATAAAAAAAAGGCATTTTATTTGGCACCTGTACTGTACGTTCTGCGTGCCTGCAAAAATCTTGTATATACGTGGTGTTAATACACACCGTCTGACCTGTTAGTACAAGGCTGTGTACCTAGAAATATATAAAAAAAAGGCATTTTATTTGGCACCTGTACTGTGCGTTCTGCGTGCCTGCAAAAATCTTGTATATACGTGGTGTTAATACACACCGTCTGACCTGTTAGTACAAGGCTCTGTACCTAGAAATATATAAAAAAAGGCATTTTATTTGGCACCTGTACTGTGCGTTCTGCGTGCCTGCAAAAATCTTGTATATACGTGGTGTTAATACACACCGTCTGACCTGTTAGTACAAGGCTGTGTACCTAGAAATATATAAAAAAAAGGCATTTTATTTGGCACCTGTACTGTGCGTTCTGCATGCCTGCAAAAATCTTGTATATATGTGGTGTTAATACACACCGTCTGACCTGTTAGTACAAGGCTGTGTACCTAGAAATATATAAAAAAAAGGCATTTTATTTGGCACCTATACTTTGCGTTCTGCGTGCTTGCAAAATTATTTTATATATGTGGTGTTAATACACACCGTCTGACCTGTTAGTACACGGCTGTGTACCTAGAAATATTAAAAAAAAGGCATTTTATTTGGCACCTGTACTGTGCGTTTTGCGTGCTTGCAAAATTATTTTATATACGTGGTGTTAATACACACCGTCTGACCTGTTAGTACACGACTGTGTACCTAGAAATATTTAAAAAAAAGGCATTTTATTTGGCACCTGTACTTTGCGTTCTGCGTGGTTGCAAAATTATTTTATATATGTGGTGTTAATACACACCATCTGACCTGTTAGTACACGGCTGTGTACCTAGAAATATAAAAAAAAAGGCATTTTATTTGGCACCTGTACTGTGCGTTCTGCGTGCCTGCAAAAATCTTGTATATACGTGGTGTTAATACACACCGTCTGACCTGTTAGCACAAGGCTGTGTACCTAGAAATATTTAAAAAAAGGCCTTTTATTTGGCACCTGTACTGTGCGTTCTGCGTGCCTGCAAAAATCTTGTATATACGTGGTGTTAATACACACCGTCTGACCTGTTAGTACACGGCTGTGTACCTAGAAATATTAAAAATAAAGGCATTTTATTTGGCACCTGTACTGTGCGTTCTACGTGCTTGCAAAATTATTTTATATACGTGGTGTTAATACACACCGTCTGACCTATTAGTACACGGCTGTGTACCTAGAAATATTTTAAAAAAGGCATTTTATTTGGCACCTGTACTGTGCGTTCTGCGTGCTTGGAAAATTATTTTATATACGTGGTGTTAATACACACCGTCTGACCTGTTAGTACACGGCTGTGTACGCCAAATAATGTAACAAAAAAAAAAATGCGGAGGGCTAGCGAAATTGGACGTGGACGAGGACGGGGGCGCGGAAATGCTGTTGGGGGCCTTGTTGAAGACAGTGGGGATACAATGCATGCTGGTGAGGGGCAGCCAGGATTCCGCTCATCCAGAATCCCTGCCTTTATGGGACAGTTAAGCAGGGGGTGGGTTACACCGCTGTTGAGGCCTGAGCAGTGTGAACAGGTGGTGCAATGGATAGCCGATAGCGCTTCCACACAGTTGTCCACCAGCCAGTCATCCACACAGTCTCACTCTGACCCTCCTTCCTCCACACCTGGCCAACAGAGTCAACCCACCCTTGACCCCTCCCAGGAGCTCTTTTCGGGTCCTTTTTCAGATGTGCCGGAAGAATCCCTGGAGCTACCAGAGGAATTTGTTTGTAGTGATGCCCAACCACTTGAGTATTCGCCATCTCCTGCTGATGTGGACCCTGAACCAGCATCTGTTATCATGAGCAATGATGATGATGAGACGCAGTTGCCATCAAGGGAGGCTGTTGGAATGTCCAGTGGGCAGGAGGAGGAGCAGAGTGAGGAAGTGGAAGAGGAGGTGGTGGATGACGAAATGACCGACCCCACTTGGCCAGGGGTGATGTCCAGCGGGGAAAGCAGTGGAGAGGTGGTGGTCTGCGCAGCACCGAAAAAGGCAGCAAGAGGCAGAGGGATGTCCAGAGGCAGAGGGATGTCCACAGGCAGAGGGATGTCCAGAGGCAGAGGACAGTCCAGACAGAGAAGTGAGGCCACAGCCAGCAGGGCCGAAGCTGTTCCCGGCAGCAGGCAGTCGCGCGAAGCCCCCCCCAACGAGGCCTCGTACTTCTGTGGTGTGCAGATTTTTTAATGTTTGTGCGGATGACAAACTGAGCGCGGTTTGCACACTCTGCCACTCAAAACTGAGTAGGGGCTCTGAGAAGAGCAATATGACAACCTCAGGCATGCGGCGTCACTTGGAAGTCAAGCACTGGGCTGAGTGGGAGAGAGCAAACGCAATACAACCTGCGCAAGGTCTTCCTGCCACTGCCTCTTCCCCTTTGTTGTGTGCTGCCACTGCGGTCCAGACCTCCAGCCAGGACACCTCCACATCTGCCTCTGCCTCGGCTACTTTGGGGCCTTCTCCTTAAGCCTCCCCTTCCCCTGCATCTTCGCCTGCACCTTCACACTCCTCGTCCCATCAACTGTCCATCTCACAGGCGTTCGACCGCAGGCGGAAGTACGCCTCGAGTCACCCCTAAGCCCAAGCCTTAAACTGCCACATCTCCAAACTGCTGGCCCTGGAGATGTTGCCGTTTAGGCTTGTGGAGACGCAGGCCTTCCGCGACCTGATGGCGGCTGCCGCACCTCGCTATTCCGTCCCCAGCCGCCACTACTTTTCCCGGAGTGCCGTCCCCGCCCTGCACCAGCACGTGTCGCGTAACATCAGGCGGGCCCTGAGGTACGCAGTCAGCGCAAAGGTCCACTTGACCACCGACTCGTGGACAAGCGCTTGCGGCCAGGGATGATACATCTCTTTGATGGCACACTGGGTGAATGTTGTGGAAGCGGGGACGGGGTCGCAAACAGAGACGGCCTACCTACCACCCCCGCCCGTCAGCAGGCGGGGGTGGTAGGTAGGCCGTCAGCAGGCGGTGCTTAAGCTCATCAGCTTGGGCGACAGGAAGCACAGCGCCCCAGAGGTGAGGGACGCCATATTGCAGCAGACGGAGATGTGGCTGTCGCCGCTGCAGCTAGGACCAGGCATGGTCGTGTGCGATAACGGCCGTAACCTGGTGGCGGCTCTGGAGCTTGCCGAACTCAATCACGTACCATGCCTGGCCCACGTTTTTAATCTGGTAGTCCAAAAATTTCTAAAGACTTACCCCAACCTGGCAGAGCTACTGGTGAAAGTGCGGCGCTTGTGCGCTCACTTTCGGAAGTCAACTGTAGCTGCTGCTAGCTTAAAAAAACTCCAGCAACGCCTCCATTTGCCTGAACATCGGCTGTTGTGCGACCTGCCGACTCGCTGGAATTCCACCTATTCCATGTTGGCCAGGGTGTGTGAGCAGCAGAGAGCATTGATGGAGTACCAGATTATGAATCCACGCGTGCCTCCAACTCAGCTCCCTCAGTTTGCCAACCACGAGTGGCCATGGATGGCAGACATATGCGATGTACTGCGTATCTTTGAGGAGTCCACCAAGAAGGTCAGCAGCGAGGACGCTATAGTGAGCGTAACCATCCCGCTCCTATGCGTCCTTAAAGAATCGCTCATCGCAATAAGGGAGAACGCATTGCACGCAGAGGAGACGGGGGTAGGAGGAGACGCAACGGAGCTACACAGTCAGACCACACTTTTGTCTGCTTCACGGTGGCAGTTGCAGGAGGAGGAGGATGAGGAGGAGGACGACGTGGAGGTGGCTGTGGAAGAGGAGGAGGATGCTGGCGGCGAGGGTAGCAGTCAGGCTGTGTGCGTCCCATTGGTTCAGCGCGGATGGGGCGGAGAGGAGGCGGAAGAGGAGGAAATGGCAAGTGATCCTTCTGGTGGGGGCAGTGACGTCATGCCTATTCAGAGTCTGGCACACATGGCTGACTTCATGCTGGGCTGCTTTTCCCGGGACACACGTGTTGTCCGGATAGTGGAGAACAAACTGTACTGGGTCTTCGCACTCCTGGACCCCCGGTATAAAGATAACGTCTCCTCTTTTATTCCGGTAGAGGAGAGGACGAATCGATTGCTGGAATACCAGAGGGAACTCGTGCAGAACATGATGGAGATTTTCCCACCCACCATCGCTGGCGGCAGAGAGGAGAGGGTCTCCCAGAGTCCCACAACATCGATCAGGCCCACAGCCACCAGGGGAACACTCTCCAAGGTGTGGGACACGTTCATGGCACCCCCTCGTGCAACTTCCATCACTGCGGGGCCCGCTATCAGCAGGAGGGACAAGTATCGGCGGATGTTGCGGGAGTACCTGGCAGACCGTACCCCTGTCCTCCCCGATCCCTCGGCGTCCTACACTTACTGGGTCTCCAAGTTGGACACGTGGCTGGAACTGTCCCTGTACGCCTTGGAGGTGCTTGCCTGCCCTGCCGCCAGCGTGCTATCAGAAAGGGTGTTCAGCGCAGCCGGGGGCATTATAACCGATAAGCGCAGCCGCCTGTCAACCGACAGTGCCGACAGGCTGACGCTAATCAAAATGAACAGCAAGTGGATTGACCCGGACTTTGCTTCTCCAACAGTGGAAAGCAGCCAAAAGTGAAGTGCCATCTGTATGAAGTGCCATTTCCTCCTCCACCTCCTCCTCCTCCTCCTTAACCGCCGTAGAATTGCTCCGTAAAAAAAAAATATATATATATTTATGGCTCACCTCTTGGGCCTACAAACAGTTTTTAAGAGGTCTCACCTCTTGGGCCTACAAACAACTTTTCTCATGGCTCACCTCTTGGGCCTACAAACAATTTTTAAGAGGTCTCACCTCTTTGGCCTCCACATAATTTTAAGAGGTCTCACCTCTTGGGCCTACAAACAATTTTTCTCATGGCTCACCTCTTGGCCTACAAACAATTTTTAAGAGGTCTCACCTCTTGGGCCTACAAACAATTTTTATTATGGCTCACCTCTTGGGCCTTAATACAATTTTTTAAGAGGTCTCACCTCTTGGGCCTACAAACAATTTTTAAGAGGTCTCACCTCTTGGGCCTACAAACAATTTTTATTATGGCTCACCTCTTGGGCCTTAATACAATTGTTAAGAGGTCTCACCTCTTGGGCCTACAAACAATTTTTAAGACGTCTCACCTCTTTGGCCTCCACATAATTTTTAAGACGTCTCACCTCTTGGGCCTACAAACAATTTTTCTCATGGCTCACCTCTTGGGCCTACAAACAATTTTTAAGAGGTCTCACCTCTTTGGCCTCCACATAATTTTTAAGAGGTCTCACCTCTTGGGCCTACAAACAATTTTTAAGAGGTCTCACCTCTTTGGCCTCCACATAATTTTTAAGAGGTCTCACCTCTTGGGCCTACAAACAATTTTTCTCATGGCTCACCTCTTGGGCCTACAAACAATTTTTATTATGGCTCACCTCTTGGGCCTACAAACAATTTTTATTATGGCTCACCTCTTGGGCCTTAATACAATTTTTAAGAGGTCTCACCTCTTTGGCCTCCACTTAATTTTTTCGAGGGCTCACCTCTTGGGCCTCCATATAATTTTTTTGAGGGCTCACCTCAAGCTAACTTTGCGCACTCATTAAAATATTTTCACAACAAGGACCTAAGAGCCCTCGATGGGAGAGCTTTGTGTGGGGGCCTGTTATAGGGAAGAGATGCGGCCCTGCGGGCTCTAGCCTGCCTTCTCCATGAGCCTCTGGCCAGCCCACGGCCTCTTCCTGCCTTTTGCAGTCCTACGCATCCCTCAACATCCCCACTGCTTTACCTGCTAGACATGACACTGGGCCAGGTCGGGTCACTGACTTCGTCATACTCAACCACCTCCTCTTACACTGCCTCACTTTGCTCCAACAGCCTCCCTTGCTGGCAACTGTGTCTCATCATCGTCCCTAATCATTTTACACTTTAGTGCCCGTTCCACACCACCATCAGCTAGAGATGGAGCTTGCTCCAGTGTTTGGGCATCAGAACAAACAAAATCCTCAGATAGCTCCTGCGATTCTTGCATGGGTGGAAACTCTTGGTTGATAACATTGGGCAGGGTGGGAGGAAGGAGGGTCAGAGTGAGGTCCCTGCAGTTTCTGTAGGCTATCGACGAGACTGGACTTTGTGGACTTGACTGGGTGGTGGACAGATTTAACAAATCTAGAAGGAGAAGGAGGGGTTTGCCGAGCTGTCTGTAAGGGTTGCGGAAATCCAGACAGAACCAAGGCCCAAAACTTGGGTGGGGGTAGCAGGTTTGCCCGTCCCCGCCTCCACAACATTCACCCAGTGTGCCGTCAGGGAGATGTAGCATCCCCGGCCTCAAACCAAAGTGTTGGTGGTCAAATGGCCTTTTGCAGTAACCGTGTTACTCGGGCGTGGATGATGTTTTGGGACATGTGCCTGGGCAAGGCAGGGATGGCACAGAGGGAAAAATAGTGATGGCTTGATTGCTTTCCCCTTTGCCTATGCCATCTGTGGTTGTCATAGGCAACGTGATTTTAAGGGGTGCAGAATTTTATCTTCTTTTTTGTCTAGTTTGGCTTGGGGTCCATGGCAATGTAGAGGAAAGAAGGTTTCCTTGTATGGTCTCACTTTACAGAGAGGTTACATTGTCTTTGGAGTGTATTGTTGAGAGGCTGTGATAGTGGCGTAATAATGCGACTTGGGCGCGTTATATGCACCCAGACATGCTTCCCCTGCCGCCCCAGTTGCATTCCAGCAGTGTTGGCATCCTTTTCTGAGGTTTCAGGGTGGACTTGGTGACCTCCAAGTGGTCGAATTGAGATTTCCAAGTGGCGAGCATTTTTTTCCCATAGACTTTAATGGGATTCGATATTCGGTCGAATAGTCGAATATCGCGGTCTATTCGAATCGGATTTCGAACTTTCGAATATTTCACTACTCACTCATTTCTACTCTTTATAGATCAGTTGTTTTCTTATAGATGTAATTTATTATTTTATTTCACTGCCTATGAAATTGGTTTGATTTTAACAAGCACCTATATATTATTCTACTTTGTACATATCATTAACTGGCGCAATTACAAAAGATAGTGCACAAGCCAGTACCGCCCACCAGCTCAATAACAAGAGATAAGGTGGAGCGCTGTGATGTGATTACGTCATCATACTGGCCGGGAACGGTGATGTCATCAATGACAACGAGATGTAGATAAGTCGACACTACAGTAATGGAGCGGTGCACGTGTCCTAGGGTTGGCGTCCCATAGATAAGCAGTAAAAGAAGGACCGGCCCTCTTGTAATGTTGCTTTTATGAATGCTTCTTTTATTGCCACATACTTTTGTGATGCGTTTCGGCACGTGCAGTGCCTTCCTCAGACAATACAAACTAATACAATCAGTGCATTTAAATATCCCGCCACACAACAAAGCCATGACGTCATGTCTCTATGACAACCATGTAAACAAAACAATACAATGGGCAAATGTGACCTGTTGCTGGATTTGAATCTGGTATCCATAGTCCAGTAGTATTCTTATGCAGTAGAGATAATGTCAATTACGCTGGAAAGAATAATAATAACATATTAGGATACAAATTATATACAGCATACATGGTAATAGCAACTGGATTATAGAAAGCTGTTAAGTTCATAGTCTCGATTGAGGCCAAGTGGTTCCAACGTCTGTAGACGATGGATCCAGAACGCCTCACGTTTCATCAAGAGTTTGTTTCTATCTCCTCCGCGCCGTGGTTGTGGTACACTGTCAATAATCTGAAATCGTAATTGGGCAATTGTATGTTTTTTCTGATGAAGGTGATGGGGTATGGGGAGTAACAAATTTTGTTTTCTGATTGTGGACTTCTGCTTGCAGAATCTGTCCTTCATCCGCATTGAATTTTTGCCCACATATAGTAGCCCGCATGGGCACTTGAGGATATAGATGACAAATCTGCTGTTGCAGGTAAATGTACCACGTATAGGAATTTGTTCTCCTGTCTGGGGATGTGACAAGTATGGAACTTTTATGATGCTAGAACAGTGAATGCATCCTAGACATGGAAATATGCCTGTTCTGGATGTTGTAAGGGTAGTCTGTTTTAATTCTGTTTTGTTGCTGCAAATTTCTGCTCTAATGATGGTGTCACAAATATTCTTGGCTCTTTTGTAACACAGCATAGGGGGATTCTGGAATTCTGTTACCTGGGGATATGACTTGGTTATGATTTTATTAATGTTTGCCCTAATCTTGTTTATTGGACTATAAAGGGTATGCAAGATTTTTTATTTGCATCAATATCATGTGAGATAGGGGATTTGTCAATTTTATCCATTTCATCAAGTCTGGCTTCACAAATTTCTGGATCACTGACAATGCGTTTTGCGTTGGTATTGTGAATAGAGGAGGGATTTTTTTGTGGATACACAAGCAATAACCCTGCATCCACATGCATACATTACCCCGTGCAGAATTTTGCGCGGTATCTTCAATCAAAATTATCACAATGGCCTCTCTGTGAGCAAATGGATGAGGTGAGAATGTTTTTTTTATTTTTTTTATGCCATTTCAGGAAAAATATATTTGTTGCCACAAAGTGTGAGGAAATTTGGTTTCAAAGCTAATAGAATTTTTCCTGAAATTCAGAATCAATTTGTTTGGCTTTGATTCGCTCAACACTAATCATCATTATTGATTTGACTTTTATGTCTTTATAGTTTTACTTTTAATAACAGGGGCAACTAAATTGCCTTAAATTTGTATATCAATCTGGGTTTTTCAGATATATGTATACCAATAGCTTTATCCTCCTAAAATATATCCCAATACTTCTTAACTATGTTCCTTAAAAAAATCACCTGGGCTATTTTATTGAGAGATAACAGCTGGGATTGTGATGATCTAACCACTATTATTCTTTTTGTATCTATATGTTTCAATAACTCTTGCCTATCTATTTGCCCCACTAATTTCCTCTGCCTAGTCAACAGTTCCTTATAATACTCCTTTACTTCACATTTAGGTTGTAAATATACTGCTTCTTCCTCATAATCTGTTATCTTACTACAAATTGTTCTCATCGTTATATTTTGGCTAGTCATATTGATAAAGCTTTTTTTATCTGTAGGTTAATTGTAGGTCTTGATTAGAGATGAGCGAACTTTTCAAAAATTCGATTTGGACGGTTTGCCGAATTTTCCAAAAAGATTCGATTGGATCTGAATTTATTTATGATGAATCATATTAAAAAACAGCTATTTTCTGGCTTCAGAGAGCCTGTATATTGGTGTAGAACACTGTGCATTACAGAAACATGCATAGGTAGTCCGCTGTGGTAGTGAAGCAGTTACTTTACATCTCTATGACCGGCAGTTGACATGCGTCAATGTTAGCGTCAGGTATAAAGAACCGTGCAGTGGCCCAAGATTGTAGTATAGAGTGAAAGAGTGCATTCCTTTTACACCATTTTCAGCTTTTTCCACATAGATTTCTACAGAACCTGTTCTGTTACATGTCTAAATAATAGTGCCCCCCTGACAGAGTAAAGAGGGTGTCAACAGTCAGTTTATATGAAGCCACTGTTTATTTTATTACTTTACTTTTATTTTTATTACTTCTTCAAATCCACAATAAGAACAACCCCCCAAAAAATGAATCTTGTTTTTTGAGCATCCGCCTTCACAAGGTCAGCATTTTCTCAGTAATTCATCAGTATTGCTAAGTCCAAAAAAACTGGAGTGGATCCAAAACAGAGATGACAAGTGATTGGAAAGTTTGCATGTCTTTTGTGTTTTGCACTCACTACTGCTTTTGGTTTCCAAATCCTGAGCATATCCTGATGCAAAATAAGGACTGTGTGATACAAGCCTGACAGATGCTCCAAAGACAGGATTCATTGTGTTTCTCATTTTTCCATCCTTCTTCAGATCAGAAGAAGAGCAAAATAAATATTGATGTCAACAATGCCAAACAGGGACAATAGCAGCCTCGTCATTAGTGGGGAGAATGGCTGCTACATGAGGAGTCAACACAATGGCCCAGTTACAGAGTGGTGAGGATGAAAATGCATAAGGAGTCAACACAGTGGCCCAGTCACAGAGTGGTGAGGGTGTCAAGCACATGAGTAGACAACATACGTAATGGTCAGTCACAGAGTGGTGTGGGTGGCAAATGCAGAAGGAGTGAACACAATGGCTCAGTCACAGGGTGATGATGTGGAACACATGAGGAGTCAACTTAGTGGCCCAGGCACAGAGTGGAAATGGTTGCAAACGCGTGACGAGTCAAAACAATGGACCAGTCACAAACTGGTGAGGGTGGCGAACACATGAGGAGTCAACATAGTGGCCCAGTCACAGACTGGTGAGGGTGGCAAATGCAGAAAGAGTCAACATTGTGGTCAATCACAAAGTGGTGAGGGTGACAAACACAAGAAGAGTCAACACAGTGGCCCAGGCACAGAGTGGGGAGGATGGCGAACACATGAGGAGTAAACATAATGGCCCAGGCCCAGAGTGGAAAGGGTTGCAAACGTGTGAGGAGTCAAAACAATGGACCAGTCACAAAGTGGTGAGGGTGGCAAACACATGAGGAGTCAACACTATCACCCAGTCACTGTGTGGTATGGTGAAAACTGCATGGTGAGTCAACATAGTAGCCCAGTTACAGAGTGCTGAGGTTTGCAACCGCATGAGGAGTCAACACTGTGACATCAACACAGTGGCCCAGTCACAGAGAGGTGAGAGTGTCAAACACATGAGGAGTCAACATACGTAATGGTCAGTCACAGAGTGGTGTGGGTGGCAAACGCATGAGGAGTCAACACAATGGCCCAGTCACAGAGTGATGAGGTGGCAAAAACATGAGGAGTCAACTTATGGTAGTGGCCCAGGCACAGAGTGGAAAGGGTTGCAACCACATGAGGAGTCAACACAGTGGCATCAGCACAGTGGCCCAGTCACAGAGTGGTGAGGGTGGCAAACACATGAGGAGTCAATAAAATGGCCAAGTCACAGATTGGTGAGGGTGGCAAATGCATAAGGAGTCAACACAGTGGCCCAGTCACAGAGTGGTGAGGGTGGCAAACTGCATGAGGAGTCAACACAAGGGCCCAGTCACTGATTGTTGAGGATGGAAAATGCATGAGGCGTTAACAAAGCGGTCGGTCACAGGGTGGTGAGGGTGGCAACCACATGAGGATTCGACACAGTGGCATCAACACAGTGGCCCAGTCACAGATTGATGAGTGTGGTAAACACATGCGGAGTCAACACAATGGCCCAGTCACAGAGTGGTGAGGGTGGCAAACGCATAAGGAGTCAACATAGTGGCCCAGTAACAGAGTGGTGAAGGAGGCAAATGTATGAGGAGTCAACACAGTAGCCCAGTCACAGAGTGGCAAGGTTTGGCAAACGCATGAGAAGTCAACACAATGGTCCAGTCACAGGGTGGGGGGACAACAGCAGTGGCAGTAAGAGGGCATGATGGTGAGTGCCAGTTGGAGAACATGTCAGCAGAGGCAGTAGGTGTGTAACATCAGCCAGGTGGCAGCATCAAAATA
The DNA here is from genome assembly GCA_900303285.1 of Rhinella marina. NCBI lineage: Eukaryota > Metazoa > Chordata > Amphibia > Anura > Bufonidae > Rhinella > Rhinella marina. The sequence continues at coordinate 938 of ONZH01022844.1, read as the reverse complement.
GTGGCCAAAGAAGGTGGCCATAAGAAACGGGTCTCTTTTCACAAAGTTTTGACGTGGCACCCAGAATTATCTAGTCTAATGCATCAGGTACTGGCGTGTGGAAATCCTGGCTGATCCACGCATGATTCATGTTCACAAAGGTCATTTTGAGTGAAAAGGCAAGTTCTCCTTGGGGTAACTATGCTCCCAGCCGCACTAAACACCCACTTTAGTGCGGGCAGGAAAGCATGTCCAGTTTGGATGTCCAGTAGTCCAGGGGATCTTAGAACTCGGGTATCCGGGTACAGTATAAGTATGACACATCTGCTGGCTCAGGTTATGCTCCATGTGATTCTGCTGCTGGTAAGTGGTTTCTTCAGTAGGCGGGTGCAGAAAACTGCTCATTAGAGATTCCAGACTTAAGTTGCTGCTGATGGAGCTGGTGCTACTCCTGCCCCCCCCCCTCCAACAGCCATGGCAGTGGAACATAAGCGCAGAGGGCCTGTCCGCTCAGATCTTCATAAGGATGGGCGATGGCCCACATAGGCAGCAGCCAAGTGACTACATAGGATGCATCGATAGTGGTTGAATTTATCCTCCCTCTCAGCGGATGGAAAAAAGGCCTCCATTTTGGAGCAGTAGGGTCTAACATGGTAGAAAGACAGTACTCCTCCCTCTGCCAAATGGTGATAATATGGCTGTCACTTTGCAAGCAACTCAGCATGAATCTGGCTATTTGTGCAATGGACTCGGATAGACTCCCTACCTTCAGTTATAGCTTCACACGTCGGCGGTGACATGATCTTTATCAGACACCGACAGGCTCAAGGACTGGCTCACCTTCTATTCAATATACAGTACAGACCGAAACTTTGGACACACCTTCTCATTCAAAGAGTTTTCTGTATTTTCATGACTATAAAAATTGTAGATTTACACTATGAATTAACACATATGGA